>MNCI01016926.1:649896-698201 GCA_015680685.1 Gnetum montanum | reverse complement strand
TCTATTTCCATCGAATCTTGCTCTATTTCTAGTTTTCTTGTGGAACTATCTCTTTCTCTGGGGAAAATTAGGAGTAGATTCATGGAGTTGTGCTCAAATGTTTTTGCAAAATATTATTTGTTACAAGTAGGTATTATAAGGACCACATAGACTAGGCAATTAAAAAAACTAGGAACTCTCAACAACTCACAGTACTTGGCAAAGTTGGCTGAATCTCTTTAAGATAAGTCATTTGTAGTTTCACACAACGTAATCATTTCATTTTACACAACCGCATGCCACAACAGCACACACACATACTCACATTAACTACTGAGTTTATTTGGAGGTATCTGGGCCTTGGTGTTGCTAGAGACCAGCAGACACCTAAATCCTATTCGACGACACTCGTTGGCAGTCGCGTCCCAAACGGTTGCCAACACTATCCTAGTGGGACTTCTTATTAGCCTCAAAACTACTATCAACCATAGTGGCAAAACCCATAGTTGTGGGGGAGGCCATCATCAAACCAACACTACTCTTACTGCCAACTGGACCTATATGGATATTATGTTCAACAACGTGTTTTTCCAACTAGTTCTACTTCCTCTACCTCAAATTACTACTACCACTCCTAAATATCATCAACCCATAGCATCTTTTGTGGGATCACCATATAAAAACTCTTATCCTCCATGACATCCTTAATATTCTCATACTTCCATCCACCATATGTCACCACCAATAACATAGGAAGGATTGACACCACAACATCAACAAAAGAATGTCATTTATGTTGTGAACATACATGTAAATGATAATGCTAGTAGATCTCAACCATAGTCTCAAAAATGTCCTTTCTTTAAGATAGTTTCCACACATGAGCACAAGAATCATAGACCTAATGACTCATCAAAACCAACACAAGGCCAACCAAATGCAACACCATTCCTCATCAAAATAATGTCTTCCAATGCTATGCAAGGGTCAATACCCATTACTACTCTAGTGAAAAACATAACAAATGAACCTATCATTGTGGAGAGACAGGAAATTCCATGCATTACTAGTTGTGGATCAACCTTACATAATGTCAACATAGTCATTACACTAGTCCACAAAAAATATGAAAAACAAGTGTATGCACAAGAGAGAGCAGGGACTGCTAAGCCAAAAGATAACTGGTGGATAATAACTAAGGACTTTCAATTATCCAAAATGTACATGGAACAATTTATACCACTTATCAACTCCTATTCTAAGAAAATGACCTTAATTGAGAGCTCTGAAATGAAAATATTAGTCCATAATCATACACTAGTAAATAAAGGAAATAAGGATTTAGATGATCAAGATTCAATTACCATGAAGATTATCTAGGAAAATAACAGAAAAACTAAATCACTAAGAATGGTAAGTAAGCAACCTAAAGTGTATGATCCATGGGATCTAGGATGCATTGTTTGAACACTCACCCATGAGTTCAGTCATGGGAAGAGGTCTTATCCTAACTTAGGAATTAATAAGTTCTTTTAAACTTTTTTTTTTTTACTTTTTTATGGTTTATAATATTTTGTTATACCTTTTTCTTTTCTTAATACTTTTTCACATTCTTTTATATCTTCTCATTCTTTTATACTTTTTCATTTCTTGAATTTTTGATATTTTTTAATATTTTCCATTCTTTTTATTTTTTTAATTCTTGATATCTTATCTAGTTTTTCATTTTTTTTCTCCTTTTACTTGTACATATTTTTGTCAATTTTCAATAAAACACATAAAAAAAGACAAAATGTTGTCCTAATAAGGTGAAGATTTCTCTATATTATCAATCATAAGGGATTGATTATCTATACAATGAGACCACCACATTCATTTGTCCATTCCAATAATAAGAGGTTCTTACCATGGTCATAATGATACTCTTTTCATAATAAAAGTAAGAATAAACTTATGATCATTATGCTTGGATAGAAGAGTGAAGAACTAAGAGGGAATGCAAAGGATATGACATCAAGGGGATTTGTGGATTCACTTGGCTTATTGTTGTGAGTTTTATTCTATTATTAAGGAAGTATTTTATCCTTGTAGATCTAATGAAAAATGGGAGTAAGAGTACAATAAGTGGTACTTTACCATGTCACTGAAAAGACATGTTACCCATGCTTGAAGGTTGTCCCCTAGTAAGGTATACATAGATAAAAAATAAAATAAAATAAATATATATAATGAATTGTTGGGGGTATCACTGGAAAGACATGTTACCCATGCTTGAAGGTAGATGGCTTCTTAGGAATCAAAAAAAATAAAAATAAAAGTGCAATGAATAACTCTTTGCTTGGACAATATGCCAAGTGGTAATACTCCTTGCAATAGTGATAGTCTTATAGTTGTAACTTCAAGAGATGAAATAATGTGATGTCACTTGAATGTGGTCTAGAGTTGGTTTGAATCTTAGATAGAAAGGCTAATGATTACTTTACCCACTAATAAAACACAAGAATTTATTATGCCTATGGTAAGATACCTCACTTCGCAAGTTTAGTAATCCTTTCTTCAATCCATCTTACCTCACTATATATTTAATCATAACTTGTGGTTTTGTATAATATAGTGTTATTTTTTCAATATGGCAATACTAACATGTGTGTTTTGCTAAGATAGGTATGTCTTACATTCAACTTCTTAAGTTCCTAAGGACACTTTAGGCATGATTATACAAGGGCACTAAGGGCTGCAGCCTACTTTGGGAAGGACCCACATGTATAACTCTTGTCTTTCATACTTGCCAAGCAATTCCACATCATCTTGTGCCTTCCAAAACATTTACTAAACTTCCCATATCATCTAATAATTTATTTGTACATCAAATATTCATTATCCATTTCTTATCCATACTATAAACTTTTGTTGCCCGCAATTCCTTCTTCAGGAACTTTGAATGCCAAATTTTTGAAAACTATGTGTCATTAATGGTTCAAGATCCTCTAGTCAAGCTTCACATCTTCTAAAAATTCTAGTTGACTTTTTTTTTTCTTGAAACAAATCAATGAAAAATTTACAATTTTTAACAGTGACATCATAGCTACGATGTTGTATCTACAATGTCGCACATATAAAAATAGTATATATATGTGTGGGAGTTGGTGAAATTCTTCACTTTCTCATTTTGCAACAAGAGAGTTTTGTAGTTTTTTTTCAGAACTCTTGCACACTCGCTTCTAAAGGTCAGAACTTTGCTCTTGTAGCTCTGATTTCCAAAATTCTTAAATTCTATTGATCATGGTGCATTCAACTTAGTTGTGGGGATTGGAAGAAGGGGTGGGGGTGGTGTGGTGTGTGGAGGGGTGCTGTGTATGTGGTTCATTGCATGATATAAGTGAAAATTTGAAAATTTGAGCCAAAAATTCTTAACATCAAAAGATAATATAAAGGGTAAGTACAAAGAGATAATAAGAATATTAAAGTTAATAAATTAAACTAAGGACAAAAAGATTTAGATAATGCTCCTAATAGATCATATGAACTATTTTAGACCATATTAAGCAAGGAAAATGATAGAAGGTCATAAGTAACTAAAAGATATAACACCTAAGGGGTTCCTTTTTGGCAAATTTTTCTAAATTTAAAATCATAATATGACAAGAACTTGATCTAACCAAGGGTATGACTAAGGTAGAAAAGTACTAAGAATTGATAGGAACATGCTAATAATTTCAAACCCTTTTTGATTATAGATGGCCCTAAAGAGACCACTAGAAGGAGGACCTTCACAACATGGAAGTTGTAAAGATACAACTTCAAGTGTCTCCTTTATGGCCTAAACTAACAAATGGTGGAGAATAATACTTAGGTGAAATGTACCAATTCTAGCAAAATAAATATGTCGATGCAATAGTTAAAACTGAGAGAGTCTTTGTGCCATACTCAGTAAAGGGAGTAGGTGGAAAAGAAGATAAGGGTAGAAGAGAAGAAACTTTAGATGCTCCTAAATAGATATCAATTCTTGAAGCTTGACAAAAAAGGGTAGAAATCAATGGAAGAGCCATCACTACTTGAAATATGAACTACATCAAGCCACCTTAAGTTTTATTTTTGTTTTATCATGTAAGTATGTCATTTTTGTACACACCACTGCAACACTCAGAGTTAGTTAGTAGTTAGAGTTAGTCAATAATCCCATACCTTCCCAATATTTTGTAAAAACCTTATTCCTCCTTTTGTTCACTTGAGAAATAGTTTTCATTTAGTCATGGGGGTATGATAAATTGCATATTTTGTAGGCTAGGATATCAAATCCTAGATATCAAATATCTGATATCGGATACTTGATATCTTAGCCTCAATATTAGAGCACATAATATGTATTTAGATATCCGATATCGCGGGATGCGTGCCTACCTATAAATATAGAACTTGGGGACATGATCCAAAGAACTTTTCATTTATCCTTAGGTAGAATTTTGCAGTTTGTTTTCATAGCTTTAGCATTAGAGTGAATGCCCGTAGTATGGTGTTGATTAGTTGTACGAAATCTTTATTTGAGTGAAATGTACTTGGGCATAGTTCATGTTTGGAAATAAAGATTGAGATTTCTTTTCATCATTGCAACATCCACTTAGTTTTACTATTTTACTTAGCATAGTTTTTACTATTTTCTTACTTTAATCATTGACATTTCCAAGTATTTTACCTTATTTGTTCATTAGTAAAGCAGAATAAGTACGACCAGTTTTGAGCATTTAAGTGTAATCATTTGGTAATCCAATTAGTGTTATTACTTGCTTCACCTAGTAGCATAATGCTTGGTACCTAGTAATAGTTACATGAACCCAAGACATGTACCATAAGCAAGGATTGGATACTCATTGTTCTAGGCTAGAGTAGATTTTCCTTATCACCATTACTTAGAATTAGGACTAAATTTCATTCCCCATTATGTTTATCACTAAGAGTAATCAAGGCCAAACAACATCAATTATCATATGCCTAACTTTAGACTAGACCATATGTAACAAAGCTACTACTAGTCCAAGTGGGAAGACAATGTCCTGCAATCAATGGTTAACAATCTAAATGCCAGAACTAGTCCCATCCATGGAATTCGATTAGATGATGCATAAATGCTTGTGATTCATATGGTTGGATGCAGGGGGTACCTAGACACTCATCACATGGCCATGATAGGGGCCACCATGAATATAATGACTATGATAAATCATTGCTTGCTACAAGAAGCATGATCAATATTTCACAAGGAGTTCATATTTCTACTAGGCATCAAAGGGCTAGCCGAATCAACAACTTGATATGAACAATGTAATGACGGAAAACGTTAGTAGCTGGAAAATACCAAACAAAATTCCGTGTACACAGTTTTAACCACGGATCCATGCGAGGGCTATGTTGGAAAAACGAATCTGCGGCGCCCTGAACGATCTTGTCGATCAGGCAGGGACTTACTAATCAATAAATCGATGAAGGTTATGAATATTTCGTGGAGCAATCTGATTCGAGGAATCGTAAAACGAGGGAAAAATGACGTAGATGTATTGCAACGACGATAACGCTAAACACGATAGGAGGAGGCTAGCACGAGAGAAACACATAGTTTCAAGATGTACGCTTTGACTTGAAAAATGTATATATTGTATACCACATTACACTGGGGAGACCCTGATTACTTGATGTAAGGCAAGCACAAAACAGCAAGAAAAATATCCAAACAGAAGTCCGATCTACCTCGTGGGCGAAAGCCGGGATGCAAGGAAGGTCAAGCTTTGACGTCTACCGATCAACTGTTTCTGACCAATAGAGTCTGCAGACCATGCAAGATGATCTCACAATCTTTGATCTACTTCTTTCGCCTTAGGTAGTTTATGTTTCAGACCGCCAATGGTCGCTGGTGGAGAAGGCTGTCTTCCCCAGCAGAACGATTGCTCCTGTTGCCGGTGCTCAAAGCGAACTGTGCTCTGTTTCTGCCGGAAGGTGATGCTGTCAACGATTGCCAAAGTGCTGCTCTTTGTATCTTTGTTTAAAAGTGATAAGTGCTCCAGTGCTCAGAAAAATGCCTTTTCTTCTTTGATTTGCCCCCCTTGTATCTTTGTCGACTGGGGTATTTATAGGCTGCAACGTCCTGTGGAAAAGGCGCAACCCTGATGACGTGTGTCCCGAATGTTTTGGGTACTGTTGACTTGACCATTTTTGCGTCAAACCCTCTGACTACGCACAATACGCTTATTTGCGTATTGTGCGTGTGAAGAACAGATGTGCGTCTGACATGCTTCAACTGCATCACCTTCCGGCAGAAACAGAGCACAGTTCGCTTTGAAGCGTAAATGATGTCTAGCTTGGCGACGCAATATGCTGTGATACGCTATGTTGCATGATGAGCGTATGATGAGCAATCGCACTTTCTTAGACTTTTCCTTTGACTATTTTGGAGCTCATTACGCTGCCGTGCGTAATAAAGCGTAAACCTAGACTTGAACAAAAGACTTAGCAAAATATATGAGAAGTCGTATATTACGCTACTCAAGCTTCTCCCTATGCCGAAGTAACTAGCCTTCTGATGCCGGACCATGTTTAAACAGAATCACGCTAAGCGCCATTACGCTACATCGCGTGGTATAGCGTAAACAGAAAAAGCATAGAAAGATTAGGAATCTGCATAGGAAGTTGAAGACTTGATGCTATGCGCCTCTTGGTGCTGCTCTATCTTATTCTCCCTTCTAGAATTCTGACATACGCCCTTGCCTGAATTGCGAATCTTTGCCTGAGGCCGACTCGCAATTTTCACGGTGTTTCAAACAACATTCCTAAATTTTAAGGAGGATATAATGGTGATCCACAATATCATTTGCAAGCCATCCATGATGCATTTTCCTTGCAAAATATTGAAAATGAGTGGTAGAAACTTAAACTATTTCTTAGGATGCTTATCAAGGAAGCTAATAGTTGATACCAATTCTTGGAGTTGAAATCTATTCATAGATGGAGTACAATGCTAAAGCTATATAATGATAAGTATGAGATGTACTCTAGGGTATCCAACTTGAGAAAACAAATCCAAGGATGGAATCTAGACAATAATGAATCCCTTGATGTAGCATTGGGTAGGTATTACTCTTTTTTGCATCAATTCCTAAGCCATGATTTTTCTCAAAGGGAATAGCTTTGCCATGTGATAGATGGACTTATAAAAAAACTAGAGAGACTCTTATGGTTTATGCCTAAGGAAGATTGTTAGAGATAGGATCCATTAGATTCAAAGGCTCATTGATTAGGTAGCAAAAGAAGAGGAAGAACTCAAAAAGAGAGAAAGTGTAGAAGAATACAATAAAGACTTCTCCATTTGCAAAAGGAGGTACATTTCTATGATTATGAGGACGAAGCATCACTATCACTAGACAAAGTGGTACAAAGGAAAACCTTGTTGATCCAAATATTTGTTATAGAAATATCTACCAAGATGAACAAAATGTGGGACTCCTTGGATGAGAAGTTCTAGATTGCTCTAAAGATAATGGAGGATAAAATAACAAGGGAATCAAAATAGAGACAGAAGGAGGAGAAAGAATACAGACTAGGACAATTATTAGCAAAAATATAAGGCTTAAATAGTTGATGAGATTGTAGATTCTAAAATATGTGAAGAAAGATATGATATATGTTGGAGCAGGTTCACTCCATAAATAAATAACCTTCAAGTACTAAATCTAGATATTATGTAAGGATAAAATTTTTTTCTAAAAAATAAGAAAACTTGCTATCTTCAAGTACTATAATTAGAAGGTTATAATCAAGTTTTCACAACCCACAACATCCAAAAACTATCATACTCAAATGATATTTTAGATCATGAGGCTCTACAATCACACAATGGCTATTCTCAATGTAAGAAAAAATCAATAGAGAATCTCTCCAACAACTTGGGATTGAGATCTCAACTCACAAGTGAGATACAAGAGATTAGAACACATAGACTAACATATGACAAGGTAATATTGGAGCTAAAATAACCAATTACACTCACACAATGTACTCACCCACTCTCTCTTGCTTAGCTCTCCACTCTCAAGAGCATTTTCTCCCACTCATCATCATATCAACAATGATGAATACATCAATGTTTATGTGAAACTGGAAGATAAGGACCCTAGAAACCTTTCCTCAAATCACCTTGAGGTTTTCTAGATGTTTTCCAAGTCTTCTCATCTTCTCCCTAGTTGTTTCCATCTTTTTCCATTGTGTTCCATCTATCTCCCAAATTGGGATGGGTGTTTTTAAAAGTTTTCCCATTTGTTTGGATCGTCTCTAACTTTGTTGGGATGTCTCCTACAAAAACCTAGCTCTCAACTAAGATGTCTACTATTTTTCTAGGATGTTCCATCTAGTCTTGGGACATCCCAAATTTTGGTGGAACATCTTACCTGAGATGTTGCATGCACATTTGGGATGTTCCAATTTCTGGTGGGACATCCCACCTGCTAGGGCCAAACATAAAAATGCTTATTTTGATGTTTGGAATCTCTAGTTGCCTCCAAAAAAGTCCACATAGACCCTGGAACCTTCCTAAACTCATCAAAATGAGCCCAAAACATCCCAAAACATGCCAAAATATTCAAGAATCATCATCAACAAAAATCAACACAAGAAGACACATATTAGTAGGATGCACTCATCCACATCTTCTTCAAGTCCAAAACCTACAAAAACAACTTGTAGGAAAAAGCACAAGGGAATTAGAAGAGGTTTTCCTACACTAGCTCTTTCACCCTTTAAAAGGTGAAGTCAGGTGAATAAGAAAGTATGGATAGAAGTGATTTCCCACTCAACAATTTTGGTCTCATGGATCCATACAACATCATCAGTGGATTGATCATTCTAATGGATCAAATATTCATGCCTCTTGACTTCCTTAGTGCTAGAAGATTTCCTTCACTTGAGTAAAATTATCTTTCCCTCCATTGAAGGCTTGGACTAATTAATAGCCCCCTTCAACTCATTGATGCTATCTAGTATGGTCTTCTCATTAGTTGATCCATGATAGTGCACAAGATTTGAAACATTAAACACAAAAGGCATACCAACATTGTTTGGTAAATCAATATCAAAAACATTATCATTAACTTTAGCCTTGATTTTGAAAGGCCCTATCTTCTAGGTTTTTAATTTGAAGAAGCTAACATCTCTCAACTACTTCTTCTTCAAGGACATACAAACCAAGTCACCAATAGCAAAATTAGGCTTACACTTGCCCTCATTCTTCTTAAGGACTCTCTCTTTAGCCTTCTTCTCAAGATTTGATTTTACTTATGCATGAATATCCCTCTCTTGCATAAAATCAGCACTAAGTTGAGCTTCACCATCAAAACTCTTTAAAGTGTCCACCATGTTTGGATAAAACCCATAGATAACCTCAAATGGGCTTTTACCAATAGCAACATGAAAAACATTATTATATAAAAACTCATCATGACACAATGAATTTTTCCACCTGTTTGACTATCCATAACATAAACATCTTAATATGTTTGGCAAGGATTTATTTACCATCTCCATTTGGCCATCAAATTGTGGATGATATGCACTAGAGAAATTTAACTTTGTCCCTAAAATATTCTAAAGGAACCCCCAAAAATGACTTGTGAACTTGGACTCTCTATCACCAACAATATTCAAAGGAATACATGCAACTTCACAACATGTTGGAAAAATAAATTTGCAACGTGAGAAGCATCACTCACCTTCTAGCATGGAATAAAATGTGCCATCTTGGAGAACTTGTTAACCATAACAAGAATTGCATCATTCCCACTTTTGATCTTTGGAATATTACTCACAAAGTCCATTGATATACTTTTCCATGAACCTTTGGAAATTGGCAAAGGCATATAGTATCCTTTGAAATTCTAACAAGTCAAGCACTCCTTCATAAATTTTGAGACTTCTGTTGTCATATTCGGACAAAATAGTACCTACCCACAAGTTCCAATATTTTATCCTTGCCCATGTAACCAACCATACCACTATAATACTTTTCAAACAAAAGATTTTTCCTAAAATCACAATTAGGAATACATACCTTTCCATTCTTAAATAGCAGTTTATCTTGAATAAGATAGTCCCTCCATTGGTCTATCCTATTCTTCAATGGCTCTTTGAGGCTCCTTCAAACTTTCCCAAAATCAAAATCATGCTCATACAAAGAAGCAAAATTACCCATACCTTCCACATCAGGTATGTTAAAATTCACCAAATGCACATTGGATAATACATTAGCCACCACATTAGCTCTCCCACTTTTGTGCTTCAATACAAAATTGAACTCTTGTAATTGTGCAACCCACTTCATATTCTTTACACTCAACTTCTTTTGTGAGTTTAGAAATTGAAGTGCTTTATTCCCCATCATCAAAGTGAATTCCTTGGACAATAAGAAATGCCTCCAATGCTTGATTTCTTGAAGAATAACATACAACTCCATCTCATATATTCTATATTTTTTCCTAGACTCATTCAACTTTTTAGAAAAGAAAGAAATAGGCCTACATTCTTGTGAAAGTATCCCACCAATGGAAAGTCCACTTGCATTTACCTCCACTTGAAAAAGCTTCTAGAAATTTGGAATTGCAAGCACTGGTTCACTAGCAATCTTTGCTTTCAGCAAGTCAAAGCATCCTTGGGTTTTATTATCCCACCTAAATTTCTTATTTTTCTTCAACAAAGAAAATATAGGTCGTGAAATACCACTAGAATTTTTGATGAATTGTCTATAAAAACCTAATAAACCAAGGAATAATCTTACTTCCCTAACATTCTTAGGAGTTGGCCAAACCCTAATAGCCTTCACCTTGGTAGATTTCATCTAAATCTATTTTTTAGAAATCACATACCTCAAATATGTGATTTCCCTTTTGAAGAAATGACTTTTCTTCACATTGATCACTAGTTGTGCCTCTTCTAAGTTAAGACACATCATCCTTAAGTGATCTAAGTGCTCCTCCTTATTAGAGCTATATACCAAAATATCATAAAAAAGATAAGACAACACTTACCAATCAAGTTCTTTAATAAATAATGCATCAACCTCATGAATGTAGTAGGTGCATCCATAAGCCCAAATGACATCACCAACCACTCAAACAATTCATCAAGTATTTTGAAAGTTGTCTTCCACTCATCACCAGGCCTGATTTTGATTTGATGGCAATCACACTTCAAATTAATTTTGCTAAAAATATCAAAATTGGTAGGGACATTAGGATATCATCCATCCTTAGAATAGGAAACCTATAGCTCATTGTTATCTTGTTCACTATCCTATAATCAATGTACATCCTCCATTCATTATTTTTCTTCTTTAGCACTAGCACTATTGGAACTGAACAAGGTAAAATGTATTCCCTCGTGAAGCCATTTGCAAGTAACCCCTCTACTTGCCTTTGCAATTTAGCCCTTTGATTTGGTGCCATCTGGTAAGCTCTCTCATTTGGAGTGGTAGCACTAGGGATGAATTCTATCTGATACTATACATCCTTCATTAGTGGTAGTCCATCAAATTTTCCCTTGAACACCTATAAGAAGTTCAACCTGCACATCATCATGGTTAGTAAAAATTGTTGTCATAATAATAAAATAAAAACTAGTTTCATCATGTTCCTTAATATATTTTCTCACTCCTAGAGATTAAGGAAGCATTAAGTAATCTTTGCTGCCTCACTTGTTTAGTTGTCATAGGAATCAAATCATTGATTCCATCATGTCTAACTACACTTTGCATATTTCTTGCTTCATCAAACTGAGAACAATTGTCAAAATTTTAAGGTCTACCAATAATTAAATCAACACATTTTATTGGAATCACATCACAATTTACAACATCAAGAAAACTTCCAACTTTGAAATTCAAAGTACATTATTCCCTGACATCTTGGGAAAAATATTTAAACAACCAATGCACCTTATAAGGTCTAGAATAAGGACTAGTTACCAAACCCAATCTAGTAATTTCCCTAGAAGAAATAACATTTTTCTTGGACTCCTCCATTAATCAAAACATCAATCCATCCCCTAGTAAGCAAACAACTAGCCCCAATTTGAAACAAAAATTTCCTATCAAGATGATCTCCTTCATTAACATTCCTCATGAATGCACAAGAATTTAATTCTGAAAAATCCTCTATTGGAGCATTAGGATTACCTCTCTGAAGATCTTGGCTTGATGTCTCCTCCATCTCCATGATTTGCATATCTTTACCCTTGGCTACCTTGTGAAGTGGACATTCCCATTTCTTATATCCCCATTCTTCACACTTAAAATGCCAAAGTTTTGAGGAGTTGCTACCTTGACTATTACCTTCCTTACCTTGGTCCTTCTTGGCTTTGTCCTTCTAATTGCCTCTTTCAATCTTCTTATCTTAGTTTCCCTCCTTATCTTTGGATTTATACTTAGATCCCTTATTAGATCTAGATCCCTTCTCCTGCCCCTTGGAAGTTTGTTTGCTCCTATTTTAGAATCCTCCTAATTTCTTCTCTAGCTTGAGTGTCAAATCATAAGCCTCATCAAGCATTTGTGGCTCATAAAAGGATAAATCTTGTTGGTACATCATTTTGATACTTCTTAAAAATATTGAAGCTTGTTCATACTCCTCCCAATTTACCTTAGCTTGATGGAATAGATCACAAATTTCAATGTAGAATTCTTTGACATCCTTATCACTTTGCCTTAGGAATTTCAACTTCATAATGGTTTATTATCTATGATGAGACTATTCAAATTTTCTTTTCAACCTGTATTTCATCATATCCCAATCTTTGATAGGTTGACTATTTCATCTTTCATAACCTTGGGACTCCTTTTCCCACCAAATAGAAGCCATCTAATTTGGATTCAGCAATAAGTACCCTTAAGTTATTTGGTATCTCTTCCAACTAGTGCCTTTAGCTAGCTCACAAAAGCATTAGTGCCATCTACATCATTAAAGGTCTTCAGCTCTATGTATGGAAGGCTTGAAGCATTTCTAAATGCTCTCATAAGCCTTGCCTCATCTTCGTCATCAAGCTTGCTTAAAGAAGTATTGAACACAGTTGGAGCCTTGGATTTCTTATTTGAGGAATAGAAATCCCTTCCATTGAAATCCTTGGCTAATGGTTTTCTACATTCCCATAGTTGGATTGACCTTCCTCTTCATTCACTCCATCTTCACTTGGTTATGAAACTTCTTCATTTGAACGTACATGCTCTTCACCTTCGTGGGTCTCAATATGGTTAGGGTTGGCATTTCAGTCTAACCTTGTGCTAATTTCATGTAATTGAGCAATAATCATTTGAAAGGTAGACTTCATGCTCTTCATGTCACAATTCAAAGCTTGCACTTGTTTCTTCTTAGTTGCCATCTAAAATTGACAAAATCCTCAATCAATTTCCAAGAAAAAACTTAGCTTTAATACCAATAACATTGGAGCAAGTTCACTCTGTAAATAAATCACCTTCAAGTACTAAATCTAGGTATTATGTAAGGATAAATGTTTTTGCTAGAAAATAAGAAAACTAGTTATCTTCAATTATTGTAATTAGAAGATTACAATATGGTTTTCACAACTCACAACATCCAAAACCTATCACACTCAAATGATATTATAGAGCATGAGTCTCTACAATCATACAATGACTATTCTCAATGTAAGACACCACTAATAGAGAATCTCTCCCACAACCTGGGATTGAGATCTCAACTTACAAGTGAGATATAAGAGATTAGAATACATTAACCAACATGCCAAAAGCTAGTTTTGGATATGCAATCACCAATTGCACTCACCCAATGTGCTTACCCACTCTCTCTTGCTTAGCTCTCCACTCTCAAAAGAATTTTCTCCCACTCATTGTCATATCAATAATGATGAATACATCGATATTAATGTGAAATTAAAAGATAAAAATCCTAGACATCTTTCCTCAACTCATCATAAGATTTTCTTGATGTTTCCCAAGTCTTCTCATCTTCTCCTCAGCTGTTTCCATCTTTTTCAATTGCATTCTAGCTATTTCCTGAATTGGGATGGGCATTTTCGAAAGTTTTCCATCCTTCTGGGTTTTCTCTAACTTTGTTGGGACATCTACTATGAAAACCCATCTCTTAGCTATGATGGCTGTTATTTTTCTGGGATGCCCCATATGGTCCTAGGATGTTCCAAATTTTAGTGGAATGTCTCACTTGAGATGTCACATGCACAATTGGAACATCTTAGCTGGGATATCCTAGTTTCTGGTGGGAGGTTCCACCTACTATGAAGAAATAGAAAAATGCTTGTTTTGATATTTAGAACCTTTGGATGCCTCCAACCAAGTTTTCATAGAGTTTGGAACCCCCTAAACTCATCAAAATGAGCCCAAAATAGCCTAAAACATGCCAAAAAATCCAAGAATTATCATAAAAGAATCAACATAAGAAGACACATATTATCAAGATACACTTGTCCATGTATTCTTCAAGCCCAAAACTTGCAACAAAAAAAAACTTGTAGGATAAAGCACAAGGGAATTGGAAGAGGTGTTTCTATGTGTTTCTACTCCATATGTCAATATGAACATCCCAAGGGATGCTACTCTCTATTATCACACGTACAAGAATCTAGGATGTATGATTTAGATCTAAAGCTTGTAAAAAGGTAACCACCCAGAATATTGCCTTATGCACAAGGAAATTATTGGTAGTAATTTCATAAACCATAGTATTATCCAAGTGGAGTGTCACCTCAACATCAGGACTATTATCATGAATGGCAAAATCCACAATCGTGGGGGATGCCACCACTAAGGTAGGAACATCCTTATCATCAATCAAAATTGTATGTTTATTATGTCCAACAACCTATCTCCTTATGGCTCTACAAGCTACACTTCTTTCTTCCATTACTATTACCCCTTGAATATCATAGAACAAACAATGTGAAGTAAACCTCCTTTCACTTATCTTTCTCATTAGCAACCACAATACCCTACACCTTTCACTTCCAATCCCTTGCCACTACATTTCCTATGCAAGGAGAAATTCCACTATAGCCTTAACAACACAATGCAATGAGGGTTGTAAACTTATAGCTATATTACAATTCAAGTGGTTTTAAGCGTAAGCCTAAGAAATGGGCTTTCTTTAGAGTCAACAGTCCACCTAAACTCTTGTATTTGGCTTCTAAATTTCACAAACTACTTTACAAATTACTAGTGAGCTACCTTCAAATCAAAGATCCCAAAATGTACATGATATCATGTTAACACATGTAGTTATCGACTGAATCAAGGTAGGAGACCTTTCTAGGAGAAGATATAATCGTGGAAGTCTTCTAATCTACGTATAGATTATAGGAAATGAGCCATGTAAAGCTCTACTAGACTTAGGTCCCAGGGTAAACTTAATATCTCAAGAGATGTACAAAACTTGAAACATACAACCACTAAAGAAATGTAATATCATGTTAGAGTTTGCAATCCATCATTTTTTTCGTTGGATTGATGGAAGATATTTTGATCAATGTTTGTGGATGGTTATATCTAGAATATTTTCTAGTGATTGATGTGGACAACTATAAGAAGGATTTTCTTATTATCATGGGAAGGGCTTGGCTTAGCACAATTGATGCCAAGATAGGAATGGGAGACCTTTCCTTGGAAATCTCCAAGGAAACTAATTTTGGAAAAATAAAGAAGAAAAGGGTTCCATGCATCATGTATAGCAACATAAGGTGGCATTGCATGTAGAAAATATGAGCTATGAAAAGAACCTCAATCACAACATGCAAGAAGTGTGTTGAAATGTCAGATGTTCAAAGATGTCTTTATGCAGCAATTGCAAAACAAGAAGGTACCTAGTGGCTGACAACAAATACTAACTCTAATTCAACAATGTGCATACAACCAATTGATTTTTTATAAGTGCTTATATTAATAAGATGGATGAAATGAAGTAAATTTAGATCCAACTCTTCCACATAGAAGTAGATATGGATTAGGGAGAGTTGAAAATCCTTGAGAGCTTTAAATAGGAATCCCTTGAATTCAAATCTTGATCAGCAACTTTGGAATATGTATTTCTTGATAATGGTAAGTTGGTAATTTTTAATGCAAATCTCACTAAAGAACATAAAGAAAGGCTACTAAAAGTTGTGAATAAATGGATAATATCTTTTGCCTAGTTATATGATAAATTACTTAGATTAAATCTACGCATATACTAGCATTGGATCTATACAAACACCAGTATCAAACCAAAGAGGTAACCATAGAGAAGGTTGAATCCCAAGCTAAAATAAGTTTTAAAAAATAAAGTTAAAAAATTTCTTAAGTTAGTATTCATCTATCTTATTGCATATAGTGAGTGGGTAAGTTCACTCATTATTATGCCAAAGAAAGGAGGAAAATGGAGGATTTGTATTAATTTGAGGCTATTGAACATGGTCACATTCAAAGATGATTTTCCATTGCCATTTATGGACCAAGAAGTATGAGATACAATTGCCAAATACCATTACTATATTTTCTTGATGGGTATAGTGGCTATAATTAAATAAAAATTACACAAAAATACTAGGTCAAAATAGCTTTCACAAGTCCTTAGGGGACTTTTGCATATAACAGGATGCTCTTTGACCTTTGTAATGCTCTTGTGACTTTTCATTACTTAATCCTAAGCATATTTCAGTAGCAGATTAGTAGTGGTGTGGAAGTCTTCATAGATGACTTCTCCACCTATGATACTAGTTTTGAATAAGCATTGAATCATCTTGAACAAGTACTTAATCGATGTGTAGAAACAAACTTACAGCTCAATTAGTAGAAGAGTCACTGATGGTTAGAGATGAAATTGTCTTAGGGAATAGAGTTTTAGGAAAAAGATTAGAGGTGGACCTTGAAAAATTAAGGATCATCTAAAAATTAACTAGACAACCTTAAATTATCAAGGATGTGAGGTCATTTCTTAGTCATACTGGTTAGTACAGGTGCTTCACTAAAAATTTTCTAAAATCGCCAAGTTGTTGGTAGATCTCACCAAGATAGATGCAGTCTTTGAATGGACCAAGAAATGTGAATAGGCATTCTAACACTTAAAGAAAAATCTCATAGAAACTCTAATTCTACACACCCCATATTGGTCCAAGATATTTCATATCATGATAGATTCATCTAATTATGCCTTGGGAGTAGTGCTTACACAAATGGATGATAAAAATTGTTCATATTATATTCATTGTGTAAGTAGGATCATTATGTGTACATAACTCTACTACACCACTACTAAAAAAGAATTCATGATGGTGGTGTATGCCTTAGAAGAATTTAGGCATTGTCTACTTGGATACCTAATTTTTGTGCACATGGACCACAATGTAATCCAATTACTAATGAATAAACCAGTAGTAAGTCCCTATGTTATATGGTGGTTGGTGATCTTACAGGCATTTAATATCATCATGGTGGATAGAAAATGAACCAAGAATGTAGTTGCCAATCATTTGTCTTAGTTAAGGTGGGATAGTAATGAAGATGAAAAACCTTTATTTGATCAATTTCTAGCTGAACTCCTCTGTTCTAAGTCCATAGGTCAAGCAACAAGGGTTACCAATTGATATGGCAAGTTCTTTTCATATCTACTCACATAGGAGACTTCTACAAAATGGGATCATATGAAGAAACAACACTTTCTTCACTAGGTCAAACATTGCATGGAAATCAAAGGCAAGCTCTATAAGGTTTATGCTAATGGCTTGGTACGATGGTGTGTACCTGATGTAGATCAATTGCAAGTCCTATAAGATGCCCACAAATTTCCTTGTGGGAGCCACTATGTATAATGGAGGATAGCCACAAAGATCCTCATGGTAGGGTACTTTTGGTCAACAATATTTAGGTATGCTCACCATGTCTCTAGTTCATGTGAGAGGTAACAATGAGATGGAGGAATGACCACCCAAATGAAAGGACCCCACTAACAGATCCAACTAGTAGAGCCTTTCAACCTTTGGGGTATTGACTTCATGGGACCCATCACACTCATGTCCAATGGAAAAGCATATGTTATTGTTGTTGTTGACTATTTTCTCAAGTAAGCTGAAGTTGTAGCCATATCCAACTATACATCTATCACGATAGCTTGATCTTTTCAAAAAAGGTGGTAAATAGGTTTAGTGGACCCATAATACTAATTTTGGACAATGGAACACATTTCACAAATTCTAATTTTTGCAAGTTAATGCAATGCTTGGGGGTACAACATAAACTCACAACACCCTATCACTTTCAAGCCAATAGTCAAGTAGAGATCACTAATAGGAAAATCATAAGAATTCTAATATGAACCATTAGTAGATATAAAAAAGATTGGATTACCAAACTCAAAGATATACTTTGGGCATATCGCTCAATATGAAAATTTTCTATAAGATACTCTCCATATGAGTTAGTGTATGGAAAGTTACCTAAACTTCCAGTTCAAACTGAACTCCATACACTCACAATAGCTTGTGACCTTAACATAGACATTAACCTAGCATAAAAATAATGACTCATGACACAATGTGCTGGATGAAAATCGAAGAGTAACACTAATGATGAATGAAGTGCATAAGGCACACAATAAATAATGTCACAATGCATGGATTAGAAAAGCTACATTCAAACTAGGAGACAAGGTTATCTATAGAATCCCATGCATGTACCTTAATGAACCAAGTTTCAGATACTATGGAAAGGATCATACATTATACATTTAATTTTTTCTATTTGGGCTATGATAATTTACCACCTAACAAGCCCTCAAAAAAATATGTTAGTCAATGTCTAACAACTTAAGCCATTTATGGAATCCCAAGTAACCAAAAACAACACTAACATCTTTAATCAAGAATAGGCATGCCCCATTTTTTGAATATCCTCTTTACAACTTAGTCATGGGGGAGATATCCACTCAACTTAGTCATGGAGGAGATATCCACTCACCATAAAATATTAATGAGGACAAATGATTTTTGTCATTTTTTATTTTCCAACGTTCTTTATATGTTTTCTACTTTCATAATATTTATTAATTATTTTATATATTTTCCTTTTCTTTGTTACTTTCTTGTCATTTTCATTGTCAGTTAGTCTCATTTAAAATCTCAAATTTTTTTCCATTACTATTGTGAATTTTTGAAATTTTTGAACGTAGCTATCAAAGTTAGAATCAATTTACCAAAGGCCAATTTTTTCATTGGATTATGTTCTCTACTAATAGTATGTTAGTTTTCTAGTGGTATTAGGCAGTGAGTTCATGACATCCACTCATTCCATTTGTTCCATATGGAATCTACATCATGGGCCATGAAGGTTATTTTACATTAAAACTAAAAAGTAACATGTGATCTTGTTACCCAATGAATAGGTAAAGGACCAAACAGGAATGGAAAAGGGAGTGATTTTAAGGGATTTGATGTGTTCTTGTCTCAACTTTCTTCTTCAATTTATAGATATTCATAAGTATCTCATCACTTCTACTATCAACCATAAAAAGGAAGCATGTCTTTACATGGTGTGGTTCTTGTTAAAAAAATAAAAACAAATAATAATAATAGAAATTCAAAGCATGTTTCTTAGACAATATCATAGGCTACAAGCATTGGTTATTGGGCCAAAAAGACATGTTACACATGCTTGAAGGCACCTCTCTAACTAAGGTCCTACCTACTTCTTTTCTTTTATTCTTCTCGTAGAGTGATAATTATCTTTTGTGGTTGTCATGGGCTCTTGATAGTAGGAGAGGAAGGATATGTTAATGCAATATCACTATAATTGAAATGGACTTCATCTAGACTTGGAATAGACTAGTATCAAATAATCTTAATCAAAAAATTCACCAAGGTACTTATGTGACTAGGATGTAGATTATCCATCTAACATTCTTTGTCTACCATTCACACACTTTATTATCTATCATCTCACTATCTCATACCATGGTAAATTAATAGTTCTATTTTCTAGTCTACATAATCCTAGTACAATTCCTCATATGAGTATGGAATTTAACTTAAAATAATCATTCATCATCCTAGGTGCCTATGGACTCCTTGTAATGAGGTTATGTAAGGGCATATTAAGCATATGCCTAATTTGGGAAGGACCCACTTGCATCTCTTTTGGTTTACCTTAAGTTAAATTCCCTAACCATATGTTGATTCCACACTTGATCATCTCGATAGCATTAAAGCATCTAGTTTTTTACTCCATCTTGACATAAGAATATTCTCTAAATAATTCATCCCATGCATTGTAATTGCTTCTATTTGGTGAACCATACTCTCTTTTATGTTGTTATTATGATTCTCTACCTTTTGGCTTCCATTTGGATTTCATTTCAATCCTAAATTCACTTGAAATTCCTTCATTTTCAATTGAAAAATCTAGATATGAAAGGCTACATCGATGCATTCCTATCGACATAGTGGGAAGAGTTGACACAACCTTGTCGACGTAAACCCCATTGATGCAATATAAAAAACATATATGTGTGTTCAATACTTAGCTTATTTTCACCATTTCTTTCAAATACCATAGCAGTTTTTGCAATTTTCAAAGCCAAAGAACCTTCCAAGAACTCTAACTTCCATATTGTTCACTTGAATTTACCCATTATTTGATCCTCGAGCTACCAAAGGTATCCTTTACATTGTGGGGGAATCAAATACTAGGGTTTTATAGAAAAATTTTTAGAAAATTTTCTAACTCACCATGAATAAGATATTAAAATTATATTAAATTAATGTTCACAAGAAATAATATCAATAATTAAACTTTGTTGAAACATGAATAAAATAATATCATAAGCTTGGGATCATTAAACAAGGACTTAACGATAAGATTTCAATGTCTAATGGATAGAAGATGATCCAATCAAACAAAGAAAGGTATCCAAAGGGAACAAAGGTTATAGCTAAGAGCTAATTCTAGGTTATGTTTGTGATTGTAGATGGCACCCAAGAGAGGATTGCAGGTAGGAAGGACATCATAGCCAAGGGGAAAGTGACACCAAGGAGGAAGGAGCCAACAACAATAATAATAGAAATAATAAAAAACCTAAGAGAAAGTAGTCATGGCTACATAAGCTATTAGGCACCTACAAGGGGAGCCTAATGTGGAATCAATCAGATAGATTCATACTATAGTGATAGGCCAATCTAGGCAAGTTGAGGCCCCAAGACCAAGAATTAATTTGGAGGTCATACTTATATAAGCTTTCCTAGAGAAGTTTCAAACTAAGGAGATTCAAAGCTTCATCTTGCAAGAGCTAAACTTTGGGTCATTCCTAGAGCTAGCACCAAAAGATGTATGAATGCAATTGCAAGGGTCTCCTCTATGATCCATTCTCTCCACCAGTGGGGAATGATATATGAAAAAACATACATCTTCTCAAAAAATTAACAAGAAGATGCATTTGTTAAAATAAAGAACATCACCATCTCCTATGTAGTTGAAGTCATAGTAGAAGCTCTCAGTTTACCTAACACTGGGGTGAGGTTGGTAGAAATACCCATGTAGGTGGACCCAAAGGCCAGGAAAGAATGGATCCAATAGTGCTATGGAGTGGACCATAAGAAGTATGGTGCCCTAACCAAAGCTAAGTGAGTGTAATTCAAAATTACAACCTATCACCTTAATCCAATGGTGAGATCAAGCAAGGTCATAGTCTTCTCTACTAATGCATGTGTGACCCTAAGTAGGAAAATTTTGATCAACTTGCCATAACTTATCTTTCTTGAGATATAAAAATATGTTAAGGAGAATGAGAAGGGTAGGAAGGCACACCCCTTCCCATGCATGATTAGAAAAATATGCAAGAGGGGAGGAATAACATGCTATTCCAATAATGTGGTCTGCTACACTCCTATCGCATCATGGTACGAGATGATGAAGATAAGGTTGTTGCCAATCTTCAAGAAGAGGAATTGCCACCACCACCACCACCTATAGCACTAGAAATTATTGTAATTTTTGAATGCTTTATAAAATTTAGAGAGCAATATTAGTAGCAACAACAAGCCTCTAGAGATGGTGGTGAACCCTTGGTGTATCATTCCACCATGAGTCATTTGAACAAGATCACAATGACAATAAACTAGTTGGATACTAAGATGGAACCATTATTCTCAACACAAAGAAACCAGGAACCAACTTGCTCTAATCCTAATGCTAGAGAAGTAATTATGTCCATTCTAGGATAAGCATCTCTCAAAATTTTTGAAAATGCAGCATCCTTCTTTATAATGCTGGAAGAAGGAAAAGAAGTGCTAGTCTTGGTTGTGATACATAAGGGCCAATAGATAGTAGTAGAGGTAGTGGTAGATCATGTTGGAGAAGCTTTGAATAATTCTACTACATCTATTTTTGACATTGCTACTATTGTAGATATACATGCACTAGATGGAGCAAGAAGTGGAAGGATGAGTGATGCCCAACACGATGAAGTATTAGAATGACTAGTAGGAGTTAGGCAATTACTTTTGAAGATCTTTGATCTCTCGAAAGGCATGTCAACAACCTAGTTACAGCTACTAGAGATGAGAAACAAATTACTAATTGCCAATGTGCAACTTGAGGAGGCCATCACTAACAATCAACTGTTGGGCCTGTCTTTGTGATCCTACCATTCTCAGGTCCAATTTGATAATAGAAAAAGCTTTTTAGTAGCTTCAACAGATATACCAAGAGGCTAGAAATGCCAAGAAGATGATGATCTTTGAGGCATCACTATTAGAATCAATGGCTCATAATGCTAACCATGACCTTCCATAAGTTTGCAAGGAGAACCTAGTGCTAACCTATGATAACCACTACATATGGAATGCTAACTAGTAGAAGGATCATATGGTAGAATATATTTGCTAGCAACATGAATAGCTTGCTAAGGTGAACTTGGATTTGAGAAGGTTGGTTATAGAAAACAAAAATATCTTAATGAAAGAGATTTAGATTCTTTGCCAAAATACTGTCATTAAGATCATTGCCTAGAAGAATGAAGACTTGAAGTTTGAAAGAGTAAAAAATCATTATAGGGACTAGGTCAAAATGCTTAAAGGGATCAACTAGAAAGAAATAAAGTTGGCTAAGGTGAAGGTGAACAATGCCATCTAGAAACTCCAACATAGAGGCAATGCATGGCAACCCATCTTTAATGGACTCAACACATACAACCAAGTGGAGATCTACTTGAAAAAGTTGTAAATCAAGGAGATAACTAAGTATATGAAGCTTGCCAACCTTCAATATGCAAAGTTGACAATGCTAATAATAGGAATACTTAGGACTAAATTGGAAAAGTAGGTAGGCAATTCTAACCTCCTTTATAAGGTAGAGTTTAAGCTGCACAAGGAGACCAAGCAAAAGTTGAAGGTGCCCAACACAGAGCTTAAGGTTTTGAAGAGAAAATTTCACTAATCAAATATTTTTTTACTAAAGAACTGACCAAGAGAACAAGTAGCTACCAAGAACTACAAAACCTTGTTTGTATGTTCAACTTTGAATGTAAAAAATTTGTAGCCTAGTTTGTAAATATGAAGGAGATGTTCCCATCATTATCATGCCCATGGGATGTTCTAGCATTAGCACATCTAGGAAAAGCAACCTAGACCATTCATGACTAATGTGGTAAAGAGGATAAAATGAAGGTACTACTAGATGCCTTCCAATTTTTAGTAGTAGAAGGAGTAGTGGTAGGATAGCCTTAACCACCAACAGGGCTAGGACATGATGAAGGACCCTCTACATCATAGGAGCCTCTAATTCTAGGAATGGTATGAAGACTTTATTTCATCCATCATTTAGCTAGGTGCCTACCAATTTTTTAAATAATAAGTCCAACATTCATTTTGTAAACTATATAATTCTTTCTATAAATGTGGCACTTAGAGTTAGTCAATTAGTTAGTTAAATAGTTATTTAGTTAATAAAATTCCATAATTCTTCAAATTTTATAAGAAAATTGATCTCATTTTTGTTCACTTAAGGAAAAGTTTTCAATTAGTCATGGAGGTATGATTAAATGTGAATAAGATGACTATGTCAACGTAGGCCTCATTGATGTATCCTTGTCAATGGATCTTAGGATGTATTGATGCATGTGTGTCAACATTGATGTAGTCATTGCCTATATAAATATGCACACCCATCACATTTATGGCACCATTCAGTTGTTATCTTAGCCAAACTCTTGTAGTTTCTTTCTATAGAAATTACTAAACTTTTTGCTCTAAGTGCTTGTAGCATGGAACGAAGTGATTGTATGACATTTTATTCGAGTACAATATGTACCTAGACATAGTTACATGAATGATAATAAAATTGAGATTTCTTTCATTTATTGCAGCACTTAGATTAGTTTAGCTTTAATTTTCAACAATTTATTTTGAATGTAATTTACTTTCTGGTTATTAAACATTTAATATTATAATTCATAATTAATGTAAGTATGACTACTTCAAACATAATATATTAACACTTGGTAACATAGTAATGTTAATATATGTTTAGGATATATATGGAAAGTGGGAGTGGATGCTTTATATTTAGGATAGTTTAGTTAATAAAATAGTTAACGTAAATATTATACCTTTCTTTATTTAGTCAATTGGAAAATATAGAAAATAATAAAAGATTATGAAAATGAATATGTTACATCTTAGTCACACTTAACCACACCAATAGATTAACACAAGTGTTGATTGAAAATACAATGATTAGCAAACTATGCCTTTCACCATCTAAGAATATAGGGCACTTAGGTAAAATGTAGTCCATAGAATTCAACGGGATCACATGTACATGCTAGTGATTCATATGGTTGGGTGTAGGGAATACTAGTTGCTCATCAAAAATTAAACTATTGTAGATTTTGAAGAAGGAAAAAAAAGAAAAAAGTCAATTAATAGAAGGATAATCTATGTAGATGATGCAAAAAATCCACTTGTACCATGTGAGGATTGTAAGGAAGATGGTCAGAATAATGAAAATAATGCAGTCAATAAGAATTCACACAAAATAATTCCACAAGTAAAGATGTCATACCATAACAACATCAAGATCCAATTCTTCTAGATGAGCCTCAATTGAGAAGATCCACCAGGCAACATCAATTTTCTAGAAGATATTCACTAGATATATGTCTATTACTCACTAATGAGAAAAAACTAGAAACCTACTAAAAAGTAATGTTACATGGGCATAAAGAAAACAAGTTAAAAGCCATACCAGAGAAGATGCAATCTTTGCATGAGAACTACACCTATGAGATGGTAAAATTAATAAAAGGTAAGAAGGCTTTCAATAACAAATGGATGTTTAGATTAAAATTTGAGCAAAATAGCTCTTAACCAAGATACAAGGTAATATTCATGGTAAAAGGATTAGTTAGAAGAAGAATATTAACTTTGAAGAGATTTTCTCACTTTGGTAAAAATATCTTCTATTAGAGTTGTTTTGGGACTAGTTGCTAGTCTAAATTTGGAAATTCAATAGTTCTATGTGAAGATAACTTTCCTTCATGATGACTTGAAAGAAGAGATTTAAATGAAGTAGCATCAATGATTTGAAGTCAAAGGAAAGGAGAATCTTATATATTAATTGAAGAAGAGTTTATATGAGCTCAACCAAACACCATGATGATGGTACAAGAAATTTGACTCCTTCATGGGGGAGCATACAAAAGAACTACTTCTAACTATTGTGTAAATGTGCAAAAATTCTCTAATGATGACTTCATTATTATTTTGATTTATGTGGATGATATGTTGATAGTTTGCCATGATGCTTAGAAAATAGACAAGTTAAACAAGGAGTTGAGCAAGAAATTTGTAATGAAGGATCTTGGACCAACCAAGAAAAAATACATAGTCTGAAGATCTTAATAGATAAAGAAAGAGGAAAACAATGGTTATCTATAGAAAGGCATATTAAAAAAGTATTGAAAATTTCCAACATGAGCAAGGCAAGACTAGTGTGCTTTTCACATACAAGTCATTTCAAACTTAGTTCTAAACAATGTTCGATAAGTGAGAAAGAAAAGAAAGAAATGAAGAATGTATCCTATGCATCGACAATAGGCAACATGATGTATATAAGTCCAGACATCACTCAGGTTATTGGAGCAGTTAGTTGATTCCTTACTAATCCTACCAAAGAACATTAGGAAGAAATGAAATGGATTCTTAAATATCTTAGAGGTACTTCCAAATTATGTTTATGTTTTGTTCATGATAAACCTGTGCTTGTTGATAACATAGATGCAAATATGGCTGGTGATGTTGATTCTAGAAACTTCATAATAGGATACTTGATAACCTTTTCAGAGAAAGCTATATTATGGTAATTTATGTTAGAAAAATATGTTTCTTTGTCTAGCATAGAGGCTAAATATATCACCATTATAGAAGCTAGAAAGGAGTTGTTATGAATAAAGAGGTTTCTATAAAAGTTAGGTAATGAGCAAAAGGATTCTGTCCTTTATTGTGATAGTCAAAGTGCCATTTATCTCAATAAAAACTCTAGTTTTCATTTAAGATCTAAATACATTGATGTAAGATGTCATTGCATTAGGGTCTCAAAATTAAAATTATTGTGTATTGAGAAATTCCTTATCAACAAAAATGGGTAGGATATGTTGACTAAATTACTATCTTAAGTTTAACTTGATACTTGTAAAAGGACATTAGACCTACTTGAAACTATGCATAAGTCAAGAAGGGGAGAATGTTAAGTGATTTCTCTTCATATGGAGCCATGACTTGGAGAAGACCTACTACTAGTAAATGTTACCCTTGCTTCCCATTATTTATCATGAATTATTGGTCCCTCATTATTTTCCAAGCTATGCATGTGCTAGCCATGGATCCTTAAATAGATTATAAATAAAAATGTATTGTTCCTCTAATCATAAGGGGTGTGGAGATCCAATTCTTTATGTGAGCTTTTGGTTCATTCATGGCCTACTATGTTAGGTGTTTCTATCTCCAAAATTAAAAACCCTTCTTTATAAATATAAAATCCATAAAAATTATAACTATTCTCTTTATCTCTCACCATAGTGACATGGGTTTTCATTTGTATTATATGTATTATAATCTTTTTTATATTTTTTGAATGCAAAAATATGCATATGAGTGTTCTTGGCAATCCACTCAACATTGTCTTTGAAGATTATGATTGGATTGACCATAATTTATATGATAAATCCCATTGGTTCAAAATGCATGGAATACCTATCACTTTTATACTTCTTTTTATATTCTAGTTTCATTGTCATAGCTTTCTTATATGCCTAAAATTTTTCTCTTGATTCCAACTATCTTGCTTGAAATTTGACTAATATTTTTGTTTGATAATTTTAGTTTCTCCTTGATGTTCATGCTTTCTTCTATCATGACCTTAGTTTTAGTAAACTGTAGCATAGATTATACATCTTTTCTTATGAATAATGTTAGAATATTACTTGTATGTTAAGAATTGGTTAATTTAGTATTCCAATTCTTGAATAATTGATTTCACTACACTCTAGAAATTAACTTTGTATTCATTTGCAAAATTTTTCTCAACTTATCAATTTGCAATACACTCCATTCCTTGAAAAATTTTGATTCCTTAAAAATAGGTAGATGAAACTATGTTACAACACTTAGATCTTTAATATTAGAGAAATTTCATTAGCGTTTCTTCATTATCATTATTAACCTTGTATGATAATGTGCAGATTATATTATCGAGATTCTTCTCATTCCTTATTATTTTAACTTATTGTTCCTTGTAGATCTCCATAAAATAACCTTCTAGTGTTGGATTTGAAATGTATCCACACTTCAATATTTTAGTAATATTGTTTAAAATTAACATCAAGATATTTTCATTTTCCTTTATATTTCAATCATAGGATTGATGCTTTGACATATAATCTTCTTTTCTACTCTCCTCCTCCTTTTTATGGTCAAAGACTACTCATTTCTATCTTCTTTATTCTTTACATTCATTTAGGAATATAATGCTACTTAGGATGTATTTTGTAAAGATTTTGATCATATATTTATATGACTCTTTTAAATGAATAATTTCTATCCATATCTTATTTTCATTAAGTGTAAAAGTCTTGCAAAAAATTTCTTACAAATGTGTGTTGGATATATATTTGGTATTAAAAATAGGACAAATTTCAAAGGTGTCTTTGAAAACATACATGATTAATCTCTCTAATATTTTTATTCTTAGATAAGCTTCCTTGGAATCAATTAAAATTCTTTCATTATGGTATGTTCATAAGGCTTCATGAATTACATGAGAAGGTATCACCTCATCATCTTGTAGTGTTGCATCTAGATAGTTTTATAATCTTAATTTATTAAATTTCACCTTCTTATTATTCATATAATCCACCATCGAATTGTTATTAACTAATTTGATGAATATAAAAAATTTGTATCTTTTCACTACATCTTTTATAAAAGCCACTAGAGGACCCTCCATTATGCTAAACATTTTACTTTGATTTGTCTTTCATTCTCTTATTTCTATTTTTCATATTATTTTTGATAGATCCACTAATTGCACCAAGTTGCACTTACAAATGAATTACTCAAGAATTATTTCTTCCTGTATAGATGATTTCTTCCTTCTCACTATGACTTTTAACTTGATTCTCTCTGAGTATTTCTGATAGCTTTCGAAAGCAAATGAATCATATAGGAGAGCTCATGATTATTTAAGTTGGTAAATTCTTTTCTTGGGTTAATATCTTTAAGAAAATTACTTGTAGGGATTGGTCATATTTATTAAGCTTTCACATCATTATTGTAGGAATGACAACATAAAAAGAAATGAAATGCTCACTTTCTTCATTTATTATAATAGTAGAAGCATCTAA
The DNA here is from genome assembly GCA_015680685.1 of Gnetum montanum. Lineage (NCBI taxonomy): Eukaryota > Viridiplantae > Streptophyta > Gnetopsida > Gnetales > Gnetaceae > Gnetum > Gnetum montanum. The sequence goes on along the minus strand of MNCI01016926.1, from coordinate 669,288 downwards.
AAGGAAAAAGTATAAATAATTACACTAATCTGGGATATTAATTTCTCCCTCTTTTGTATGGTCTCTATTTCTTCTATTGATTTTACTTAGATTTTTGGTTGTCTAACTACTAATTATTGATGTTATAGAATTTCTAGTTTAAAATGTTGTAGTTATGGTTTTCCACCTTCACTTCAGTAAGGTCTTTTTTATCTAGCCTTACTATATTTTTATTTCATGTGATAACATCATGATGTTGCTTGTTCTCTTCAAGATATCTTTGATGAGTTGCGATATCGAGACTACGATATCAGATCCACGATATCGGGTCTGCGATATTGGAGCCCACCAAGAGAAATTGGACAATCGATCTCAAAACCTATCTCATTGCCTATAAATAAGAGACCAGGATGCTTGGTTTGTAGTTAGTTTTCTTAATCCCTTACCCAAACTCTTGCAGTTTTCCTTTCCAGAGTTAGAATTATTTCTGAGTGCCCGCAGTAGGAGTCATAAAGTGAACAGATCTTTATTTGAGCATTGTGTACCTGAGCACACTTTGTGTCCGAAAATAAAGACAAACTTTGTGATAAACCTTGCAACATTTAGAATAGCTTATTTATTGTATTTAATGTTATTTACAGTTAGTTCATGCTTTCAATAGTTAATTGATGTCATGTTGATAGAGTTATTAATCTTCAACAAGTAAGCACACTCAGTATAATCACTTCGAGCATACATGGAACACTTGATAACCCGGTAACGACTAACATTTGGTAATCCCAGTAGTGTTACACTAGTTTAGGATGTGTCCAACAAGTGGGATGGATGCTGGCGTTAGGACTAGCTAGAGCATAGTTGATTATTTAAATTAAATTAGTTACTCACTTATTTCATTTCTTCACTTTAAGCACCAAGAACATAAAACATAAAAAGCCATAAAAATCACATACCTAAGGTTTACTTAACCATACAATCGTGTTGTACAAGTAAGCTTGGGAAGACAACAATCGCACAACCCATCCTTATTCTATGAAGGCACATAAGCACTTAGTCCTTGGAGTTCAACTGAATCGCACGTGAACACTTGTATTCATATGGTTGGACATAGGGGTACCTCACCACTCATCATTGGTGCTGTTGCCAGGGACTTTATTGTTTGTGCATTGATTAGAACTTAGGAAATCTTTCTATCATTGGAACAAACCCTTAGGGTTAGTTATTTTACAATCATCAAAAAGAGAGTATTGCACACTGAATGATCAACCATGTCTTCTTCTTTTTATGAGAGTGCTTCATCGCCTAGGTTTGACACCATGAAAAATTAGAGGCAGAGTGTACAGAATAATCCACCAATACCCCAACATTTTCTCTTGGTATACATTCATCCTAATGAGTATATACTAGACTTTATCTTTATCCTCCACTAGGATGAACAAATGCATTGGCAGGATTTAGAAGGTAACATAGTGTTACCCCTCGATCGCTCAATCCCAAGCATGCTTCTTTGTGCTCTCACACGAATTGGTATGCAACACTTACAATTGGAGTACGTTGTGCATGAACAAGATTCGAGAGATTATTGACTCAAAAAGGCACAATTTCAAAGGGACCTACAATAGGAGAGACATCAAAAATATATGTAGGGAAAGTCGTCTTAGGATGTCCTGTATATCATAAGTGAAAATGAGGGTGGTGAACCTACCTCAGGGGGTTTTCCACATAACAATGTTCCTCTCGTTGACTTCGGTGAAGGAGTTGTGTATCTGAATCTTCACTTAACCATTCATAACCTAGGTTTTGATTCCAATGGAAACAAAGGATCTGAAAAAGGAGCATGAATACATGACAACAACAGACATTCTGATCATAACCGTGACTAAGGCTGCGACCACCAAAGAGAAAGTGACAGTCACCATCATAGTGTCAATCCTTCTTCCTCTTCACCTTCATCATTTCCTTCCCCCTCTCCTTCAGAATCTGAATGTAGTTGCAAAGGGAAAGGCCATGAGGACAATCATAAGTGAAATAGAGATCATAGAAAAAATAGTCAAGAAAGGGGATGAGGGCATTCCAGGGAAACACATCATGAAAGAAGGGAGAATAGGGAATATCATAGGCATCATAGATGCCATAGACAATACGATCAAAATGAACCCCTACTCAGCACCCAAAGTATGTTAGATATAATAGAGGCCATTAGGATTCCAACAAGGCACTAAAAGGACAGTAGGATCAAAAGACTAGACATGAACAACATCCCATAATTTGAAGGGGGATATAATGTTGATCCTCAAAACCATATACAAGCGTTTCACAATGCATGTGCCTTGTAGAATATAGAAAATGAGTGGCAAAAACTAAAGTTATTTCCACAGACACTAATCAAGGAAGTAGAAAGTTGGTATTGGTCCTTAGAACTGGAATCCATTCGTCGATGGAGTACCATGTTGGAGCTTTTCAATGATAAGTATTAAACATACTCCCAAGTATCCAACCTGTGTAAGCAAATCCAAGGATGGAAATAAGGAAGAGATGAACACTTGGATGCTACCATGGGCTGATATTATGCATTATTACATTGTTTCCCTGGCCATGGTTACTCGCAAAGGGAGCAACTACATCATCTTGTAGATGGGCTTAGGTATGAGACATGAAGAACCCTTGGGACTTATGCCCAAGGAACCTTATTTGAGCTCAAAGCCCATCAAATACAAAGATTGTTGGAGAAAGTTGCCAAAGAGGAAGGTGAGTTAAGAACAAGAGAAAGTACAGAGGAATACAACAGAGATCCTTCCCTCTAAAAGAAGGAAGTTAGATTTTGTGAAGATGAAGAAGAGTCACCACTTGAAAAGATGGTAAATAGGAAGAATTTTCTCATTCAAAAATTTGCATTAGAAATATCGACAAAGGTAGATCAAATGTGGAATTCCCTAGATGATAAATTTCAAACCGTTCTAAAAATAGTAGAGGAGTCTAGAGAGCAGGGTAGTGACCAAGAGAAAAGGAAAAAGAAAGAAGTTGAATATGCACATAACAAGGGTAAGGGAAAAGTTGCTGGCATTGAGGAGGTTGTGGATTTAGACATAGATAATAATGGAAGATGTGAGATATGCCAATATGACCATCCTAAAGGATGTTGCCTAGTAGTGTCACATTTGCAAGATTTTGGGGTGTATGCACTAAACCCATGATTAAACAAATGGCAAGCACCCCGAAGGTTACCTTACCCTCAGGGTAATCCAAGGCAGTTCCACCAACCATTGACATATTATCCAAGTGGAACTCCACCACAATCAAATGAACAATATCAACAATGAAAACATCCACAATCATGGGGAATGCCATTACCACATCAACAATACCCTTACCGTCAACTTGATCCATATGGGTATCATGTTTAGCATTCGATCTCTCCATGTGACTCCACTAGTCACGTCACTCCTCAACCTTACTACCAGACCCACGAGCACTATAGAGCCCCTTCTTCTAGGGGTGATATTCCACAAACAAACTATCCTTCTCATTCGATTACACCTCTTCACCCTTAGCTCCATTACCACCTGATCCAACTATGCAGTGTGAGCTTCCTACCTAGCCACAATAACATAATGCTATAAGGGCTGTCAATCCCCAACCTATTGTTGATTTAGATAATTGATCAAAGAAAATACCTTTCTTTAGAACCAACAGTCCAACCTAGTCCTTACAGCCACAAGCAGCTAGTTGTCTAAATGCCTCACCATCATTTGAACCTTTGGAGCTTCCTTCGAACAAAAGACCACGCCCAACACATACTGTCATGCTAACCCATGCCATTACCGATTGGATTAAAGTTGGTCATCTTCCTAGGAAATTCTTTGATCCTGGAAGTCCTCTTATATATTTTCAAATCACTGGGAATGATCCTTGCAAAGCTCTTTTGGATTTAGGTTCTGGTGTTAACTTAATCTCTTAAGAAATATACAAAGCCTAGAACCTTCCTCCACTAAAAAAAAGTAACATTCGTTTAGAGTTGGCCGACCAGTCCATCACTGTCCCATTAGGACTAGTGGAGGACATTGTCACCACTGTTTGTGGGTGGTTGTATCCAGCCAATTTCTTAGTGATTCAAGTCCACAATTGTAAGGGGGACTTCCCAATAATAATGGGAAGAGGATGGCTAAGAACGATTAATGTGCACCTAGGAATACGTGATCTTTCTCTAGAAATCTCAAAAGAAAATACGTTTGGAAAGATCAAGAAGAAGAAAATTTTATGCATTGCATACAGTGACATAGGGTGTAACTGCATGCAGAAGTCCTAGTTTGTATAATGCTTAACACTGCCTGCATGCAAATAGTGTGCACAAGTAATGGATATACAAAGATGCCTATATGCAGCAACCACAAGATAGGAAGGCACCCAGTGACTGATAATTGACCAAGAGAGTAATTGTTGAGAGCTTGACTTGTGCTTACATTAGAGTAAGTCCATTTCCAACTTCCAAGTCTTGACATCAAAAATATCAACTGGGGGAAGTTGAAAATCCCTGATGAGTTTAAGCAAGAGCCCCTTGAAGTAAAACTATTGCCCACCGATATGGAATATACATTTCTCAAGAATGGAAAATTTGTAATTATCAATGTTAAGCTCACTCCTCAACAAAAAGAAAAACTACTAAAAATGGTAAACAAATGGTCAAAAGCCTTTGCTTGGTTATATCTTGAATTAATTAGAATAGATCCTAGGATATGTCAACATAGAATTTACACTGATCCCTCCATGAAGCCTCAACAACAATCGCAAAGATGACTGAACCCAAAGCTTAAGCAAGTGATTAAAGAAGAAATTGAACAACTTCTAAAAGCTCAATTCATCTACCCCATTTCTAATAGTGAATGGGTTAGCCCATTAGTCATTGTGCCTAAAAAGGAAAGTAAATGGAGGGTGTGTATAGACTTTAGGCTACTGAACATGGCAACATTTAAGGACCATTTTCCATTACCATTCATTGACCAAGTCTTAGATACCACTGCAAGGCATTGCTACTATAGTTTTCTGGATGGTTACAGTCGATATAATAAAATTCAAATAGCACCAGAAGACTAAGCCAAGACTACACTCACAAGTCCTTGGGGGACATTTGCATATAAGTAGATGCCGTTTGGCATGTGTAATGCCCCAACAATATTTCAATGTTTGGTTCTAAGTATATTTCAGCAACAAATAGGGAATGGTGTGGAGGTCGTTATGGATGATTTCTCCACATACGGAGTGAACTTAGAACAAGCATTGGATTGATTAGAGAAAGTACTAAAATAATGTGTAGAAACCAACTTAACACTCAATTGGCAAAAAAGGCATTTAATGGTCCAAGAAGACATTGTGTTAGGGCATAAGATTTCACAAACAATGATAGAGGTAGATCCCAAAAATATTAAAGTTATCCAAGGAATCACTTGTCAACTTGAAACTATAAAAGATATCCAATCATTCCTTGGACATACTGGCTATTATAGATGCTTCATCGAGAACTTTTTGAAGATTGCAAAATCATTGGTAGAATTAACGAAGAAGGATGTCCCCTTTGAATGGACCAAGGAATGTGAGCTAGCTTTCCAAACCTTGAAACAGAAGCTCATAGAAACACCCATTCTACAAGCTCCTAACTAGTTGAGACCATTCCACATAAAAATTGACGTGTCCAACTTTGGTTTAGGAGCTGTATTTACACAATTAGATGACCAAAAATGTCCCTATTACATTCACTGTGCAAGTCAAAGTACTGTTGGTGCCCAACTCAATTACACTACAACTGAAAAAGAATTAATGGCTGGGGTGTTTGCACTAGAAAAATTTAGGCACTATGTATTAGGCTATAAGATATTTGTACACATTGATCATAGTGCAATTTAGTTCCTAATGAACAAACCAATGGTGAGCCCTTGCATCATACGATGGCACGTGATCTTACAAGAGTTCGATCTTACGATGATCGATCGTAAAGGCACCGAGAATGTTGTTCCTGATCATTTATCTTGGTTACGATGGGACAACAAAGAGGATGAATATCCAATCTCTGACTGCTTCCCTAATGAAATTCTCTTTACAGGTGTAATAAATAATTAATTAGCCATAGATACAAATTGGTATCGTAGCATTCTTACCTATCTTCGCACACAAGAAACACCACAAGGGCTAGATGTGAAAAAGAAATAATAATTTCTTCATTGAGCCAAATATTTCATGGAAATCAATGGATACTTTTATAAGGTGTGTTCCGATGGCTTGGTCTGATGGTGTGTTCCTGATGTAAATCAATTGCGAGTTCTCCAAAATGCTCATGAGAGCCCTTGTGGGGGTCATTATGCTGGGAGATGAAAAACCATTAAAATCTTGCTTGCAGGATATTATTGGCCTACATTTTTCTGGGATGCTCATCATTTCGTCCAATCTTGTGAGTGCTACCAACACGATGGGGGAATGATTGCTAGAATGGAGGGTTCACAACAATGGATTCAACCCTTAGAACCCTTTGACATATGGGGTATTAATTTTATGGGGCCTATCACACCAATGTCCAATGAAAAAGCCTACATTGTTGTTGCTGTTGACTATTTTACAAAGTGGGTAGAAGTAGTTGCTGTTACAGACTATACATCATCTACAGTTGCATGATTTGTTCAACAAAAAATCGTAAATAGGTTTACCATGCCTTGTGCACTTATTTCTAACAATGGTACACATTTTACAGGTGCAACTTTTTGGAAGTTGATGCAATGCTTAGGAGTTCAGCATAAAATGACTACACCATATCATCCTCAAGAGAATGGTCAAGCTGAAGTCACCAATAGGGAGATCACAAAAATATTGACATGGACCATTAGCAAATATAGGCAAGACTAGAGTACCAAACTGAATGATGCTCTTTGGGCTTACCGCTCCATGTGGAAACTCCCTATAGGCTATTCTCCCTATGAGATAGTGTACGGTAAACTTTGAACACTTCCTATCCAAGCTAAGCTTTGTACACTATCTACAACATGCGACCTTAACCTTGACCTTAGTATAGCTCAAAAAGAATGATTAATGAACTTTAACTTGCTAGATGAGAATTGATTAGTAGCCCTGTCATCTAATGAATTGCATAAGGCCTTCAACAAGCAATGTCATGACCTAAGGATTAGGAAAGTCAAATACCAACCAGGAGATAAGGTTCTGTATTGGAATCCTACACATGTGCCACAAAAAACTAAATTTCAAACATAGTGGGAAGGACCTTATATCATTCATGAAACTTTCCCTTCAGGGGCCATGATGATCTATAAACCTAAAAGCCAAGATAGGAAATTATTAGTCAACATCCAACAAACCAAATCTTTCCATGAACCTAAAATGGGCAGTACTAACACTACCTCTATTAATGGACAACCTTGCTCATTATTTTGGATTTCCTCCTTCCAAATTAGTCATGGGGGAGATGGCCACTAATGCTAACCATTCTAAAGCCCTTAGTTCCTTTGTCATTTTTTTTTACACATTTTTGTTTTACACCATCGTTAACCTTTTTGCTGCTTCTTCCTCTATTACATTTTATTTGATTTACTCTCATTCGTCATATAATGAGTGCTCATGATGGTGGATTGTACTATAATGATGTTGATTGCTAATGTTTGGCTTTTACCTTTGACTTTCAATATTGATGTTAAGATATGGGTTCTTTTGATAAAACAAGCAATGAGTCCATGTCACCCATCCATCCATACAACTCTATGGTCTTCCTTTGTTTTGGAAATGTACTATCCCTTTTTCCAAGTAAACTTATTAATAAATTGGTGGCTTGGTATCCTTCAAACCAAGATTTAAATGGATTGAAAAGGGTGTGACTTCAAGGGGTTCAACACATTTGTGTTGGCTATTCTCTTGGGTACTTGGATGTTTTTCATAGGTTTTCTGCCATTTCGGTATTGACCAATATCGGGAAGTCAACTAAATCAAATAAGTCTTTGCATGGTGTGGTTCTCACACAGGAAAAAAAACTAGTGAGAATTCAAAGCACACCCCTTACACATAATAAAGAAACATGGGCTACAAGCACTAGTTATGGCACTGGAAAGACATGTGTACCCATGCCTGAAGGTTCCCTCTAACTAAGGCCCTTTTCTCGCTACCTTCTCCTCTGTTCTTTCTCTTGTTGGAATGGTGGTGGCTCTGTGGATGCATTCTTGTTGCTTTAGGAGGATGGGTTGGTCAAGTATGTTGATGCGAGGTTACTAGATGTGGTTAGCCTTAAATTAGGATTTGGAATGAATACTATTAAGTCATCTTAATCACATAATATACAAGGGAATTTACACAACCCTAATTTTGGGATTCCATTCCATTCCATTCTCTCTTTCCATGTTTCTTTCCATATTCCACCTCATTGTTGATTTTATGATTAGTCTATATCTTGGTTAACGCATTGTTATTCTTTGGTAAACTCTTGTGGGTAAGTTCTTAACCATTGTTTCCATATGTCATTCCTAGAGCCTATGGACTCTTTGGTTTGTAGGTTTGTCAGGGCATAAAGGACATGAACCTGCTTTGGGGAGGACCCACTGGAATTCCTTTTTGGTGCAATTGTTATGCTTTCTCCCTTAAACATTTCCTGTAATCAACTATTTCTTGTTTCACCCCATCAATGACATCCATTTTTTTATCTTAATGGCTTCACCATTGTTAGTCCTCTCATATTTCTTGTTATTTTGATTTCCATCTTATTGCTACCGAAGGTTCACTCTTAGTCATGGGGGTCCCTGTTGCAAACTTTTTTTCCATGCCATTACTTATCTCACCCTTAAACCTTGGGTAGTTATGAGTTACAAACCCCTAACCCAGTATCTGCCATACTCACAACCTAGCCAATGTGCTTCATATTGAGGCAAGGTATCAATTGCATTATATCTTATCTATCCTTGCTAGTTCATGACTATGTTGTGTGTGCATATGGTGATCACATGAATAATGGATTTGGATAATAGGGAGTCCTTGGGATGGACTAGAGCTGGAGCATTTACACAAAGAACATGCTTAATCTTGTGGCTAGGAATGAACAATGGTGTGCACAATTTTGATAGTGGTAGCAACGCATCTCATTTTCTTCTCTCTCTCACTCTCTCTCTCACTCTCTCTCTCTCTCTTCAAGCTATCAAATGAGGGTCTAGATGTCATCTATGTACAATGTTCACTACAATGGTTATGAACACCAATGCTGTAATATGTTTGTCAATCCATTCACTAGGCACTTTGAGTCTGTCACTTCATGTCACTGTCAATTTTTGTTTAGTCAATAATCCCATACATTCCCAATATTTTATAAGGAACTTGAGAACGAGTTTTCATTCAGTCATGGGGGTATGATGAGTCGTGATATTGGGAGCATGATATTGTATCTGCAATATTTGATTTGCGATATCGAAGCCCACAAAGCAATATCAGACACTTGATGTCAGAACCTATCTCATTGCCTATAAATAAGAGACTGGGGTGCTTGGTTTGTAGTTAGTTTTCTTAGTCCCTTACCCAAACTCTTGTAGTTTTTCCTTTCTAGAGTTAGAATTATTTCTGAGTGCCCATAGTAGGAGTCATAAATTGAACAGATCTTTATTCAAACATTGTGTACTTGAGCACACCTTGTGTACAGAAATAAAGATGAACTTTGTGATAAACCTTGCAACATTCAAAATAGCTTATTTATTGTATTTAATGTTATTTATAGTTAGTTCAAGCTTTCATTAGTTAATTGATGTTATTTTTATAGAGTTATTAATCTTCAACAAGTAAGCACACTCAATATGACCACTTCAAGCATACGTGGAACACTTGGTAACCCAGTAACGACTAGTGTTTGGTAATCCTAGTAGTGTTACACTGGTTCAGGATGTGTCTGACAACTGGGAATGGATGCCAGTGTTAGGACTAACTAGAGCATAGTTGATTAGTTAAATTAAATTAGTTACTCACTTATTTCATTTCTCCACTTTAAGCACTAGGAACATAAAACATAAAAAGCCATAAAAATCACATACCTTAGGTTTACTTAATCATACAATCATGCCGTACAAGTAAGCTTAGGGAGACAATGATCACATAATCCATCATTGTTCTATGAAGGCGCATAAGCACTTAGTCCTTGGAGTTCAACCAGATCGTGCGTGAACACTTGTATTTTTATGGTTGGATGTAGGGGGTAGTTCGCTACTCATCAATCTTCAACATTTATTTGGATACATTGGATTACTAATAATTTATAATATTGCATGGAAGTTTGTGATGTAGGGATACCTCTTTTGATCCTCTTCCTTCATCCCTACAAAGAGATTTTGCATGTTTCAAACTTCATGGAGACATCTTGAAGGTCAAGGAAATGTCTTGTCCAAATGTAGAGTCATCACAAAAGACATCTATTTAGTTATAAAGACATTTGGCAGAGAGTGGAGACATCTCTGCTAGAACTATTATGTCTCTAGTGAGATACCTCGCATAGTCTAGAGATATATTTGGTGAGACTTCTTTGCTAGACTAGAGACATCTCTCATGCAACAAAGACATCTTCCAAGAATCAAAGACATCTCTCATACAAATTGGTTTTTCTAGAAAGATGTCTATTCAAAGCCAAAGACAACCTATATGGCTAGGGAAACTTCTGAATTTGTTGTTCCAAATTGGAAAATAGAAGAATAAGAGAAGAAATATATTGAAAATAGCCTAAGATCTTCAAGATAAGCTTGACCAAGATTTTTAGGCTTCTTATATTGGTTTTCCAATAAATATTGTGCTTTTTTCATGTTTTTGGCATAGAGAGTTTACAAGGTATGTCATGAGACCACATTGTGTGAGTGCATGCTTGGGTTGCAACTCCAAGATTAATTGTGTATGTATTATCTTGTGTGTTCTTGTAGTCTTGGTTATGTGTTGATATCTGAATCTTGAGTTATGGAAGAGATTATCTTTTAGTTGTGCCTTAATTTAAGGATAACTATTGTGTGGTTGTAGAGCACTCATTTGGACAAAATCACATCCTTTTCAGAATATTCCTATGTAATTATAAGTAGGAATTTTTTTATAAACCCACCTCAACTCCTCTTCCTTGAGATCAAGTACAAGTTTACAGAGTTTAAGTTAAGTAGATTGACCCTCCCTGTTTCATGCCTCATCCAAAAACTCTACAAAATAAAAGAAATTGCATGGTATACCAATAATATCATGCATAACACACAACTAACATCATGATTAAAAATCATGGTTGATTCCAAAAAGGAAGATGCTAGACCAATCACCATTAGACACAAAAGTAGCAGTCGTCACTTCCACCACATCAAAAACTACTTTTGTATCCATCACAATCATTTTAGCTATAATTGTAAGTGTTGAGTTGACCACTTCCCTAACTAGTACAATAAACACTAGCACAAAAGCATATGTGGGAGCTTCTAGTATGTAGTATCCTACAATGAGCCATTCACAATAGTTCACATAGACAATAAGTGTTTGGAGAAGCTTGTGGCTTTCAAACCTCTTTTTCACCTCATGATGCAAGTCTTAAGTCATAATGAACCTAAAAACTCATGATGTGAGTGTAACACCAAAACAATAACCTATTATTTTGAGTAATGCAACATCATTCTAGGTGACATTATAATAAACAAATAATACTATCATTATTGTACTTCCACATCAAGGACAAGAAGTTATAGTTAAATTACTTAATGATTATATGAGTAAAGTCTATGAACAACCCTAAAACACATGTTCAAAATTTTGGTGCTCAATAGAATATAGAAGTGTATGTAAGAGCAAGCTAAGACATTCTTGACCACATAACCATCAAAGAGTATGAGAATGATAAACTAGTGCAAATAGGACAAACAATTAGAGATATTTTTAACATTCCTAATAATATCATTGTCCTCCAACTTGAATTGATTACACTCAAGGGAAAGCTAGCATTATTTGAAGTCCAACAATAGCAAGGAAAGCTTAATGTACAAAAATTACAAGATGAAATAATTCAACTTTGAGTTGAAATAAATGACCTTATAAATCCATTTATGCCAAAGCACTTGGACTAATCTAGGAATGAGGAGATAACATGACTAATTTTCCAAGTCATAACCATCTCTAGGGACAAAGAGATTGTCACGTGAAATGCTTCCCAAGCAAGGGCTAAATCACATGCCTTAGAAAAACTATTGCCATGTTGGATGATAAAAAAAAGGGGTCTTGCTACAAACAATAAGAGGTTGAAGATGATTTGTAAAGAGAAATAAGAATCAAAAGAAATCTCCAACACATTTAGGGAAAAATAGTGAAGGAAAATTCGGAGATTGCATGGTTTTCAAAGGAGAACTACAATTTGTTCATGTAAGAGATTAGAATGATTCATCAACAAATGGTCAAATGGAAGAATGAGGCAAAGCAACATGAAAATATCAAGAACCCTTATAGGGATCAAGTGGGGCTATAGAAGAAGATCCATACAACTTAGACCAAACTCAAGACCACTTTGTAACAACCAAACATGATATCATGAATGAACATGCTAGATACAATCAACATGATTAAGTAAAGAAAAGTTAAAACAAAGAATCTACACATTGAAGAACTAATATATTACCTCCAATTTGCCAACCTATGATACTTCTACATAGAAGCTTCAAGTTACTAATGGGGAGCTAGAGGTCCTTAAAGCCAAAGTTACAAGTAAAAGATATGTGGTAGAGGAGCTAACAAAAAAAAAGGAAAAACTACCAATAGGACAAAAACTAAGCAACAATTCTTACAGTAAAGAAAGTCTCATTCACTTTTTAGTTGGTCATGCCAAAAAAATGTTCCTTAAATTGTCTTATCCATGGGAAGTTCTACTCACACCTGATTTGACCAAGCTTACTTGGACTTTTAAGAACTCACAAATAGATTAATGGAAACTTAAATCCATCCTTAGCAAGTTTAACATAAAAGAAAAGCAATCAATGGAAGAATAACTGAGGGAGGAGCCACTATTACCAAGGACCACATGAATATTTGTTGTCAATAATTTTGAAGTTTTTGTAAATTTTTATATTTAGTTATTTCATGTTTGTCTAACTTTTGTAATATGGACACCACTTGAATAAATTTTGTAATGTGGCACTTGCATTTTTATAAATGTCAATTAGTTATCAATTTCTGTTACTCCTGTTGACCTTTTGGTATGTCAAAACCTTAAAGAAAATGGAGAATGTAGATTGTGTATATGTAATGATAATTTTGCAGGGCCATGAACAAGAGCTTCACATGAAAATATGAGATTTCAAGAAACAAGATCTACACTGAGATGTCAAAATGAAGACTACATGAACAAGATGAGAGCATGGATGAAAACATAGTCTACAAGCCAAACTAAGGTGTTTAGAAGATTGCCAAGATGTAAAATTGAAAAAGGAATGTCTCAGATTCCAAAGTACAAAAGTGCAGTAGATGTCTTCAGAAAACAATAGATGTCTACAGGTAGACATATACCTTTCTAGGTAGATGTCTCTCCTACATTATGGGCTATCTCAAGTAAACATCCAACTTCAAAGTAGATTTATATACTAGTTGTTTGATAGTTTTCGCATGAATTCTAAGGAGTTTTCAGAAACTTCAAGGCTATAAGATAATGTAAAAATCTTGGAAATTGAGCAAGCATTGTTTACACAAAGACTTATCATTGAATATTCTAAGTAATTTTGTTTTTTCTCTTCATTGTAACATCATTTGCTTGATGTGATTATACTAAGCTTCAAGTACAAGTATATGTAAATTTAGTTACCCTTTTTCCTTGTTTCTTTCTCTTCTTTCTTGTAGCCTTGTACGGTTGATGTTTTTCTTGTGAGAAGGCATCTTTGTTGAGCTTACTGGGATTCTACAGGATTGAGTGGTTTTGAGCATCAAAACACTCCAATACAAATCTCAATTTTGTAAAGGTTGTGGGATCTTCTAAACCACATTTTAATCTTGTTAAGACCTTGTAGTTTTGAGTGGTTTTGTAGTGATGAAACACTCTAGAGTAGAGCTCAAAGATTGTATAGGGTGTGGTGTCCTTGAAACCACATTTTAAAGAAACAAAGTTTGGAGGTGTGCACAGATTCTACCCTCCAAGTGTGGGCATAACCAAGTTTGGGAATCATGTAAAATTGGTGTGTTTTTGTGGCTGGATCTATTTTTAAATCATGGAACTTATTCAACCCCCTTATAAGTTCTTGACCCACAAGTGGTGTTAGAGCCTGGTACTCTTAAGTTCATGCTTCAAATTTTAAAAGTGAACTATGGAGGGGATGTCCTACACAAAGACACTGATGTTCAGTGGGTTTGACTTTGTATATTGGAAGGCAAGGATGCAAGGCTTCTTTTGAGTATATGGAATTTGAAGTATGGGGGTCAATCCTTGAAGGCTACACATTGCCCGTTGATAGCACCTTAACAGATTTCAAGCCACAAAACAAATGGATTGTTGAAGAAAAAGATAAGTTTGTGTATGACTCTAAAGACAAAAATTATTTATATTATGCATTAAATAAATCAATATTTAATAGAATATATGGATGTAAGATTGCTAAGGAAATATCGGAAATCTCAGAAGCTACTTATAAGGGCACATATATAGTTAAAAAATCAAATCTCTTAGTATTACAAAGTGAATACGACAAGCTTAGGATGAAGGAAGGAGAAAAGATTAAGGATTACTTCTCTAGGGAAAATGATCTTGTTGTAGCTATTAGGGGAATAGGCAAGGATTTACCTAAAAGCAATGTAATTATAAAAAATGATTAAAACATTACAACCTAAGTTTAGACCCAAGGTCATTGCTATGAAAGAAATCAAAGTCTTTTTATTCTTTTGAGGAGCTTCAAAGTGCTCTAATTACTTATGAGATGAATCTCATAAGTGAAGGAGTGATAAAGGAAAAACCTATTACTTTAAAATCAACATCAAAAGAAAAGGATAAGATTTAATAAGAAATGAATAGTGAAGACAAAATAGCTCTTCTATCAAGAAGAGTTTAAAAAATCCTTACAAGGAAAGGGAGAAGCTTCAACCAACTAGGACCCAATTAATCCAAAGGTAAAGAGAAAGGTAAAAATTCTACAAATTCAAATTTTGATGTAATTTCCATAGAATTTTGGGTATGTGATGGAAGAGGCCATGTGGCCTTTGAATGTCCTAGCATAGGCAGGTTGCAATGGAGAGATAAAACTAAAGCTGATTAGAAAAAGACAAACTTCAACACTAGCTAGAATGATGGAGAACAAAGTGAAGAAAAGGTAGATAACACTATGAAGGATTGACATCTCATCTGCATGGCTCTCATAGATGATGATTACACAACAGAATATGAGGACCAAGTAATAGAAAATGATGAGGAAAGGTACTATTATCCTTCCAAAATCTCTATATAAAGCTAAAGAAGGCTATGAAAGAAAAAGATCAAGAGTTATCTCTACTTAATATAAGATATTTAGACCTCCTACAAGAAAACTCAAACCTAAGGGCTAAGAATGAAAAACTAACCTTGTTTTGTGAGCAGATGAAAAAGGAACTTGCAGATGCCAAACTGGTGAATGAAAGACTAGTCAAAGGAAAAGAATTCTTTCACATCATGCTGGGACAAGGAAGAAGTCTACATGATAAAAATATGCTAGGATGCTACCAACAAGAAGAAGCATCTACTCAAAATTCATCCAAATAAGAGACTACTCCAAAGATTGAAGTATCAACTAATACTACATCCAAACAAAGAGCAGCTCAAAAGTTTGATCACTTTAACTAGAATAAAAGGGTTAGACATTACTATTTTAATAGAATTAGGAATAAGAAATAGGATTGTAATTTAAATATTATCACATGAATACCTAGTCATATCATAAGAATCCTTAGTCTTACCAAAATGGACCTAGAAAGGAAATCTTGTAGGACAAGAAGAAATGGAGGACAAATCAAAAGGGCAACAAGAACAGAAAGGTGTGGAGAATTAAACAAAAGAAAGAAAGTAGGCCAAACATTAGAAATTGAAGAAATTTGCATGAAAGAAGGTACTTCAAAAGCAGAAGCTCATTCACAAGCTTCTTAAACATCTTCATCTCCATTATTAAGCAAGGGAATTAGAGGTAAGTCTTCATCTCATTTAGAATTTCTTTTGAGACTATAATCCATGGTAGTTATTCCCTTAGCCTTCCCTTGTTGAGATGTCTGCCATTAGATCTCTACACAAAAGGATAGATGTCTACATCATGATTTAGATGTCTATTTAAGTTTTGAATAGAGGTGGCATAGACATCTACTAGTCAAGATAGATGTCTATCTATTCATAAAAAGCCCTTGATGACTGTGATTACATAAAGCCAACATTTCATTTTCCCCTCATTTTTCAACATCCAAGTATAGATGACTAAGTGTAGATGATCAGGACTTCTTCAATAGTGGTGATTTATGCATCTTCTCTCAAATTAATGACTCATAAGAAGATTTTGATGTCCATGAATCCTCCTAGAAGGAACAAGACACTGAAGGAAGCATCTTCTAGCACTGCAAATTTCTATGCTCCTCAATCTCGCTCCATTGATGCTCAACATAGATTTGTGGTAACTCATTCTATTACCATTTTTTGAGAGATCCCTTTGTTTTTAGCAATGGTGTTAGAAGGAACTTATGACCTTTTTTCAAGTATTGAATTGGATGACCTTTATTTCTATGAAATTTTGTGTTCCTAAAATTCTCATCAAGGAATTTTATAGCAACATTGTAATTTCAAATGCTAGTGTTGGTGCTTTTACTTCCACTATTGAGGGACTGTTGATCGAAGTCATCCCACAAGTTGTCAATGCTAGCCTTGGAATTTCTAGTTTCGATGTTCATAGGATTACTATTCATTCCATAACTAACATTTTCACAAATGGTGTTATTCCTATTTCCCACGATGAATTTTGTGATGCTTTGTTTGGGTAGTCTGTGTCTTTGCATGGTGGAAGAGGTTTTAAGAGTTAGATGGCTTCAGATGCTTCCACCCTCTCTCTCATTATTTTGTATAATACTATTTTAAAAGGGGGAAGTTACAGCTATTTGTTGCCATCCCAAGCCTTTGTTCTTTATTATCTACTCACTGGGCAACCACTAAACTTGGGCCATATCTTATGCAGAGACATGTTAAGTCTCTTTACTAGGGAGAGAGTCTATGGGCATCCTCATCTCATCAGATTGTTGATCCATTCAAGAAGTGTTCTCATGCTTGATATGCCTTTGCTTAAAGGTAGGAGGATCCTTGGTGAGTATTTGTAGAAGAGGAGCTCCACCCACGTTGATGCTATAGAAACTAGCACTAGGCCTTAGAAGTTAAGGAAGAAGGAATCTACATCACAATCTAGGGCCTCTCCTTAGTTGAGAAGGTCCAAATTAGTTGGTGGTAAAATGAGATCCACTCTCAAGAAGCTACTCAAGCCTTCTTTTTTGTAATATTGGGATGATTGACTAGAACCTCTATTACCTTCATAAGAAAATGGATGAAATTGGAGTACCTCTTCCTCTTGATGGATAGTAGTTTGAGGAGATCACCACTTCTTCCATATCAAACAATAAGGAGGACTATCTAGCTCTAGCTAGACACTTGGCAGCTGCTAGACCATCTTAGGCATATGACTTTGGAAATACATATGATTTAGAAAAGCTTGAAGCACTACCCACATGAGTCTAGGGAGAGATTCCTGATCCTATGTAGCTTAGACCCAGTTCTCACCCTCATGATGATACTCCATGGACTTTTGAGTAGTAGGCCATGAAGAGCATTTTCGGGCCTTCTTCTCAATGGAGACTAGTGGACCCTATCACATATCAAAGGTAGGGTACTTCCTAATCTTCCTACTAGGCTCTGTCTCACCCACCCATTTCATCCTAGTTTTAAGTGAAGGTTCATCCGAGGAGAGCTCCTATCCACATTCCATCATTAGATGATAACAATGAGTAGTAGAACTCTAGTGCTAGCACTAGAAGTGATGATGAGAAGGAGTATACATATAGGCCTTCTCATGTAGTAGTTGCTTCTAATGGTGAGTCCAATGATGCTACCAAGTTTAGTAACTAGGTTCTCTTTTTGGTCCATCATTTTGGGTGATATCCAAAAAGGGGAAGAGATTTGTGGATTTTGTGAATAGTTGTACATGGATATATGGATATGGACTTGTATGAACAACATTTTGGCCTTTGTATGTGATGGTGGACAATGTATGATAGTATTATTGTTGATCATGTTTATGTATATGGATAGTTTTTTAGCATGATATATTTATGAGACAGGTTTGGCATTTGGACAATTTATGGAGGCTTCCATGTGTTATCATTTTTTCTTTAATCCATTACCTTGAGCCTTTTATCCCTGATTTCAATGTTACCCTCAATTGCCATTGGAATTTATCAGTCTTAAATGATTTTATTATTTATCACTTAATTTATGTGCTATGAATGATATTAACTCATTTTATTAAGTTTTGAACATCACCAAAAAGGGGGAGATTGTTGACCTTTTAGTATGTCAGAACCTTAAAGAACATGGAGAATGTAAATTATGTGTGTGTAATGATAGTATTGCAAGGCCATGAACAAGAACTTTACATGAAGATCTAAGATTTCAAGAAATGAGATCAACGTTGAGATGTCAAAATGAAGACTACATGGACAATGAGAGCATGGATGAAAATGGAGTTGAAAAATCAAACTAGGACATTTCGAAGACTACCAAGATGTCAAATTGACAAGGGAATGCCTCAGACTCCAAAGTGCAAAAGTAAAGTAGACATCTTCAGAAAATAGTAGATGCCTATCTCAAATAGTAAACATATACTTTTCTAGGTAGATGTCTCTCTTACATTGGGTGCTATCTCAGGTAGACATCTAAACTTCAAAGTGGATGTCTATACTAGCCATTAGATAATCGTTGCATGAATTCTAAAGAGTTTTCAAAAACTTTGAGGCTATAAGACAGTGTAAAAATCTTGGAAATTGAGCAACCACTATTTACACAAAGACTTGTCATTGACTATTGATGAGTGGCGAGGTACCCCCTACACTCAACCATATGAAACGAGCATAGCACGTGCGATCCGGTCGAACTCCACAGACTAAATGCCTAAACGCCACAAGGAACACTTGGGGTTAATCATTCGTTGTCTTCCCAGGCTTGCTTGTATGTGTCATGGTGTATGGTTAATCAAGTATGAGGTATATGATTTTTTTGGTATTTTTCGGTTTATCTCCTAAGCTATGAGAGTGAAGGGTTGAGAAACTAACTAACTCTAACTAATGTCCTAAGTCTAAATTAACTAGCATCAGCATCCGTTCACACTTACCGTACACACCCTGAACTATGCAACTGTGGCTACCAAA
>MNCI01016926.1:564376-643641 GCA_015680685.1 Gnetum montanum | reverse complement strand
CGTACACAACTTGTGTTCAGGTTACAAAGTTGCTCGAATAAAGAGCCATTCACTCTAGGACTTCTACTGCAGGCACATGGGAAATTAATCTAACTCTGGAGTGTTCAAACTGCCAGAGCTTCGCTACTTCTAGCCAGGATTGGGAAATGAAGGGAGTGCTACCTCTTATTTATAGATATGGTGGCAGACCGTGATATCGCGTACCCGATATCACAGGAAACGACACAATATCGCGGCTGACGCGATATCGCGTATGCGATATCACGGCCTATGCAATTCGCGTCTCATCAACTATTCTAAGTAATTTTTCTTTTGTTCTTCATTATAACATCATTTGCTTGATGTAA
This sequence comes from Gnetum montanum, assembly GCA_015680685.1. Taxonomy (NCBI): domain Eukaryota; kingdom Viridiplantae; phylum Streptophyta; class Gnetopsida; order Gnetales; family Gnetaceae; genus Gnetum; species Gnetum montanum. The sequence goes on along the minus strand of MNCI01016926.1, from coordinate 643,294 downwards.
GGCTATAAGATAATGTAAAAATCTTAGAAATTGAGCAAGCACTGTTCACACAAAGACTTATCATTGAGTATTATAAGTAAATTTTTTTGCTCTTCATTGTAACATCATTTGCTTGATGTGATTGTACTAAGCTTTAAGTATAAGGATCTATAAATTTAGTTACACTTTTTTCTTGTTTCTTTCTCTTCTTTCTTGTAGCCCTTCAGTGTTGATGTGCTTCTTATGAGAAGACATCTTTGTTGAGCTTCTTGGGATCCTATGGGATTGAGTGGTTTTATGGTGTCAAAACACTTCGGTATGAAGCTCAATTTTGTAAAGGTTATGGGATCCTCTAAACCATATTTTGAGCTTGTTAGGACCTTGCAGAGTTAAGTGGTTTCACAGTGATGAAATACTTTGGAGTGGAGCTCAAAGCTTGTATAGGGTGTGGTGCCCTTGAAACCACATTCTGAAGAAACAAAGTCTAGAGTTGTGCATGCATTCTACCCTATAAGTCTGGATGTACCCAAGTTGGGGAACCACATAAAATTGGTGTGTTTTGTGGTTGGAGAAATTTTTAATTGGGGAAGTTATTCAACCCCCCTTCTAAGTTCTTTGTTTACAACACCCACCAATTTTGTAATAAAACTATCTCTTTCTTGTAAGTTAGTCATGAAGGTATAATAAATAATAAAATGTTATCTGTGACTGGCAATGACATTGTGGTTGATGATAATACATTGCTAATGTGATGTTTCCTAGTTAGTCTTACCTAGAAATATGCACTCACAAGCCACATTTATGGCACCACTCGATCACATAGTAGGTAAATGTCAATTTGATTTCTAATTCTATGTAACAATTAGTGAGTACTTGTAGTGTGAATTTGAATCCATTTTTTGACATCTTTATTTGAGTGGATTGTACCTAGACACATTCATGATGACAAGAAAGATAGAAATGTTTTCTTGTTCATTGCAACAGTTAACTTATATTCTACTATTTTATGCATTTAAATTCCATTGCTCTTTATCACTTTCATGATGTAATATTTACATTTAATCACATAATAATTAAATAGTAGAATGAGTGTGATTTAACTTCAAGCATTAATACACATCGGCTTGGAAATCCTAGCACGTAATTCACTTGGTATGCTTAATGGTAATATTGCTTAGTAACCAATAGTTGATGTGTATGTATAGGAATGTAATTGTGAGTTAGAGGCAAACATTCATTACCCTAGCTAGTTTAGGATTTAATTATTAATTAATTAAATATATTTCCTATTGTATATAGATTAGGATTTTGCTATGACAACATCATAATTATGCACATCAATTAAACTTAGCCATATGTTATAAGGGCCACTACAAGGCTAAGTGGAAAGAAGGTAGCCTGCATTCATCTAATGAACTAAACACTCAATGCTAGCCTAGAGTAATATAGTCCAATTAGAACTTTATAACTAAACTCTGCCTACCAAAATTAAACCCATGACTTGGAATAAACTCTTGATTTAAAAAATTTAAGGTAAACAATACTAAGTTATAAAGTTTTAATTAGACTATATATCTTCAAGGATTCATGTATTACAATTATTCTAGGTTCCTTGCCTCAGACAAAACACCCCTGCCCCGCTCCCCCACAGAAACAAAAGAAAGAAAAACACGGACAACAATTTCAGCTGCAACACTCTTTATAGTTTGGATTCCGACGACTTATTATCGTCCTAGAATTACTCGTTCCGTTTTTCACTTTTTTTTTTTTTTTCAAAAAAGCATTAAAGAAACTTTGTTTTCATGGTACGGTTTGATTCAGGTACGTGAAAAGCTCTTCATTTACCAGGTTAAAAAAGAATAATATTTAGTGGTATAATTGGTACATTTTTTAATCTTCGAGATATTAATTACTAATACCACCGTTCTCCAAAAAATAGGTGTCGGTGATATTTTTACTAACAAAACAAAATAGCCAACCAAAACAAAACAGTCAATTCGTCCACTTCCCCTCCTCCAACTGTACTGTATTGATAAGGAATTAAGATGCAGGAAAGATCTAGGTTGGTCTTCGCTGTCTCAACGCTGTTCAAAAATCCATGCTTCAGAATCCTCGGAAATGGCGGAGCTGACTTGGCCATTCTTCGACAAACAGACCACGCATGCCTGGCAATTGTTTGTTTTCACAAACATACTACTACTTCTTGTCCAAATCCAATTAATGGTCTCTCTTTAGAATCTTCAAAATTCGGTACTCACTTCATGGAGTTGATTTTCATTTGAAAGAAGATGACACAGAAGAGAAGTTGTTTTGCAGATAAGCAACGAGGGTGTCTATGCTATTGCAAATGCTCCTGTCCAGCTGAAACATATATACATAAAATTCCGGCTGCCTGTCAAAATACTTAAAAAATAGAATGGTATAATTAAGCAGTAACCATTTAGAGAGTGTATGTCCAAGAATGAAGTCAAGTAAGATGATTTGGTTGCTCACATGGATGGTGAAGTAACAGGTGGCATTAGCAGCATGCTTTGTCATCAGACACTGCACAACCTCGCCTCCGCAACGCTGCAATGCTGCAGAACATTGTAGCAGCAACCTCGAACTCCACGTATATTCAAGTTTCAACAAAACATAGCTGCCCAAATCCTGGGCTTCCAATTTTCCACATGGCTGTAAGATTCGATCAAACTTTTAAATTTAATGGACGAATTATAAAGAAATTCAGCTTAATTACATTCAACTGACACAGAATTGAATCCACTTGAATGAATCTCCCTTTCATAAATGTGTTATTACCTGAGGCCACCCAATCTGAATGCAACGCTTGTTCAGGCCCGTGGTGGGGCTAATTCCTTTGCTGTGAGCTCCATTTGCATCTGCACTGCTGCATTTCTGTCGCTTGCTTTTACGCGAACGAAGACTCCTGATCGTTTCCTCCAGCTCTCCCAAATATTTTATGGTGTGCGTTATTATAGACGCCTTGTCCTTCTGTCAGAAATAATGACAAAAATCAGCTTACCACCCACAAAAACTTCAGTGCAATAATCGATCCCAATTGTAACAAAATTCAGACAACAAATAACGCAGCAATTAAGCAGGACCAACTAACCTTCGCGAACTTAGGCAGTATAGACCTTAAGACCGCAAATTTGTCATTCATCTCCTCTCTTCTCTGTCTCTCGGAGATAATATGGATCTCTCTCTGAGTTGGGTTCCTGTAAGGAGCCTTCCTGATAGCTTTCTGAGGCTGGCCTTGCAACGCAGGAGAACCCAGCTGATAATGCTGCTGCTGGAGATTGTTATAATTATTATTATGGATTTCTGCAACATTCATCAATCCAGCTGCAACCAAATGTTGTTGGGGTTTATTAATACTTGGCAATTGGGGCTGTTGCTGCTGTTGGAGATTGAATACTGAAGGAGCAGGAATAGCAGATCTTTGAAGGTCCATATGCAGGGGCAGTTTGGTCATGTGAGGAGCCTGCATTGCCATGGACAACTTGCTGCTAGAATCATTCCATATGTAAGCCATCACGTCAAAAATTAAAAACTTGCTTCTCTCTCAATCTCCCACCGTTGCTACTGCATATTATCTCCAAGTCATCTTATGTGAACATTGGTGAATCCGTTTTGCTCCAATTTTGCTGTCATGGCAGGACTTTAAATTGGGAAAACCACTGCAGCCTCCGCGTCGTCTTTCGCCGTGAAGGGAACAATCCAACGTGAGTTTGAACTTTGAACGAGAATGCAACAGCGTTTGAACATCTGTTAATGGTGACCGTGATAAATCTGTTGAGCTGGCTGATGGACTCGTAAAGACGACCAGAAAACAAGAAGTCCGGCAAGCAAACATCATGTCTCCAAATTTATCTATACTTGAGTGGACGGTTCCGGAGTCCGGACAACACCCTGTCATAGGCCAGGCCAGGCCTAATCCATGGTTGAATCGGGAAAGATGTTATGCGAAGGACAAAACGACGTTTAAAATGTCTTGCTAATTCACAAGCAGTTGTTGCCTTGCTAGGAACATCGCCTGAGGTACGGAAGGTGGATAAATCAAAGGCTAATCTTGTTTCCAAGTGACCTCGGCTTATAAGTGAATCTACAACTTTCAGCTTAAAAGATACAAGTACTTTAATATCATTCCAATGTCTTTCTATATCTGTAGTTATGTACCATATGCATTAGCTTCACAAACTTATATCTTTAAACCTTTAAAACAATCACTTTACTATCACTCCAACTATGACCTCACTTATTGGGTGTTATAACCTTGAAATAATTGTAATATAGGTAAATCCTAAGATATATATTCTAATTAGAACTTAACAAATTTGAGATCAAATGGCTAAACCTTGAAGGAAAATATCAAGAATAACAATGAAACACTAAAGAAACAAAATACAAGAAAAATCAAAGATGCACAAATTTCTTTGCGGTTTTGCAAAGTTCCTATGTCCATGGTAATGGAAGTTTCTCATTAACAAAGGCAAGAACAAAGGATAAAAAATGTTTTGTTTGTGTATGGATACCTTTTGTGATCCCCTTGTTTTTTTTCCTATGTATGTGTTTTGTAGGTTTCGGGCTCTATGAAGACATCTTAGAGGTTAGGAAGATGTCTTGTTTGAGAGCTGAAACATCATATAAGACATCTGGAATATGTAAGAGACATCTCTGTTGAGAGCTACGACTTTGCAGGAAACATCTCATTGAGAGGAGATGTCTTTCTAGAAGAGGAAAAGTCTTAGAGGAGACATCTCATGGAAAGACATCTTAGCCAAATAAGACACCTCACCCACAAAGGAGACATCTTCCACAATTAAGAGGCATCTCTCTTGAAAGCTTAAAATGTGTAGGAGATGACTTGAGAAGGCCAAAGATGATTTGTATGACTATGAAAACTTTTGGAATTGACCATTCTAATTTAGAAAATAGGTGAAAGAAGATGGAAATAATCAAGAGATGATGGGAAAGCGATGGAAACAACATGGGATCCTCTGGGTGAGTTGAGGAAACATTTCTAGTTATCTTGTCTCCTTGTTGTCAATAAATATTGGTTTGTTCATGCTTGTGTAAGGGTGTATGAGGAGAAGTCAAGGCAATGAAGAGAAGTCTTGGTGAGTCTTGGTGAGAGCTCTTAAGTTGAGGAGAGATTTGCAAAAGTGTGATAATGCACATTAAGTGAGTGTAGATGTGGTTGCAGCTCTAGGGTCAATGTGTGTGGATTGGCTTATGTGTTCTTGTCTCTTGTTTACTTCTCTAATTTGAATCTTAGTTCTAGGTTATGGAAGAGATTCTCCATTGATTGTATCTTGCATTGAGAACAACCATTGTGTGATAATAGAGCCACATTCTCTACAACATTATTTTTGAGTGTTGGAGAGGTTTTAGATGTTTTTTTGGGTTTTGGAAACCCTATTGTAACCTTCTCTTTTGAATACTTGAAGATAGCTAGTTGTCATGTTTTCTAGCAAATAAATTATCTTTTTTCATAACATTTGGATTTAGTTTGGAAGGTGATTTCATATTAGAGTGAACTTGCTCTAGCGTTATTAGTATCAAAGCTTCATGTTGATTGTTGCTTGGATTTGGTAGAGGATTTTGTCAATTTTAGATCATGCCTAAGAAGAAATAGGTGTAATACTTGAATAGAGACATGGAGAGCATGAAGTCTACCTTCCAGATGATGGTTGCTCAATTTGATGAAATCAACACAAAGGTAAATAGAAATGCTAATCCTAGTCATAGTCAGACATGTAGAGGTGATGAGCATGCATGCTCAGATGAAGAAGTTTTACAACTTGGTAGAGACAAAACAAATGATGAGGAAGGATAATCTAGCTATGGAAGTGTAGGAATCCATCAATCAAGGATTTTCATGGAAATGAATTCTATTCCTCAGATGAGAATTCCAAGGGCTCCAACAGTGGTAACTACTTCTTCTCTAGGCAAGCTTGACAAAGAGGATGATGTAAGAATTCCAAAAGCATTCAAAATTACTATTAGACTTCTGTATGTTAAGTTGAAGAATTTCAATGATGTAGATGGTATTAATGCTTTTTCAAGTTGGTTGAAGGTACTTGAGAAGCACTTCGAATTAGAAGAGGTACCAAATAAATTGAGGATACCTATTACTAAATTTAGATTAGAAGGTATGAATTCTACTTAGTAAAATAAAGAGTTTCAAGGTTATGAAAGGCAAAATGGTCAACCCATTAAAGATTAAAATCTAATAAAATACAAGTTGAAAAGAAAATTTGAATAGTCTCGTAAAACACAAAAGACTATTATGAAGTTGCAATTTCTAAGGCAAGGTAACATGGATGTCCAAAAATTCTACATTAAATTTTGTAATCTATTCCATTAAACTAAAGTAAGCTGGGAGAAATATGAATAAGCTTTAATCTTTTTAGGAGGTCTTAAAATGTTGTATTAGTAGGAGTTGTCTTCTTATGAGCCACAAACCCTTTATGATACTTCTGATCTAGCACTCAAGGATGAAAAGAAATTAAGTAGATTTAGAAATAGGAGCAAACAAGCTTTCAAGGGAAAGAAGAAGGGATTCAAATTTAAGAAGGGATCTATGTCCAAATTTGAAGACAAGGATGGTAGCCAAGATAAGAAGATAGAAAGTAGCGATGAGAAGGGCAAAGCCAAGAAGGACTAAGGCAAGGGAGGCAAGGGTCAAGGAAACAGCTCATCCAAGATTTAATGCTTCAAGTGTGAAGAATGGGAATACAAGTAATAAGAATGTCCACTTTACAATGTAGCCAAGGGAAAATATGTGCAAACCATGGGGCTAGAGAAGACCTCAAGACAAGCTCTTCATAGACGTAATTCTAACTCTTCAAAAATTGAGAAAGTTTCTAAATTACATTCTTGTGCATTCATGGGGAATGTGAATAGAGGAGACCATCATGCTAGAAAATTTTTGTTTCAAATTAGGGCTAGGGATTTGCTTTGTGAGGAATGGATTCATGTTTTGATTGATGAAGGAGCTAAAGAAAATGTTATTTCTTCTAGGATAGTTGCTAGATTAGGTTTGGAAACTAATCCTCATCCTAGACCTTATAAAATGCATTGGTTGTTTAGAGGTAAGGGAACAATGTACTTTGAGATCTAACATTAAAGGTTTTCATAATGTTGTGAAGTATGATGTGCTTCCAATAGATTATGTTGATGTAATTCTTGGTAGACCTTGGAATTTTGACAATGGTACATAGTTTGTTGAAGCAAGAAATGTGTGCTATGTAGCTAGATTTGATAGGATCCATGAATTAATTCCCATGATAGTTGAACAAGTGAGGTAGCAAAGCTTACTAAATGCTTTCTTAATCCTTCTAGGAAATAGGGAATACATTAAGGAACATGATGAAACTAGTTTTGGTTTTGTTTTTGTGACAATAATTACTACTAACCATGATAATGTGCAAGTTGAACTTCTTATAGGTGTGCTAAACTTGAAGGAGAAAGTTTTCAAGGTATTCAAAGGGAAATTTGATGGATTGAAACTAATGAGGAATGTACAACATCAAATTAATTTTATTCCTGGTGTTATCATTCCAAATAAGAGGGCTTACTGAATGGCACCAAATTAGTGAGCTAAATTGCAAAGGTAAGTACATGAGTTACTTAAAAATGGTTTAATGAGGGAATCCATTTCACCTTGTGCAGTTCTAGCAATGCTAGTGCTAAAGAAGGATAGAAATAAATGAAGGATGTGCATTTATTTTAGGGAAATAAATAGGATAATAGTGAGATATAGTTTTCCTATTCCAAGGATGGATGATATTCTTAATTTCCTTATCAATGCTAAAATTTTTAGAAAAATTGATTTGAAGAGTGAATACCATTAAATCAGAATTAGGTCTAGTGATGAATTAAAGATAGCTTTCAAAACATTGAATAGATTGTTTAAGTGGTTGGCAATGCCATTTAGGCTCATGTATACACTTGCTACATTTATGAGGTTAATGCATGATGCATTGAAGAACTTGATTGGTAAGTGTTGTCTTGTATTTTTTGATGATATTTTGGTGTATAGCTTTAATGAGAAAAATCATTTGGATTACCTACAGATGATGTGTCTTAAGTTGAAGAAGGCATAGTTAGTGATCAATGTGAAGAAAAGTCATTTCTTTAAGAGGAAAATCACATATTTGGGTCATGTGGTTTCTAAAATCTAAATCCAGATGAAATCTACCAAGGTTAAGGCTATTAGGGATTGGCCAACTCCTGAGAATGTCAAGGAGGTAAGATCATTACTTCATTTAGTAGGTCTTTATAGATGGTTCATAAAAAATTTTAGTGGTATTTCATGATCTATGTTTGCTTTGTTGAAGAAAAATAAAGATTTCAAGTGGGATAATGAAACCCAAGAAAGCTTTGACTTGTTGAAAGCAAAGATTACCAATGAACTAGTACTTGTAATTCCAAATTTTCAGAATATTTTTCAGGTGGAAGTAGATGCAATTGAACTTTCCATTGGTGGAGTACTTTTACAAGAAGATATGCATATTGCTTTCTTTTCAAAAAAGTTCAAAAAGTCAAGGTAAAAATATAGTGTATATGAGAAGGATTTGTACATTATTTTTTAAGTAATCAAGCATTAGAGGCATTACTTGTTCCTCAAGGAGTTCACTTTATTGACAAACCACAAAGCACTACAATTTCTAAAGTCTCAAAAGAAGTTGAGTGCAAAGTACATGAAGTGGGTTGCACAGTTGCAAGAGTTTAATTTTGTGTTGAAGCACAAAAGTAGGAAAACTAATGTGGTAGTTGATGTGTTGTCTAGGGTGTATGTGGTTAATTTCAACATACCTCATGTTGAAGATATGGATGATTTTGCTTCTTTATATGAGCATGATGATGATTTGTGGTAGGCTTGGAGAAGTCTCATAAAGCCATTGTTAAGTAGGATAGATTGGTGAAGGGACTATCATATTCAAGATGAATTATTATTTAAGAATGGAAAGGTATATATTCCTAATTATTATTTTAGGAAAAAAATTTGTTTGAAATGAATTATAGTGGCATCGCAAGTTACTTGGGCTAACACCACAAAAAATGTACATTATGCATAAGAAGCCTAATAGCCAAGAATTTGCATTGTAACTTGATGGGAATTTAATCAAACAAATAATTACCTATTTTTCCATAAAAAATCCCACTCCATGACCATTTTTTTTTTTTTTTTGCAAAATTTTGAATAATTTCTCATGTGTAAAATGAAGTTCATAACCCATAAGTTGTAAATTTCATTTAAGCCAACATGTGAAGGCTTAAAATCTAAATACATTAACAAAATTTATAGAAAAAGGAAAAAAACATTAGTGGCATATATGTTGGAGTTTGGACCATGAAAATAGTCCAAATGTTTCTTCAAATTTGGCAAGAAAAGCTTCATATGTTGGTGGTTCATAGGCTGCAATTTTGAGCAGTGGAAAGTGCCAAATACATTGGTATTCAACTCAAAAAGTCAAAAAAACATTGGTGTATCATACATTGCCAATTTTAGCCATAAAAAATTTCTAAAATGTTGTAGAATTTTTTAGAAATCATGGTAGAATTAAGCTAGCAAGAAATCAGGACATTCATAGCCTATTTAAGCAAAAGTTTGCATCATTGTAAGAACTTTTAGATCATTTTTCTTTCAATCAAACTTGAGACATTTAGAGTAAAGAAAAAGCTAAAAGTCCACAATCATTTTTCCATCCAACATAGATTATCAAATCAGAGAGAACCCATGGAGAACGACATTCAAAAGTAGATTAGTGGAGAAAGATGAGTACAAATTAGTTTGTAGCACATATCCTACAGTCTACATTAGGATTTGAAGTTATTTTGTATTCTTGGGCCTTAAAACTCATAACATGTGCTCTCTAAATCTTATTTCTTTGATCAAAAAATCATTGTAGTATTTAATACAAAGTTGCATATCTTTGTTTGCCATATTATTTTGTGCATTTCAGTGTTCTCGAATTTAGCACTTGAAACATTGTTTCACACGTTTTCGCTCATTTTCATAATATTTGGTAATAGATCCTCTAAGTTCTCAAGTGATTGACAAGACCATTTGAGGTCCTTTAGATCCTTTTTTGAGACTTGTGGATCCATGGTTAAACTATTATGTATTAAAATTTTTGGTTCTTTAGCATCAAATTTTTTAGTTATTATAGTTTTTGATACTAGAAGGAGAGCCTCCAGCTAAATTCTTCATCAAAACCTATTACCAATCCATTTATTATTTCTACCTTTGCTTATCAACATATTTAAAATATTAAAAATTATTTTGGATTTTTCCAAAGCCTTAATGTTTAGAGCCTAAACTATTTTTTATCCTAAAACAAAGTTTTCCTTTCACTATTTTCACAGCATAGTTGTAGTGTTGCTCCTTTTCTTTACAAATCTACAATTTCAAAAAAAAAAAAAAAAATTGTTGCAGTGCATGCTACTACCACAACTCCTTGCTCTGGATGTTTTAAAATTAATTTTTATAGTTGTTGTACATATTGGTTTCCTTATTTCCTACACCTGTACCTTGTAATTTTCCTATGTTTAGATGTTGAAGCTCATTCCTTGTTTTCCAACATAGCTAAATGTTAGAAAATTTTGTGAAAATTTTTAAATTTTTCATTACAGTGGTAGTTAATACACTAGAGTTGCATAATTTTAAACTCTTAGCACACTAGCACTTTAACAAGCTATTACGTTTTACTAGTGTACTACGTTTTACAAACTAGATTATAAAGTTAGCTTATTACATTTTACAAGTTTGCTTAATACATTTTATAAGTTAGCTTATAAATTGGCCTTACATATTTTATTCCTTTTCGATGCTTCATAGTTTTACCTCACAAGATAACACACATGGACCCAAACCAATAAGTAGTTTACATCTATGATCCTAATGATCCAGCTATGATAGAACATGGACATTCTCTTAGGTGGAGGGATAGAAACCAGATTTTATGATCATCAATAAGGAGTATTATAATTTCATTTGTGTTAAAATCCAAGTTGGCCTCCCCATCCCATGATTAAAATGAACTCCAAATGCCACTTTGAGATCATTCTTCGAAATGGGAAAGAGTATATTCCCTCACCATATGATTAAATTAACCTAATGGATTTTTATATGCACATGTTGACATAATTAATAGACATCAATAAGATGAGTGAGGAAATTAGCTTGGTAAAAACCTAGAGGACCATGATGAGTTTGAAGTAGAGCATGAACTAGACACATTTGTAGGGGACATTTTCCAATAGTCAGCTCCACAAGCAACCATTCATAGCTCTACACCTCTTGTATCTTCTATGAATCAGGTTTCTTAGTCTCCTCCCTTGTACCCTACCATGTTCAATCTAACAACCATTATTGCTATGCACTAAGCTCAGTCAATATCCCATTCTACATTCTTATTCTCAACAATGTTGTTTGCAACCCAACCTCATTTTATATGACCATCACTAGTGGTATCCTTCACATCACCTCCTTTCTTCATCTCAGTGGGCCCCTCTTTGGGACTCTAGGCTTAACAAGCCTATCACACTCCCTTTTTCCCCTTTATTCCACATGTCCCAATCCAAACCTCATTCTCCCTATTTAACCCCCTTATGTCTATGATTACCTAGCCCCTCCCATCTATACTGATGCTCATTACACAGTCCTAGGTCACCCAATTTCTTCTACAATCATTAGTTCAAACTCCAAAATCCACAAGAGTGCACCAAGGCTTGGATCAAGTCTTCTAGATGATCCAAGTTCTCATACAAAAGCTATAGAAGCTTAAGGTCTTCACCACTTAGATAGTGAAAATTATGAACTTCTATCAAGATGATCTCATTAGCCCTAGCATCTCATAGATAACTCTTCCCATGGACATTCCTATTCCTCACTTCACTATATACAACAGTGAGGGTGATTCTAACTTACATCTCATTATGTTTTTTTATGAGTGCTTTTTTTTGTAAGCTTGGTCCTATACTGTGATGCCCATCTTCCCTATGTCCCTAACTAGAAAAGCCTTATATTAGTACCATGCACTACCCAGAGGCTCTGTCACCTCTCTAGATGACTTGATTTCATAATTCGTTAACCATTTCAAGTATAACTTGGAACGTGATACAACACTAGACCCACTTATGAAAGTTAAATAGGGGTTTCTTAAATCTGTTCAAAAATTCATATAGAGATGGAACATCACCCTCAATGAAATTTCCAAGCCCCATCTCTGAAACACATCTTTTTACCATCTACAAGGAAGTGATCAATGATTTCATCAAGTCTAAGCTATACTACTTGGACCCATGATTAGTTACCCAAGCCTTTTTCTAAATTAAAAATATAGAAGATGCTGTGGAAGCTAGTAAAGACCTAGCTTACGTAACATACAAGAACCAACATATGAGAAAAAGATAGGGATAAAGGAAATAAAAACCATGAGGTTGTGGCCATAGTGGTTAAATAAACAAAAATAACATAGGGTCCAAAGATAACGCTTCCCACAACCACTACCACTGTAGCTTTGCCCTCAACATCAAGTGCTTCCACCTCTAATTCTTCAAAGAATAACTTCAAAAGAAAGGATTGGTCTAAGTACATAAAACTACTCATGAAATGATCTAAGCTTCTTAATCAATTACTTAAGAATGGTTATATCCAATATAAATAGCTAACTAAGAACACCCATAAGGGGCATGATTGCTTGTGTGAGATTGCTAAAGATTTCACGATAGCTGCAAAAGATGAGTCACCCATGCATAAATACTTTAAACTAGATCAATTCTTCCATTATCACCAACTTCCTGGTCATGACATTGATTTTTGCTTGGCTTTAAAGGATGATTTGCAAAAAAAAATAAAAAAAATGATAGATGATGGTGAATTAGTCTTAGACACGTCCAACCTAGTTAGGCCCTAGAACCAATCCATGTAAGTGTACAAGGATCCTTTAAATGCTAACAATAACCCCTATACCATAGCAACATTTAACATTTACAACAATCCTAGACCTACAAGGAAGCTATTTTTGATTTGGGTACTACCTTAAAATGAAAGGAATTCAACTTCCACAGCTTTAGGGACTTCCTTTATCATAAGGGTACCATCCCTGCACCTCCCAAACAATCATTTTTTATTAGAGTTCATCCTCCTCTAAAACCAATAAACTTGTGACCTAGGTTGACCAATGTTCCCTATGGTAGCCAATGCTTTAGTTTCTTTGCAACCATATAACAATAAATCATCCCCCAAGTAATGTAAGAAACTAGCTCCTAAGCCCAAGGCTAAGGACAAAAAACAACCAAGGTTATGAAAGGAAGTAGGTCCATTGAAGCTTACTCCAATTTCAGCAATTCCAATGGATACTAGTATCCAAGCTACTCCAATAAGCCAACCTAGGGAGGGTAGCCAAAAAAAAAAATAGAGAGAAAAGGGATCTAAACAACAAACATTGAAACATGAGGTTAAAATCTTGGGTAGGATGGAGGAAGTCAAGGACAAAAAATTTGAAAAACCATCGAATAATAAGAAAGACTTCCTCATTGCCATGGAGCAAGTCAAGCTTTTTCTTGAAAAGAAAAATACCTCTTTGATCCTATATGACTTAGTCATGACCTCTCCTACCCATCATAAAGCCTTAGATAGAATGTTGACTTCCATTCTTGTTTGTGAAGATATTTGTGCTAATGAAAAATCCATTCACATAGTGATGGTGTTAACGAAGTCAACTATCTTAACATTTCATGATACTGAGGTAAAGGTCAACTCACAAAGTAGTGAGGTGTCAAGAGCTCCTCTCTTCATAACTATAAGGATTGGTTAATACAAGATACCCTAGGTGCATGTGGATGATGGGATGACAATAAATGTTATACCCTTTTCCATCATGGAGCATTTAGGTTTAGTTGAACATATTAAAATTATTTTCACTTATACTCTCAAGTCTTTTAATAGGTAATATGTAGTAGTGAGAGGATCCATTTTTCTGGACTTTGTCAGTAGGGAATAATTCCCCACATCTATTGATTTCTTCATGGTGGAAGAGATACTAGGGTTCAATCGAATCCTAAGAAGGCCCTGGTTAGCCAAATTATGAACAATCTCTTCTCTTATCCATCAAGAAATTCACTTGCCTTATAAGGAAGGTAAAATTATAATCCATGAAGATGGTGAAGTCCCCTTATTTGTTAGTAAGGTTAACATAGAATAAGGATCTAAGGTAAACTTTGAAGAAAAAATTTCTACCATCAAAAATGAAGTCAAAAATCACAATGATGTAGACTAAGCTAATACCAAAAATAATAAGGCCACAAATGAATCATGGGTAGAGCTTCCATTCAACATTGTGAGTAAAGGGAATGGAGAATACAAAATTATGTAATACAAGCCTTCCACTTTCCCTAATATTTCAAGGATTAGAAAATAGTTGCATAATTGAGTATGTCACCTATCTTCTTAACCTTGAATCATATGACATATCCTTTAATTTGCAACCTAGTTTTTTTTAAACTCTTATTTACATATTTTTATTTAATGTTACAAGCTTTTGCTTGTTACATCTTATTTATTGTTTACTACATAGCCTTACTTTACATTTTTATGTTGGATTTACAATTTATGCCTATTTATCTTACATTTACATAAAACTATAAAAAAACATAAAAAATAGTAAAACATGGAACTTGAAAATGACCTGCCAAGGCCTTAAACTAGTGGCCTACCAAGGCCTAAAACTAACAATTTTATGGCCTCCCTTTTGTACCTTTCTTATGTTTATATTATAACTGGTTATGTCTTATCTTATACCTTAATTGTTTTGTTGCCAAAATTTACTTTGTAGCCTTATTATTTTAACTCATAGTCTTTATGCAAGAAAAATATAATACAAGATAAAAAATATAAAATATTTTAAAACAAAAATTTTTAATGTATAACCAAAATGTTGATACCAATAGACATAATCACACTGTGTGATAGAAAACAACAATAAATGTAATAGTATCCATAGTTGCATTGTGCAACATGATAACATAAATAAAAAATAATATAGTCTCCAAGGCTGTGATAGCCTAAAATAATAATAACACCAATAATGTAGCAAAAATCAATGGAACACAGTAGGCTAAACAAGTATGCTAAAACTAAGATGTAGAAGGAGGAGGAGGAGGATCATCAGCAACATCATCTTCAATGTGCTCATCATCATCACCTAAGGCCTATAACCAATAAAATATATAAACCATTAGAAATCATCATACACAAAACCTAACTATGAAACTATAAAAACTAAATAATAAAAAATATAATATAATGTAAAAACTTTAAACATTTTTACACAAACCTTTGGGGATTTTGGAGCTATGAATTCATGTGTAAATCTTTGGAGACCAGCTTCTAACCTATGAAGAATTTATTCTTTACTCATGTTTGCCTAGTTGATGTTCCCTAGATCTACCCTTGCTAGGATCTTTTCCTTCTTTATACTTGTGCAATCAGGTGGAGCATGAGAGAAGTCAATAGTGATGGTTTCCCTAAACAAAATAGTGATTTGAAGAGTAAAAGACTCAACAACAACCATAGATCTTACAAACATGATAAAGGTGTCATTTGCATGTATCCCTTGAATAAATAACTCCTTGTTTAGCTTTCTTAGTGCTAAAACTTTCTCCCACATGAACTCATTCAAATGTTGGACCTCCTAGTATGTTTTTGCATAAGATACAATACATTTTATGGCCCCTTCATATAACTTGCATGGGATGTTCTCAACATTTAAGGGCAAGGTTGGGAACTCGTTAAATTCAAAGTTTCATGAGGGGTTCCATTTTATTTTGAAAACTACAACAAAACCAAAAACATCAAAACAATTGAAACACTTTAAAAAATATAAAACATTATAACCATAAAAATATGAAAAATATAAGGAATATGAAAATAAAAATATATAAAGTAAAAAAACTTTAACACTTTTCTTACCAACATCAGGAGCTATCTTTTGCAATTTATCTACCATATCATTCATCATCTCCTTCATGAATTCTAGTTTGTATGGAGCCTTCACCCAATGTTTGGAATAGAATGTGGATGTAGATGCTTGTTGCACTCTCTATAATGGCCATAATGGTTAGACATTAATTATAATAAGATAAACATATAAAACAAAAATCAAACAAAAAAACAAAAATTTAAACTTAAAACACACCAAGAAGATCATGAGATAGGTATATTGGAGGGTTTCTTTCTAAAGCAAAATCACCTAAGATGGAATTCAACATATTGAAAGCCTTCACAAATGTTCTCTCCCTCTCTTCTCTACGTCATTGCTCTTCCTCTACAACAATCTTAGTAGCTAACTCCTACTTCTTTCCTATAGTAAAACAAAATCAATAAAATATAAAAAAAATTAGCAAACATTTAAGAACAAAAATATAACTTAAAATATAACAAAAATTTAAACCTAAAAAAAATAAAAACTAAAAATATACAAAAAATGTTTACATACTTCCACCCTCTTGATTTACCGTATTGAGCTTGATGGTCATTCTTTTAGGCACTTTCTTGTTAGGAACTTGAACCTTGTCTTCAACATGTGGCCTTTTCATCTTCTTTCTAGCAACATCATCTTCTTTCTTGCATAACCTTTTGGCCTTGTTTGCACTACCCTGCATAGCACGAGGCTCGATCCCCTTCTATTAAGGGAACAACCACACAAACCATGTGAACTACTAAGATGCTTAGTGGTAATAGATAGTGATTCTCCTATCTCCTCCACTAGTGGATCTTGGTGATGCATAACTTGAGTGATATGTTTAGTCCAAGCCCTAGAGAGTTGGAAAGGATCATGTGGAACCCATTCTCCATCTCTCTTGATCACCAGGAACTCCACAAACCTCTTACGATATGCAAAGAAGAATGTAAAATGCAAGTGATGAAAATTATCAAGATTATTGTAGAACTTTTGGATTTCATCCCTTAAGTGAACAACTAGGTGGGTAGCCCAATTAAATGTAGTACCATCAGTTAACACTTTTTTCATTGTTTAAACCTATTGAACTTCTATTATTTTATTCTATGAAAAATAACATGGAAAATGCTCTAGCACAGAAAAGAAGGTAGGTCTCATTGGCTTTCTCAACTGTACACTTCTTAAAAGTTAATGTTGCACTAGAAGGATAGCTAAGCTAGGTTTTAATTTCCTCTCTATGACCTATATCCTTCCCTACTCTAGCGGTAACCTTGGCACTTCTAGAGGATATGCCAAAGATATCGTTGAACATGGATGCATTAATGCTTAACATAACAAGATAATCATGAATGCAACTGATGAATTTGATAATTCCCTCCTCAAAAAAATCAATCATGTTCAATATCTCAACAAGAAACATCATTGGACTAGGAAACATGAACAAATCATACAAACCTACATTAGTAAGCATCTGTTAGATGTTCATATGAGCCTTTTCTACCAACCATGCTTATGCAAAGTTTACTTCACCCCACTTGAGTTGAATTTTCTTCTCAAAATGCTCTGAGGCACTCATGTTAATTGTAAACTTATGCATAGAATTTGAAAACACAACATAGGTAACATGTTAAACTCTTAAAACTATGAAAACTTTAAAAATAAAAAAGAAAAAAAATACAAAAAATTTAAAAAACAAAAAATACTAAAAATTGTTTGCCATATCAAACAACTTGTACTTACTAGGCTTAGGCAAGGCTATAACCTTAGGACAAGATGGTGCCAGTGCTTCCAAGTCTATGCGAGCCCACCATTTGTGTGTACAATTGGTGGCTAAATTGTTTTCATATACATAGGAGTACTACATATGGTATTTACTAAACTTAGGTTCAAGATAATTGAGTACCTCTACTCTCATGATCTCACCTTGGATGAATTCTTCCAAGGCTATATGAGCCATAGATAGGGTTTGGTCATTCCTCACAAATTCCTTGGGATGTACCCTATACCAACAAAAAAAAAATTGAAGCATCAATACAGTTAGAACTAAGCAACCTTAAAGATAAAAAAATAAACTAATATAACAATTGGAATCAAACTTATGGTTTGAGTAGGTAGCCTGTTCCTAGAGGATTTTGAAAGAGTATGCTTATTCTATGACTTATCATCAAGGTTTTGTCATAATTGTATTATGAATACATAGGAATTTCTCAGATTTGGGATAACTAACGCTTGTTGTAAACGAGCTCTCATTATATTCTATGTCCCTTTGAGTGTCCAGATCATCCACTATGAACTACAAGATGCGAATAGAAGATCTTTCCAAGAGGATATTTGTGATGATCGAGCTAACATCCACTACCCAGTATGATCACATGATTAGAATATAGTTGTAGAGTAGGTAAGCCAATAATTTCCTTGAACTAGGTCTAAACTCGATTGAAGTATGTCTGTTAATGCATAAATTTGGGTTTAAACTCTTTTGTGTGATCATCCCAATGTAGCATAAGATTTCCACAAGCTTCACAATGATCAAAATGGATTTTAGCATGGCCCTCTACATAGCCAAAACTCATGATAATTAGAAAATAAAAAGTCATATAGCCATTACAAAAAAAATTAATGTTAGAACATTTGATGATTAGATGGATCATTTTTTAAGTATAAGGAAGAATAAGCACTATTCCTATGTTGCCAAAAGAAAATTATGAAAATTTTATCTATATGTTGATGGATAAATGGTAATCATTTGGAAGTGTAAATTAGCTTTGGTTGTCTATTGGCCGTAGGTGCCACTTAAGGGCATTGTTTTACTATTCCAATGGAAATTGGAAATTGTTGAAAAGAAATCCATTAGCCACTGATGAAATCTCAATCATTACATGCCTTAGCAAGAAATCATGAAAAATCAAAAATAATGTAGGACACTAAAACGTCTCACCAAAATACCCAATCATCATAGCCATGTTCTAAATATAAAGATAAGAAATTGATATCTATTGCCTAATTCTGCAGTTGGAAGGTTTTGGATAGCTTAGCTATTTGATGAACATAAAGAAAGATAAAAAGTTTTGCATCAAAGAGGATGATTCAAACAAGGGATTTTCCTTTAAAGATTAAAAGGAGAGCTAACTTAGAAAGCTAAGAATGTAGTTACCAAAAGTTTTATGTAGTTATTAATCCACATTCTTATTGCAAAAAATTTAAACATTACCAATAATAATCGAAGGAAGTAGGTAGTGTTCACATTTCTTATGCAAGAATTGAATTGTTGGGTACAACAGAACATTGTGATAAATATGAGTCTTCAATTTATCAGAATTTCCAAGAAATACACCTACTTCAAGGTTGGGATAAATAGCATTCTTGAAATGTGCCTGCAACTCTCATCCTTCCTCTATTATCATCAGAATTTGATACAAATTGATTTCTCTCCATGAAAGAAAATTGCTATTTCAAGCTACAAATCTAAGTATAGCCCCAACTGCAACACTAATGCAATCCTAGACTTAGCCTCATCATTAATGGTAGACAATCTTTGATGTAGTTCCTCCTAGGATTCTAACCACCATGAGGAAGAAAAAATTTGAAAGGTAGTAGATGCAGATGTGGTGGATGATACAGTGGTAGTGTGATAGCGTTGTTGGCATAGTTGGTAGTGGAATGCATGTAGGGAGTTTATTGTTGCTCTGTGGAAGGTGAAACAACAATAATGTTGTAAACAACGATGCACAACAACAATAATGCTATAACAATGATGCATAATAGCATCATTGGCATCAACGGGGACTACACCAGCATCGCCATCATCATTTTCCTAAACCAAGATAGAACCCATGGAGACAAAGATGATGCAATGTAGCAAATGATAAACCCTATTCCTTGCAACATGTGGTAGACCATAAGCCTTTTCCCTTGTGTTTCGACAAATGATTGGAGAGAATCGTGTTTCATTTTGACATTTAAAATTTAGGGTAGAACATAATAAAAAACTATATAGATTATTATGATGGGCATTAAATATAATATAAGTTCAAATAAAAATAATAAATGCATCCACCAAAAGATATGATTTAGAAAGGAGGGATATAGACCTTTGTTTTTAATTATTATTTTATTTTCTATGAAATTTGTATAGAAGTATAGCTAAACCTCCTAAATGTTTGCATTTGACATGAAATTTTCCAACTATGACATGTATCTCTCTAATTTTTGTAACTTCTTATGGTAACTTCCAAGATATTTCTTATCAAGGAAACACTTGGCCACCATAGTTAAAATTTCTAATAACTTTCTATAGAAGTTATAACTTGTAAGGTAGTTATAAATTATTATTCCTAGATATTTATAATACCCTTAACTTCTCATGGTTATTGTAACTACCTTAAGGTCACTATAAAAGGGGCTTCAATAGTAGAATTGAAAAGGAGAAGGAAGGAAAAAAAAATTGAAAAAAGCAACTTGAAAGATTGTAAAAGCATGGCTTGCTAAAGACATCAATTTGATTGCTTTATTTAATCCTGTGAGTTTGTTTCTTCCTATTTTGTTTCAGTAACTTAGTTAATGGTTTAGGTAATATCATGCTTGGCATTTAATTTTTGGATTTTTTATAGGTTGCTTTTATAGATATGTTTTTTTTGCAATATTACACTCCTATTAAGATTTTTCATAGAAGAGCTTATGTTGTTGAAAAGTCTCAAGAGCAATTTAATAGTAATGTCTTAATGAAATGGTCTATTTTGAGAATTTATGTTCTAGGAAAATCCTTGATGAGACTAAAATAACTTCTTTATTTTAAAAGTGTATTTCCTTGGTATTTCAATCCTTAAATTGTCAAATTTTTTGAAGGCTTTGTTGAATGTAATCTTTGATAACTATTAACTAGCCAAAATAAAGACTTGTACTTTTTCATTTACACAACATTTTTGATAGTATAATAAGATTGTATTTTATGAAATTACTTGTTGAGCTTAAAAGGTTTGGATAATTTGTAGTTATTGAATTAGGAATAGCTTTATTATGAAGTATTTCCTCATGTCAATTTATCTTGCTTAAATATTTAAGATTTCATAAAACTATTTCCAGTTTTCTTATGAAGCTTTCTCTCTAGGGAAAATTAGGAGTAGATTGGTAGAATTGTGTTCAAATGTTTTTGTAAAAATTTATTTGTTACAAGTAATGTACTATAGGGATTGTATTGACTAAGAAATTGGACAAAATAGGAATCTCCAACAACTCACAATACTTGACAAAGTTAGCTGAATTTCTTTTATGATAGCCAATTACAATTTCATACACAACCCAACCATTTTAACATTCACAACAGCAAACACATACTTAAGATTAGTTTATTTCATAACTATTAAGTATATTTGGAGGTGTTTTAGCCTTGGTGTTGCTAGAGACTAGCAAGCACCTAAAACCTATTTGAAGAACACCTTTGATCCTGTGACTTCCCAAGGTCATGAGACCGTGAGGCTTCCAATATTGATGGTTCCAAATAGTTGCCAATAGTTCTTTTGGAATTAGAAGGAGGGCTGAAAATTTATCCTCTAAGTTCATAAGCTTGATAGTCCTAGTACACCAACAATTCTTTGTTGCTAGGAGGGTTTAAGAAGTTAGATATTATTTTCAGTTCATGACCAAATAGACTAATAGTTTGGAAGATTTTAAAGGTTCTAAAGAAATTCTTGATTATAAGACTAATTATTCATCAGAAGAAAAATAGAAGGTTCTTGAGTTTGGAACAAGTAGTGGAGTAAAAACTAGAAAGATATGAAGATCACCCCCTCTATCTAGTTTATTAGTCTATAAGAGAAGGTCAAAGAAGCATAGGAGTTCAAAAATTAAAAGAAAGTCTAATAGGATGGCAAATCCTTGACAAAGAGTTACACCATTAGGATTTCAAAACTACAACAATATTCCTAAGGTAGTTTACAAATATTTTCTTGAGCCATTTATTCCTGGAAAAGCTTACTTAGCTAAAAAATGTATCCACATATTTGAGTTAGCTTTAGCTCATGCAAATGTTCAACACTAGATCAAGCTTGTAGATTTTTTGTAAAAAATCTAAAGGATATGGCTTAGATTTGGTATTCAAACTTGCCAAGAAATAACAAGTTGAGATGACATGAAAAATCTTTTCTCAGCCTATTTTTAAAATCAATTAGATTAACAACGACTATACTATGGGATGGTACAACCTAAGTAAGGAGTTAAAGAGTTAATTAGATATTTCAATATTAAGTTTCAATGAATTTTTGGGCTCTATCAAAGACAGTATAAACCATCAGATGAAGTGCATAGAAACAACTATCTTAAGGTTATGAATCCTAATATTTCAATTTGGTTAAGAAGAACTCCAAACTTGATAACATTGAATTACTACTTTAGTGAAGCTATATAGTTAGAAAAATAGTTGAACTTGAGTAATGAAGAGATTATTACAACTCAATAAGGAAGAAGAAAAAATGATGATTCATATGCAAGATTTTGCTCAACTTAAAGCATTATTGGGGCCATCTCATGTTAAGACAGAGCAAGAGTTAGAAAGCACAGGATTTGAAAAAGGACAGTTAATCAGAGACTTGTCTAACAAAGTAGTGAAACTAGAAAAAGCTTTGGCAAAAGTTAAGATCAATGAAGAAAAAAAAAATAGAAAACACAAACATCAAGATACTAACTCAGTAGTAGATGAGGATGAAAGTGATCTTGTTATGTCCAACTTCCTTGATATTGAATCAGATAATGAGTTATCAAGTGTTCATTATAGAAGCGAATCTTCAAGTAATGGATCTAGTGATACTTCTTCCTTATCAAGTTTTGAAGAGGATATATCATTAGATAAAGATTGTAATAACAATGAAGAAAATGGATATAATCTATGATCAAAAGAAAGACTAACTACTTCCAGGCCTTCAAACATCATTTCTATTCTATCTACTAAGAGAAAGGTTTTTGAACTAGGTAGAAGAGAGAAAAATAAAAGTAAAGAAGATTAAGTAGAGTAGAGTACTCAAAATCAACCTTTTAATAAATGGATGAAGAAATAAATTTTTTATCAAGATGGAGAATATGATTTGATTGAAGATCTCAAACATGTCAAGAAAAATATTAGTATATATAAATTACTATAGATTGAAGATTAGCAAAGAAAAGCTTTAGAGTTTATTAAAGGTAAAAAGAGAGTTGAAGAGTCATACTTAAGCTATCTATCCAACAATGATGAGAAAACAAAAACTAGCTATGATTGTACTCTTGATAAAGAAGCTTATCCTTTTCTTTTGATAATGAAGTTAAAGGACAAGTATCTTCATAATCATTTAGTCAATTCTGGAGCTACCTCTATTATCATGCCATTATCTATATACAAGAAACTTGGTATGATTTCTAAAAGATCAAATAAGAAGATTGTTCAAGTGGATAAAAGTAGAGTAAATATTTTGGGTTAGCTACCTGATGAGAGCGGTTGCTCTAATAATTAGAGTTGTAATTATTAAAGCAATTACTCTAATAATTAGAGTGGTTATTATTAGGATGGTTCTAATAATTAGAGTGGTTATTATTAGGGCGGTTACTCTAATTATTAGAGTGGTTATTATTAGAGCAGTTACTCTAATTATTAGAGGGGAAGTTTCTCTAAAATTAGAGTGTCAGTTTCTCTCTAAAATTAGAGGGGCAATTTCTCTAAAATTAGAGTGGCATTTTTTGTAATTATTAGAGTAGTTGCTCCAATGCCTATAAATATAGTGCCCAGGCACACAATAGAGGGAAGTCAAGAAGAAGAAGAAGAAGAAGAATTCAGAAGAGGAAGTCTTTTAGGAGTCAAGTAGCGAAACGCTAGCCAAGTGCCTGCAATAGGAGGTCTAAGTGTGGATGAATCTTTATTTGAGCATTGTGTACTTGAGCACACCTTGTGTACGGAAATAAAGACGAGCTCTTGGATTCATCCTTGCAGCACTTGAGATTTGTTTTCTTATTCATTTCCTTTATTTTATTTTCTTCTGAATTTATTTTATTTTATTATTTTATTTTATTTTATNGCTTAACCATACAACCATGACAATAAAAGTAAGTTTGGAAAGACAATGATTGATTAACCCTGAGTGTTCCATTAGGGCACGTAAGCACTTAGTCCTTGGAATTCGACTAGATCATGTGTGAAATGCTTGTATTCGTATGGTTGAGCATAGGGGTACCTCACCACTCATCATTGGCATCGTTGCTGGGGACATAGTTGTTTGTGCACTACATAGAACATAGGAAATCATCCATATCATTGGGACATTAGAATGAATCCTTAGGGTTGATCAAATGAAAGATAAGACAATGGTAAATCACACACCGAATAAGATGAAAATGTCTTCTTCTTCTCACAGGAGCACTTCACCACCTAGGACTAACACAAGAGATAGTCGGCGACATCATACAGGTAATCAAGATCCACTAGTTCCTCAACAATTTTGGGTAGTATATACTCATCATGATGAGTATGTACTTGATTTCACCTTTATCCTCCACCAAGATGAACAACAGCATTGGATAGACTTGGAGGATAACATAGTGTTGCCTCTAGACTGATCAATCCCCAACGTGCTCCTTCATGCTCTCACACAAATAGGCATGCTACTTTTATATGTAGAATATGTTGCATGCGATCATGACACAAGTGATTATCATCCCATAGAAGTGCAACGTCAACAAGAATTGCGATAGGAGAGTTACCATGCATCCTTGAAGGGTAAATGGCCCCATAACACCCCACACATTTTAAGTGAAATTGGGGATGGTGAACCAATTTCAACAGGTTCCTTGATAAGTGAAAACATTACTTTAACTAGAAAGAATAAAGTCATTAAAAAAAGAGCTTTTGAAACCAAAATCTACACACTTCAAGAAGTTGATAACTTGGAAATAGGAGAATCTCAGAATGAGAGCAAAGGTGCAGGAGTTGGAATAGTATTAGTAAAACATGATTTTCCAAAAATATTTAAGGAAATTCATCTATCTTTCCCTTGTACGAATAACAAGGCCGAATATGAAGCTTTGTGTATTAGAATTATGATGACCATTGGAAAGGGAATCAAGGAAATCACCATTAAGGGAGACATAAGATTAGTTTATGAACAAATTAAAGGTAAGTATGTGGTGAAAAGATCATTCTTGTGATCCTATAAATAGCTTGTCTACAAAATCTTGGATCAATTTCATCACTACCAAATAGAACATATAGATAGGAAGGATAATTATATAGAAAACAACTTAGCAAAAGCAGCTTCAACATTAGATGTGAAAAAGATAGAAAGTTACAAAGGAGTAACAGTTGAGAAAGAACATCAGCCATTAGTGCTAGATAACATAAAGAATTTCAAAGTATTTGAAGATGATGATCAATTACTTAGATTCTTAAAAAAAAGCAAGAATTTGAAGGTCAAATCATACCTGAAATAGCATCAAGGTTTAAGACAAATTCAATTTCCAAAAAGGTGATTGACTATGAATATGAATTTAGTAAAACATTTCTTACTGGAAAATATATATAGAATCCAAATAATCAAGCTTTTGAAGTAGTAAATCTTGGATCTACTAAGATACCAAAGATGTAAATGTTACAAAGGAAAAGAATTCAGCTTTCAAGAAAAATTTATTATTACTACTAAAAAAATTTGGAAAATTTTGGTTGGTCTTATGATGATCTTAAAACTTTTTGACCAGAGGTGATGACACATAAAGCTCCTATAATAGAAGGTTGCAAGATAGTTAAATAAAAATAAAGGAAATTTAATCCATCATTTGAGAAAACTATGAAAGCTAAGATCAAGAAGTTATTACAAGTCCAAATCATATATTCGGTTTGATATTTGACATGGCATGCTAACCTTGTATTAGTAAGGAAGAAGAATGTCAATATTAGGCTTTGTGTAGATTTTAGAAATTTGAATGAAGCCTTAGAAAAAGATAAATACCCACTTCCTAGAATTGATGAGATGTTGATCAAAGTATCAAGTTATCAAGTATATTCTTTTCTAGATGGTTTTGTAGGCTATAATTAAATCATGATAGATAAGGATGATAGATATAAAACATCATTTATGACCAATTGGAAAAATTTTGCTTACCAAAGAATGCCATTTGGATTGTTAAATGTTGGAGCTACTTTTCAAAGAATAATGGATTTAGCCTTTTAAGGTTTAATAGGTGAGTTTGTTGTGGTTTATTTGGATGATATCATTGTTTTTTAAAAAGAAAGGAAAATCATATTTGTAATCTGCAATAAATTTTTGATAGATGTCATTAGTATGGTATTTCATTAAATCCTAAGAAATGTATCTTCAAGGTTAAATATGGAAGTTTACTAGGCCATATGATTTGTCAAGAGGGAATTGCTATAGATAACTCTTGAATTCAAGTAGTATAGAATATCGAGCATCCTACAAGTAAAAAGTCTCTTAGATCTTTCTTTCGAAAGATAAATTTTGTTAAGAAATTTATCCTTGGATTCATTGAAATTACTAAACCCTTTAGGCATATGCTAAATAAAGATGTAAAATTAGAAAATACACTAGAATTAGAGAAAGCCTTAGTAGAAATTACAAAAGTAATTCAAGAAGCCCCTTACTTGATAAAACCAAAATTAAAAGAAGACTTTTAGTTATATGCTTTTGCTTCAAATGATTTAGGTTCTACCATTCTAACTCAAAGAAATGAAGGTCAATGAATCGATCAGATCTTTTTGGATATCAATTGAAAGGTTCAGAGCTACATTATTCAAACTTAGAGAAATACGCATTTGTAGTTATTAAGGCACTTCAACATTTCAAATATTATTTGGAAAGCTCGTTAGTACATATTATGCTAATTGAGCTTGTAGTCAAACATTTCTTAACCCAAAATTAAATTGGAATAAAGAGAGGGAAGTGGATCATAAAGCTTCAAGGTTTCAAGTTTTCATTAGAAATATGCAAAATTGTTAAAGGAATGAGATTAGCCAAGTTAATGGCTAAATAAGATGAAGTATGTGCACTAAAAACTCATGATGGAAATTGGTATGATGAGATTCTAGAATTCCTTGATACACAAAAAGTTTCCAATAATCTAACTATGAGTTAGAAGAGAGCTTTTGTCAAGAGAGAAAATAAATTTTTGGTTAAAGATGGAATTTTATACAGAAGAGATTTCAAAGGGGTTTTGGTTAGAATGCATTCATAATGATCATATTAGTCCTATTTTAGAACAATTCCATGATCATTCCAATTTCTTCTATGAATCTCCTTAGTTTAGTATGTAACAAATACTTCCCTATGGTTTTTATTAGCTTATTATGTATTGTGATATTAGTTGGAAAATTCAAAGATGTTACAAATGTTAAATTTATGGACCAAATATTAAAAAGGCTAGAGCTCCTTTAAAATTGATAATTGTAGATAGATCATTTTAGCAATGAGGATTAGATTTTATTGACACAATTACTCCTTCAAGAGTAGGAGATAAGTTTATTCTCATAACTATTGATTACTTTACCAAATGGTCTAAGGCAAAGGCTCTCAAAAATGTTTACCATTAGATGTGATTAAGTTCTTGGAAGACCAGATTTTAAGTCATTTTGGTTGACCTAAAGTGTTGGTATCTGATAATGGACCTACTTTTTAATTTGAAGAGTTTATAACATGGGCATAAGAAAAATCCATCTTTCTATTTTCTTCTTCAAATTATTATCCTTAAGGAAATGGCTTAGTTGAATCTACAAATAAAAAGCTTATTTCCTATATTAAGAATTTGATGGATGGGAATCTAGGAAATTAGATTGATTATTTACAATTTGCGCTATGAACTAATCGTATTAGATTCAAGAAGGCTATTGAAACATTAGCTTATAACTTGGTCTATGGTTTTCCTGAAAGAATTACAAACAAGATTATAAGTTTGGCCTTAGATTTTGTACAAAATTATAATGAGAAAATTGATAAAGATAGAAGTTTCAAAGAGAAGCTAAAATGGATAAAACTAAGGATAATTTATTAAAGAATGTTTTACAAGTAAAAAGGTGGTTTGATAGAAAGGCTTTGAAGAAAAATTTTAAAGGTGGTGACTTGGTATTATTATGGAATATGAAGAAGCTAAGTAATTTTTTGACAATATGGATTAGTCCATTTTAGATCAAGAAACAATTATCAGAAGATACCTACAAATTATTGATGTTAGATGGGACAAAGTTGCAGTTTTTGCATAATGTTTTGCATATAACAAATTATTTTGGATAATTTCCTATATCTAGATATATATATTAATAAATATATGTATGCAGTATAGTAATATATGTATGTATGTAATTATAATAATATTTAGTATACAAAGTAGTCAGTAGTAAACCTTTTATATATAAACTTAAATATGCTAATGATTAATAGAAGCATAGATAATAAATAATAAGTATATACTTATATAATATTTAACTATAACATATATATCCTATACATATGCATTAATAAGTTTATATAATATTATAAAAACATGTATATGTTGGAGTATTATTTTAAAAAATATTTAATACAAAGTGTTAGTTTAAAAATTAGATTTAAATTATTTGAAATAATCATTATTTGTAATTAGGAGTGATGGTTAGATAACTGCCTACTGGTGAATTAATTTTAACAACCAAATAGTGGAATTTTAATTAACCAACTGTATGATAATGGTAAATAAATAAGTTTTGCTAAGTGGCAAAGTTTGTTAGTAGAATTAGTGGGAATTTCAAATTTACCTTATACTATATAAGGAGATGTGAATTACTTAGAAATGCATCATTTCTCAATCCAAGGCTTAAGTGAAGAAGTAAGTGAAGTGTTTGAGTATGAAAAAGAAAGATGATTATTGGAGAAAGCGCAATGAGAAGGCCATTTATTCCATATGTCATGGGATTTTGTTCAGAACATGTGTTGAGAGCTTATTATAAGGCAATAGTTCATGGAGCATCAAGTGAAATCCCTTTCTTACTTTGGTTTTTAGATGAGTTTAGATTTCTCATTGGTGGAGTTTACATACATTCTAATGTTTGGGGCTAGCTTTCATTAATGTAACAATCAAGCTAAAAATCAAGGAGAGTCTAGAAAATATGATTCTTGGGGAGAGGCTTTTATGTCCCAAGACACTGAAGCAACTAATTGGAAAGAATCTCAAACTTCACCAGCTAAAGAGTTGGATGCAAAAGAAGTAAATACTATTGTTGAAGACAAGGGTGAAGACCAAGTAAGGCTTCAACTAGGCAAGAAGAGGAAAAAAGAGCATTTATCAGTACTGAAATTACATATGAAAGGACTCTTAATACGAGAGTCACTGAAAAAGTTACTTTAACTATTCTCTTCCCATCCATAGAATAGTTTGTATAAGGATTTGTTTGTATAGTTTCCTAATTTTTATTAGGAGTGAGGTTTTTATTCCATTAAACCTCAAGTTTATAGGAAGTTTTCCTCAAAAAAAGATTTTTTTTTTCAATGTAAAAAGGAAATTGTTTCCAATAAATTTCTATTTCTTAGCCAATATGCATTAGTGAATATTTTCATTTTTCCATGTCAAAACTAAAAAAAAAAAAGAGGGAATGAAATGTTAGCACATTTGACTATTAGATGAATCCATTTTTTTTAGTATAAGAAAGAAAAAGTACTAGTCCTATGCTACGAAAGGAAAATGATGCAAATTTTATCTATTAGTTGATGACAAAATGGTAATCATTTGGAACTATAAATTAGCTTTGGCTATCTATTGGCCACAGATGCTACTTAAGGGCATTTTTGTTTACTATTCCAAGGTAAATTGGAAATTCTTGAAAAGAAATCTATTAGGCACTAATGAAATTTCAATCATTACATGCCTTAGTAAGAAATCAAGGGAAAATAGAAATAATGCAGGACTCTAAAATATCTCACCAAAATACCCAATCATCATAGCCATATTTTGAATATACAAACAAGAAATTGATATCTACCATCTAATTCTATAGTTGGGAGGTTTTGGATAGCCTAGCTATCCAATTAAAAAAAGGAAGATAGAGGACTTACATCAAAGAGGATGATTCAAACAAGGGATTTTCCTTTAAAGTTTAAAAGGAGAATCAATTTAGAAAGCCAAGAATGTAGTTACTAGAATTTTTTTGTAGTTTTTGATCCTCATTGTTATCACAAAAGATTTAAACATTAACAATAATAATTAAAGGAATTAGGCAACATCCATGTTTCTTATCCAAGAATTGAATTTCTGAGGACAATAGAACATTGTGGTAAAGATAAGCCTGCAATTTATCAAAATTTCCAAGAAATAGACTTTCTTTAGGGTTTGGATAAATAGCATTTGTGAAATGTGTTTGCAACTCTCATCCTTCCTATGTTATCATTAGCATTTGGTACACACTGATTCCTCTCCATGAAAGAAAACTACTATTTCAAGCTAGAAACCTAAGTATAGCCCTAATTATAGCACTAATGCAACCCCAAAATTTTCCTCATCATCAATTGTAGACAATATTTGATGTAGTTCCTCCTAGGGTTCTAACGATCATGAGGAAGCAACAATTTTGATGGTAGTAGATGTGGGCACGGTAGATGATACGATGGCAACACAGTGGCATCGTCATCATAGTTGGTAGCAGAACATGTGTAGGGAGTTTGTTGTTACTCTATGGTAGGTGTAGTGGAAATAATGGTAGAAATAACCATGCACAATGAAAATAATGCTACAACAATGATGTGTAATGACATGCAGTGACATCAACAAGATTGGTGGGAAGTACACCAACATTACCATCATCATTGCCCTTAACCAAGATTACACCCATGATGATGGAGATGATGCAACGTGGCAAATGATGAACCCTATTCCCTACAACATGTGGTAGACCATAAACCTTTGCCCTTGTGTTCCCACAATCAATTGGAAAGAATCACATTTCATTTTGATATTTAAAATTTAGCTAGGAACATAATAAAAAACTATATAGATTATTATGGTGGGCATGAAATATAATATAAGTTTGAATAAAAATAAGAAATATGTACATCAGAAGCTATGATTTAGAAATGGAGAATATAGATCTTTGTTTTTAACTGTTATTTCATTTTCTATGAAAGTTATATAGAAGTATAGCTAAACCTTCTAAATGTTTGCATTTGACATGACACTTTCCAACTATGTCATGTATCTCTTTACTTTTTGTAACTTCTTATGGTAACTTCCAAGATATTTCCTATTAAGGAAACACTTGGCAACCATAGGTCAAATTTATAATAACTTTCTAAAAAAGTTATAACTTGTAAGGTAGTTATAAATTAATATTCCTAGATATTTGTAATACCCTTAACTTCTCATGATTATTGTAACTACCTTAAGTTCACTATAAAAGGGGCTTCAATGGTAGAATTAAAAGGAAGAAGGAAGAAACAAAATTTGGAAAAAACAATTTTGAAGATTGTAAAAGCATGGCTTGCTAAAGACATCAATTTAGCTACTTTGTTTTAATCCTGTGAGTTCATTTCTTTCTATTTTGTTTTAGTTACTTACCTAATGGTTTAGGTAGTATTGTGCTTGTCATTTAATTTTTAAATTTTTTCTAGGTTGCTTTTATAGCTCTATTTTTTCTCAATATTAGGCTCCTATTAAGCTTTGCCATAGAAGAGCTTATGTTGTTGAAAAGCCTCAAGAGTAATTTAATAGTAATGTCTTAACAAAATTGCCTATTTTGAGCATAGAGGATCTAAGAAAATTATTGATACTTTGATGAGATTGAAATAGATTTTTTATTTTTAAAGTGTATTGCCTTGTTATTTCAATCCTAAAATTGTCAAATTTTTTGAAGGCTATGTTGAATGCAATCTTTAACAACTATTAACTAGCCAAAATAGAGACTCGTACTTTGTCACTTACACAAAATTTTTGGTAGTTTAATAAGATTGTCTTTTATGAAATTGCTTGTTGAGCTTAGAAGGTTTAGACAATTTGTAGTTATTAAAATAGAAATAGCTTTATTGTGAAGTATTTCCTCATGTCAATTTATCTTGGTTAAATATTTGAAATTTCAAAAAAATGTACTTTCTTTTCTTTCTTTTTCTAAGTCCATTGAATCTCACTCTATTTCTAGTTTTTTTTGTGAAACTTTCTCTTTAGGGGAAATTAGGAGTAGATTGACAGATTTGTGCTCAAATGTTTTTGCAAAAGTTTATTTGTTACAAGTAACGTACTACAGGGATTGTATAGACTAAGCAATTGGACAAAATAGGAATCTCCATAAACTCATAGAATTTGAAAAATTTAGTTGAATTTATTTTATGATAGCCAATTATAGTTTCATACACAACCCAACCATTTCGACATTCACAATAGCAAATATATACTCATGATTAGTTCATTTCATAAATACTGAGTCTGTTTGGAGGTATTTGGGCCTTGGTGTTGCTAGAGACCAACAAGCACCTAAACCCTATTTGAAGAATGCATTTGATTGTTCATTTTCCAAGGTCATGAGACCATGAGGCTCCCAATGTTGGTAGTCCCAAATGACTACCAATAATTAACAAACTTCAAACCAAAATAACCCCTAGCATGACAAAGTTGTAAATAAATCCAAAACATAAAAAATAACTAATTACACCAATGTAAGTACCTTTAAAACATAAATGAAAATATAGCCTTTACACTTCAAATGACTTAAAAAAAACCAATTTTGACACATTGATGATCATACAACATAGTAAAAAAACCAATTCAACGTTTTTACAAATTGTTGACATGAGAACCAATATTTGAAATAATTAGAGATAAAGATTGATAGTGTAGGGGCCTGATTATTGGAATTTTTCAAAAATTAAGGGTCAAATAGTCCATACAAGCCCAACCATTGGAGATATTGGAAAAGTGGAAGTAAGAAGTATAGGATTTCTTGGTTCCTATAATCTAATGGGACCACATATCCCCACAAAATGCCTCAAAACTCCTTGTACGTTGGTCTAACAAGTATTATACATTGATTACAATAATTGAAACATTTCACAATAGTCACAAACCAAGCCTAAGTACCCAAAGGTTCCAATGTAGCCATATAAACTAGAAAACTCTACAACCAAGATTGAAATTAATCAACATAGATCTTAAAGGCTAGAAAAAATTATTTTTAACTACATATGTAGAGAACACAACCTAAAAAACCAAAATTGACCATCAATGCTATAATCCAAGTGTATAAAAAAAACTATAATTATGCCAATTTTAAGCTAAAATTTTGACTAAAAATCTAATTTATAGTGAATTGACTATAATGAACACTTCATGAAAAATTCGTAAATTTTTTTTAAAAATTATAAATTTCACATAAAATCCTTCTACACTATTTCCACCAACCTTAGAGATCCAAAACACTATCTAAAAGTGCCTAAAACCTTGTCAACGCTATTAGTTTTCCCATTGAAAAACTGCAAATTTTCAACAAAATTTGCTAGAATGCCAAGAAGTGGGTTGGGAAAAAATCGATAAAAAATTAACAAAATATCAAAAAAATTATAATTCCACCTTTGGTATAACCAAAAACAAAGAAAAATATATCTATGCAACTGAAACTACAAAATTTCAACACATACAAGCTAAAAAATAGTCTAAATTAAGCCAAGATTGACTAAGAATAGAGCAAAAACACTAAACACAAGTTTGAGAAGAAAACTAAATCTTTCATAATCCATTATCAAAATTCAAAATCTTAATTCTAATACCATCAATTGGCTTAAATATTTAATTTAGCATACACATATCAAAAATTTTCAATCTAGGTAAGCCTAGAGGTGGAAAAACATTTCCACAAAATTATGAGAAATCAAAAAAAGTGGTGAGAATTTGGTACCTGGTAGATCTTGATGAAGATCATTTCCTTGTAGTAATATCTAGAATCCTTAAAATAATAAAAATATCCTTCTATACCTTTTCCAAGACTAGATTATGATTGCTTGACCTAATCTTTCTCACCATGGTTACCGAAAGCCGCAAACCTTTGCCTTGATTGTTGTAGAAGAACAACTTGAAAATCCTTGCCTTGCTACATCAATTCTATGAATAAAGATGGGTAGAAGCCAAGATTGTTGAGAAAATGTGATAAATTTGGTTCTTCAACCACCAATGTAGATTCTGGATGCTGAACTTAGAAGACTTGGGAGCAAATTGCTTCAGCACTGGGGTTTGGTATGAGAAATTCTGCAATATTCTCTAAAAATAAATAAGAAAAATTCTTTGGAAAGCTAAGAAAACCTTATTCATGTTGAGCTTAATGATATTTAAGAGATAAAAAGCCTTGTACATTTGTTTTTGATAGAAATTTTCTATTTTTGGCCTTCCAAACACAGGCTTTCAAAACCAATGCATACATCTAGATACTAGACACAAAACCTTAGGAATAAGTTGGTCATAAGGGCTCAAAAATATTTATAAATCATGTAATGGTTGTGATCAAGAATTTACCATCTTTAGTTCAACTTTAAACCATTCAGAGGATCTCACCAAATGTCAAGTTTCTAATAAGTCTTGGAACACCAAAATTTCACACAAGGAAATTCACGTATTGGAGGTTTGAGGTTTGTATATTGGTAATTATGTTCAATACATTTGACTAATGTAATAAGACAAGGTATGACACCTCCAAATACCAAAATCTTGTCAAAGAATCTCATACATGGCCAAGAGTGACACCAGAAGTTATAGATCCTAACCAAACCCTAGGTGTTGAGGTGGAGATATGAAAAACCTTAAAGCTTGTCAAAATTTCAAGAAACTACCTAACCTTAATTTATACATTGGGAATTATGCCCGATATATGTTGGGAAAAAATATATTCTAATGTGTGAAGTTGGTACTAAGTTTGAAAATGTCCAAATTTGCTCAATAATGGTCAAGTGGGATCCACAAAAATTTGGAAGCAAAATTGACTTGAAAATTAATCATTCAAGCTTTGGAAAATGGTTTTACAATGTTATACTTTGGTAAGTATGCTTCACATGTTGTTCCAACATATATGCCAATGTGTGGACACCATCATAACTTTAAATTGGTTAGTAAAACCTCCAAAACTTTAGAGTTTTCTCTGAAACCTTAGCCACAACACTAGGATCTTATTGAAGTCAAAATCTTATCAAAAAACCTCCAAAATCAGTAAAACATTATATACACATTGGGAATATATGTTCCATACATTAGACCAACATATATGTCAAGATTTGATCTTAATCAAACCTATTAACATTTTGGTATGTCAAAGCCTTAAGGAAAATGGAGAACATAAAATATTGTGGAATGTGATGATTTTGTAGGGCTTGAATGAGAACTCAAGAAATGAGATCTACAAAGAGATGTCAAAGTGGAGACTATAGAAACTCAAGGGAGTATGAATAGGTATGAACACTACTAGCTAAATGAAGATGCTTCAGTGATTAAGAGGAAGCCTTAAGAACCAAGATTCAAGAGTTGAGAAGATGTCTCTAATAAGTAGAAGATGTCTTGGCTAAAGTGGAGTGGATTTAGAGAAGTTTTCTCCAAAACATAGGAGACATCTCCTTTTTAGAGAAGACATCTCCATAAAGATGTTCCATTTTTAGAAGAGACGTCTCCCTAGAAATAGAGTAAATTTTAGAGAGATGTTCCAATCTTGAAGGAGACATCTACACTAGCCATTAGATAGCTATTGCACAAATTCCAAGATTATTTTGGAAACTCCAAGGCTATAAAAAGACTTCAATCTCTTGGGTATTATGCAAGTATTAGGAAAGTGTTGTTAACATCAAAGCCATCATTGTCTAAGTTGTTGTATTTTACTTGTGTACTTCATTTGCCATATCATTTGCTTGAGTGTTTTTAGAACTATACTTAAAATTACAAGGACCTATAATTTAAGTTACATATTTTCTTGTGTTTTTGTTTCTCTCTTTTGTAGCCTCACGGGGTTGATGTGCTTCTTGTGAGAAGGCATTGTCTTTGAGCTTTTTGGGATTTGCTGGGATTAATTGTTTGTGTAGCATCAAAACACTCCAAAGTTGAGCTCAATTTGTAAAGGTTGTGGGATCCTTAAAATCACATACTGAGCTCATTGGAACCTTGCGAGGTTAAGTGATTTTGCAATGATGAAAAAATATGGTGTGAAGCTTAGTTCTTGTACAAGGTGTGGTATCCTTCAAATCACTTTTTGAGAAAAAAGGCTCAAAGGTGTGTAAGGAATCTACCCTCTAGGTATGAAGTATTCAAGTTTGAGAACCACGTAAATTTTGGGTGTGGTTTTTGTGGCTGTTTAATTTTATTTTGGGATACTTATTCATCCTCCCTTCTAAGTTCTTGATCCTCAAGTGGTATCAGAGCTTGGTACTCTTTCATTCAACTTCCAAGAGTGAACTATGGAGCGGAAATATTACAAAAAGCCACCAATGTTCAATGGGTTTGACTTTTCCTATTGGAAAGTTATGATGCAAGGCTTCTTCAAGTTTATGGAGTTTGAAGTATGGGAGTCCATCCTCGAAGGCTACACACTACTTGTTGATAGTGTAACAAAGGCCATTAAGCCCTAGAGAAAATGGACAAAAGAAGAAAAAGATAAGTTCATGTTTTATTCTAAAGAAAAAATTATTTTTATTTTGCATTTAATAAATCTAAATTTAACAAAGAAAATTGGGAAACTTTAGAAGCTGCATATGAGTAAATTTTGATAGTTAAGCAATCTAAAATTTTAGTTTTGAAAAGTGAGTAAAATAAGCTTAAAATGAGAGAAGGAGAAAAGATAAAAGATTATTTCTCTAAGGAAAATGATCTAGTTGGGGCTATTAGAGGTACTGGTAAGGAATTAGCTAAGAGCGATGTAATAATAAAAATGATTAGGACTTTACAGCCGAAATTTAGACCTAAGGTTACAACCATGGAGGATATTCAAGGCATTTTAATTTTAAAATTTGAAGAGCTCCAAAGTGCTCTTATTACTTATGAAATGAATCTCATAAGTGAAGGAACAATAAAAGAAAATCCCATTACCCTAACATGTACCTCCAACAAAAAAAAAACTTGCTGAGTAAGATGAGAGCAGTGAAGAGGAAGTAGCTCTTCTTTCAAGAAGAATCAAATAGCTACTTGTGAGAAAGGAAAAAGCTTCAATTAATTAGGCCCCAATCAATATAAAGGTAAGGAAAAAGGTAAGAATTTATCAAATTTAAATTTTGATGCTTTTTCAATAGAATGTTGGGTTTGTGGTTGAAGAGGCCATGTGGCCTCTGAATGTCCTAGCAATTGCAGGTTGCAACGAAAAGGTAAGACTGATATAGAAATGAAAAAGAACAACTTCTACACTAGTTGAGATGATGGTAAGTAAAGTAAAGAAGAAGTATATGACTCTACAAAAGATTCTTAGCTCATATGCATGGTGCTCATAAATAAAAATTCACTACAAGTTACTAATGAACCAAGAGGTAAGTATGATGAAAGGTATAGTAAACTACGAGAAGAAATTTTCATTTTACATTATTTACTTAACAAGGTAAAGAAACATGAATAGAAATTTTTCTATAATTCACACCAAATTAAAAGGATAAATCTCAGTCATAAAGGCTAAGATTCAGCAACTAACCCCTATAAATGAAGAATGTAGAGGTATTCAAGAACAAGATGTTCATGAAAAACAACCTAGGAATGAAGATTTTGAGAAAGTCTCATAGGAGGATACAAGCTCTAGCTCAAGCATAATAAGGGTTGATGACACCATTGATGAGGTGAATACTTTATTCGTCTATAAAATTTGTGAAAGTAGACAAAAATTTTATGATACTCATGTTAGTCAAAATAATATTGATGCTTGGTCTTGCCAAAAAGTTCTAGTAAGGATATTTTGTAAGAACTAGCAACTGCAAAATTCCTAGAAAAGATGGATGATATAGAAGGTGATCAAGCATTCTTTCATCATAAAGAACATGAACAAGCTTGGCAATCATACAAAAGATCTGATCAAAGAAAGTTAAAGGGTATGGAGGTACTCCTTAATGAGGACCTCATCTCAAACTTCATTAATCTTTTGCATCTCAATTACAAGTAAGGTAGGTTATGGCAAGTTTCTATCTCCTTCCTTACTAAAAATTGTGTTAGTTTTTAAATGTTTTTTTAATGATCAAGAAAGAATAATTTGTTTTAATATATGTCTACATTTTTTTAAGTTTATGGAAAATTGTGCTATTTTTAAAGGTTTTTTTAAAAAAGAATTCTGTAGATTCTTAGCTAAGATGTATTAGTTTCAAATGGTTTAAAACCCTTGCATGTAATTCATGGACTAAAATATTTTTAAAAACTTTCATTATATGCCTTGTGATATAGGTTTTCTACTTCCTTTTAAAATCATAAAGTCCAATTATTTTGAAATATTTTTAATGTATGATAATTGAATTATTTGAATTGGTACCTTTGATGAAATTCATGAATCTTTTGAGAAAATTTCAAGAGGAATTATCATGAAGTACTATTAATAGGAATTATTCATGAACCTTAGTCTGCACAGTTAATATTAATGTTGTAGTGTAGGGGTAGTACTTTGATGATAAGAGAACCATGACGATTGCATTCTTGAAAAGGGTCCAAAGGAAGCATTAAAATAAGAAGGATATTTACACATATGTAGGGGTGCCTATATCTCATCACCAATCATCATCCTATAGGCCACCGATGTAGGGGAAGGCTTTTGAGACTTTTACCAAAAGACACACAAGTAACAAAAATTCACACTCCAACATATCTAAAAATAAGTAAGAAGAAGACTATTCATGGTGAAGTATCCAAGGTAAAAGTATGAGTTAAATTTTGGTTAAAATATCTTTTGGATATTTTACCTTGTGATGTATTTCTTATCACTGGTATTTAAAATTGACATGGTTATATACAAATTGCTATATGGACATCTTGTCAAGAATCTATTTGGTTGTTTTTGAGATATTTAGCATGATATGATGTGTTTGCTCTCTTGCCATGGAATTGCTATGCCTTGCTCTACTGTTGAAGCTTCAAAAAGAGTAGAATTTTGGGTGAATATAGAATCATGAGATATTGGTTTATTTTTCACTAATGGATAATTGGTTCTATAGATAGGTTACATATTTCTCAATGCTCAAACTTTGAACTTTGTCCTTTGGTTTTAAATACTTTTGGCTTGGCTTAGTTGTGTTTGGATTGATTTTGGCTCATTAATTTTAACCTTGTGAATAATGAAGGGGAAACTCTCAATTGGTCATTAGCCCTAGGCAATCAATGCTAGGAAATATGTATTTTTAATTATTTTTCTTCCTTGGCAAGGTGTTTATATGTATATATTCTTAGAATAATTAAGTCCTCACGTGTTCATTATGAAAGTTTATAAATTAATGTCAAATTTTTCTTGTGCATTCTCTTAATCTATCTTCTTGCTCTCCTCCACTCCTTTTTGATGATGTCCAAATGGGGAAGAATTATGATATGATTGTGGTTGATATCATTATTGATGATTATGATGTGACATGAGTATGGTGATTGTGTTTTATGGAATATAGTGCACTACACAACTAATGTTATAAGAAATATTGAAAATATATGCCTTGATGAATTTTGGAGACTACTAACCCTTTTTCTTAGGTTTTGAACATCACCAAAAAAGGGGAGATTGTTGACCTTCTGGTATGTTAAAACCTTAAGGAAAATGGAGAACATAGAATGTTGTGAAATGTGATGATTTTGCAGGGCTTGAATGAGAACTCAAGAAATGAGATTTGCAAAGAGATGTCAAAGTGAAAACTACAAAGACTCAAGGGTGCATGGATGAGTATGAAGACTACAAGCTAAATGAAGATGCTCTAGTGATCAAGAGGAAGCTAAATCAGCAAGAGGAACCCTTAGGAACCAAAGTTCAAAAGTTGAGAAGATGTCTCTAAGAAGTAGAAGATGTCTTGGATAAAGTGGAGTGGATTCACAGAAGACATCTTCCAAAAATAGAATATGTCTCCTTTTTAGAGAAGAAATCTTCATAGAGATGTTCCATTTTTAGAACAGACAACTTCCTAAAATTGAAGTGAATTTTAGAGAGACATCCCAATCTTAAAGGAGATGTCTACACTAGCAGTTAGATAGCCATTGGATGAATTCTAAGGTATTTTTGAAAACTCCAAGGCTAAAAAGACTTCAATCTCTTTTATATTGTGCAATTATTGGACAAGTGTTTTCAACATCAGAGCCATCATTGTCTAAGCTATTGTATTGTTCTTTCATACTTCATTTGTCATATCATTTGCTTGATTGTTTGTAGAAGTATGCTTCAAAGTACAAGGATCTATAATTTAAGTTACACTATTTTCTTGTGTTTTTATTTCTCTCTCTTATAACCATGTGGAGTTGATGTGCTTCTTTTGAGAAGGCATTATCTTTGAGCTTTTCAGGATCCTACAAGATTTAGTGTTTATGCAACCTCAAAAATACTTTGGAGTGGAGCTTAATTTGCAAAGGTTGTGGGATCCTTGAGACCACATACTGAGTTTGTTGGGATCTTGCAGGGTCGAGTGGTTTCATAGTGATGAAACACTTTAGTGCAGAGCTTAGTGCTTGTATAGGGTGTGGTTCCCTTTAGACAACTTTTTGAGAAACAAAGTCTAGAGGTGTGCAAGGAATCTACCTTTTGAGTGTGAAGTACCCAAGTTTGGGAATCATGTAAATTTTGGTTGTGGTACTTTTGGATATTTAATTTTTTTTGGGAACTTATTCATCCCCCCTTCTAAGTTCTTGATTCTCAAAACCTTCACTATGATCAAAATCACCTTAAAACTTTAAATTTTTTTCTAAAACTCTAAGCACTAATACCAAATGATTGTAGAGCTTGAAAACTGAGTTGAAAAACTTCAAAATTGGTCAAGAAGAAATTTATATGTTGGTAATTATGTTCTACACATTTGACCAACATATCTGCCAATGTGTGAGCATCATACAACTTAAAAATTGATTAATATGATACTAAAAACTACAAATCTCCCTTGAAAATTTTGGCCACTACACTAGGAACTTGGAGAGGTCAAAACTAAGTTAGAAAAGCTCATAAAGTTGTTAAATGTGATTCATATGTTGAGCATGTATGCCTCACAAATTATGCCAATATATATACCAATGTGTAAGCTAAACCAAACCTCTATCTTAGCTTATAAAACCTCTAGAACTACAAATTTCTAGTCAAAACCCTTGTTGTTGCCTTGGCAGTCTTAGAGAGTCAAAAGATTGGTTGAAGTTACCAAAAACTAGTCCAAGGATGTCTATACATCAAGAATATATGCCCCAAACGTTGGTCCAACATATATGCCAACATATGGGCATTAGAAGGTCATTACCCTGGTTCATGCAATCCCAAACAGTGCATGTTTCACTCCTCCTCTCGAACATTGACATGGAAATTTAAGAAAGTTAAACATATCATCAAAACCTCCTCAAACCTTACCAAAAAAGTGGGATAGGCTAGAAATTATGCTCGACAAATTAGATCAATGTATATGCCAACATTTGGGACATCTAAAAATCTTCACTTTGCTAAAAATAGCTCTAGAATAACAAATTTCTACACCAAACCTTGGGTGTTACAATAGTAGACTTCAAACTTCAAGAACTTGGCCAAAATCCTTCTTGAAACTAATATGTGATCCATATACATTGGGAAATAAGCACCATGAGCTATCCCAACATGTATACCAATGTACAAAGCTTTTTTCATTTCAAACCAAGCCAAAATAAGTTCAAACACCATCACAGTGGATCCCACATGCCAAAAGCCTAACTCAGAGTGGTCACAAGCTATCTTAGTGGGCTCCACAAGCTAAAAATTCATCTCAAACTTCCTATACATTGAGAGAATGGCCTATGCCCATTAAGGTTGAGTTTTGGGATATTCACATATTGAAGAAAGAGGCTCTACATGTTGAAAATACATTTGTTTAGCTTTTTTAAATGGTTTTTAACACAAGAAAACACTTGTTGAGTAGTTTATTGCTAATTTTTACAAGATTTTTCTATTCTTTGCAAGATTTTTTCTATTTTTGCTAGATTTTTTTATTATTTTGGTAATTTACAACTTTTTTTCTCTAGCTTTTGATAATTTTAATAGTTTAGAGCCTACTTTCATTATCATATTTCCTATTTTGACAATTTGCAACTTGTTTTCTTCAAGTTTTCACCTATTTAAGTAGTTTATAACTTATTTTCATGGGATTTTTGTTTATTTTAATTATGAAAACCAAAAATAAAAATAAATATTATTATATATACTATTTCCATACTTGTACAACCTTATTTTTCAACATCATTTGATCTTATTTAGTATCGTTTGCTATCATTGGAAATAATTTGCACCATTTTTAACATCATTCGACCCTATTTGGCCCTACTTGATATTGTTTTGCATCATTTTACCATCATTTGGTGTCATTTTTCATAGTTTTGATTTCATTTGACATTGGTGAAAACCATTAAACATCATTTTACACTATTTTGACATCCTTTTTCATCATTTGACATTATTTATTCACTTTTACAACTTCATTTGATGAAATTTGATATCATTTTGTACCATTTTGACCCCATTTGATGCCATTTTTCATCATTTTCCACAATGCAACATAATTTGATGTCATTTTTTGTAATTGGATATCATTTGGTATCATTTGTTATCATTTATTACATTACTTTGACTTTTTGTACCTCATTTTAATTTGTTTTGACATTGTAGTGCTCCATGGTGTCCTATTGCTATATTATTTTACATCATTTTAATTCAGCAAAATATATGATTTAGATGCCACTTAATATGCTTTTGGTTGACATGTAGGACTAAAACATGGATACATAGGCATATTTCAACTTGCCTTTGAACTTGGGTGGATCTTATGGTGATCTTGAATCATCCATTAACCTTGATTACCTAAATTTTAAACCTAAGAGTGTATTTAATCATGTAGCTTCAATAGAGAAGTCCCTTATATGGCTTGAGCACATAGTTAAAACTATTAACATCAAGTCTAGTGACATTTCTAAGGACTCCCTAGCTGAGGTTCCCATTATAACACATAATGGGGAGGAGAAAATGTTAAAACTAAGTTCCTCACTTGAACCACAGTAGGCTCAAGACATCATCAAGTTCCTTTAGGATAACATTAAAAACTTTGCTTGGTCATATGAGGACATGCCATAGCTTGATCCATGTTTAGTGCAACATAACATTATACTAGATCCTAGCATCAAGCCTATTAAGTAGAAAGTTTGTAAAGTTAGACTAGATTTTGCCATGGTAGTTTGTGATGAGATCAAGAAACTTTACCAAGCTGGTTTCATCTGAGCTATTGATTACATTGATTAGGTATCCACAATAATGGTAATTTCCAAGAAAAATGGAAGTATTCGTATCTATATCAATTTTCAAGATCTTAATAAAGCAACCATTAAATATGATTTCCCATTGCCAAGTATTGATCAACTCATTAATACTATAGTTGGTCATGCCTTACTATCCTTCATGGATGGGTTCTTATGATATAACCAAGTTAGTATTAATCTAGAGCATTAGTTGTACATGACCTTCATCTTTTATTATACAGTGATTCCATTCAATCTAAAGACTGTAGGTGCAATCTATCAATGAGCCATGACCTACATTTTTAGCAACTACATGCTAGGGTTACTTAATGATTATCTTGACGATATAGCATTGATGTCCAAAATGGCCAATGACCATGCACCTGACCGTAATTTAGTACTCCAATGTTGTCTCAAATATGAAATTAGAATTAATCCTAAGAAGTGTGTCTCCTGCATTAAGATTGGTAAGATTCTTAGTTTCATAGTATCTAAGGTAGGGATGTGTGTCAATCTTGATAAGGTTAAAGCCATAACCAAGTTAGTAGTACCCACTAATCTTAAGAAACTAAGAGGATTACAAGGTAGATTGTAATTTATTCATAGGTTAATCTCAGGACTTACAAATAAGCTACAACCCATGCAAAACTTGCTTAAGAAGGGAGTTCATGACAAGTGGATTAACCAGTGCCAAGTAACCTT
Organism: Gnetum montanum; assembly: GCA_015680685.1. Taxonomy (NCBI): domain Eukaryota; kingdom Viridiplantae; phylum Streptophyta; class Gnetopsida; order Gnetales; family Gnetaceae; genus Gnetum; species Gnetum montanum. The sequence goes on along the minus strand of MNCI01016926.1, from coordinate 599,255 downwards.
TAACAACAGTAAGCAAGAGTTGGCTCAACTATGCACCGAGTATCCACCTAAGAAGGACAAATGATTTTACATTTACCATGTGATCTCCGACACACCCATAGGCTTTCTACTCTATAAAAAATGAGATGATGGAGCAGAGCTACTCATTTAATCTTTAAGCCATGCATTAATAGCTTATGAGACATAATACATATAGGTTGAGAAGTATTACCTAGCCCTAGTCTTCTCCTTAAAGAAGTGAAGATGCTATCTATTTAGGATCCAAGTCAACGTGATATGTAAGGATAATGTACTGAGAGCCATAACAACCAATATATAAAAGAGTAGCTAAATAGTCTAGTGGGAGGACATAACTACTAAGATTGATCTACATTATATCTTCCAAGCCTCAACGAAACATCAAGGTATATTCATACAACTTATGAATTCCCTAGTTGAGGATAATACAACTATTAATCCTGAGTTCCTCAATGAGCATGTCAACATTGTTAATAAGGTACCTGAAGGATATGAAACCATCATGCACTTTAATAAAACTTTAACTACCCATGGGGCCAAGGCTATCACTATCATAATATAACCCTCTAGTATGATCCAATCTTTCAGTTATCATTTTCAATTTTCATGTACCAACAATGTAGCACAATATGAAGGGCTAATCAGAGAAAATGATGGTAGCTCATAACAAAGGAATCATATGTTTGATGATAAAAGGTGATTTGCAACTTATGGCTAACTAAGTAATGGAGGTCTATGCATGTAAAGCCAAACATTTACAATCTTACTGTGACTTATCCAAAAAACTCATGCTATTATTTAGAGATGTTGGCATCCAACACATACCTCCAACCAAGGACACCTTAGCAAATATCATTATACCTTAGCCCTAAGTGTGATACCAGATGTGTTTGGCAAGTTTCCTTCTTTGATAGAGAACTATGATCTTCCTATCATGTAGACCACTAAAGGGGCCTCTATAGCCACTATTTACAATGTTCCTCAACATGGGTGATATGACAACATTAAGTTCTATCTAATGCATGATGAACCTCCACAAAACCTAATTACCTCTCAAAAGGATGTTGTACATAAAAGATCAAACCAAGATATCATCATAGCTAAGAACACATTATGTTGAAGGTCCTATGATGTCATATTGTTAGTATGCTTGGGCAAAACCAAAGCTCAACCAATCCTTAAGTAGGTTCACAAGGGAATATGTGAAGGACATATAGAGCCTAGATTCATGACTACAAAAATTAGATGATTAGAATACTATTGACCCTATATGGAAAGTAACTACCTATAGAAGGTTAAACCTTATGACACCTATTAATGGTACAACAACTTAATTCCATCAATTGAGCTACACACTACTTAGATCATGTGCTTGTTTCAATGATGGGAAATCAACATTATTGGACCTATAATGCCTAAGTCTTCTATAGGGCATAGCTTCATCATCACTACATCTGAATATTTTACAAAGTTGGTTGAAGCTATTCCTTTGAGGAAAAAAATGTCCCAACAAGTCTATAAATTTACATTAGATAACATAGTGTCTCATTTTGACATACCCTTAACTATTATTAAAAATAATGAATCACAGTTCAATACCTAGGAAATGCAAACCTTTTATCAATAATTAAACATTAAATGTTTCTTTTCATCATTGTATTATCCACAATCCATTGGGCAAGCCAAATCCAATAACAAAATCATCATAAACCTTTTTTAAAAGCTGCTAAATAATAATAGACACAAGTGGATGAATGACTCATGCATTCACTTTGGACCTATAGGATAACCTTTAGAACTACAACTAGTGTGACCTTGTATATCCTTGTTTATGGATTTGAAGCTATTTTGCCTCTTGAATTATAGGTTCCATCACTAAGAGTAGCTATGTCTGACTTCATCAATGATGAGTAGACTAAGGAGTTGCATATCATTGACCTTGATTTGGTGGCAGATGGTGAATACAAATGCTTACTCACATTAGATGATACCAAGAGAGGTAGAAACAATAGCATTATCATGATTTGAAAAATGGAAAGTCAAGAAAGAAGACCTTGTTCTTAAGGTCATTCACAAACATGCAGAGAAGTTCTTGACCAATTGGAAAGGACCTTTCTTGGGCACAAAATCTTACGATAATTGAGCATTCAGATTGGTAGGTGTGGATGGGGATGAATTAACCAATCCAATCAACAATTCCTATCTTGGATGGGGATGAATTATATCTAGCATGAACTTGTTCTCTTGTATCCTCTTTTTACCTTTGTTTGTAGGATTGGATGAATGATCAATAGTGACAACCTTTGTATCCTATAATAAACAAGCCTATATGATGTATTATCTCTTTTAGCATAACAAGATACTACAAATGTTGTATAAATCTATGAAGAAAAGTGTAGATTTACTATGTTTTACCAATTGTAATCAACAATGGCAAGTATTTTGTTATTATCTCATGTGACCTTATGCAATCTCTTATAATCACATGTATTCTTTATCTTATTTTCTTATCATCTTGGAGTTGTGCTTGTAGGATGAAGCCTAGATTCATCACAAGGGTGTAACTCGTCATAGTAGTAAATCATCATGTGACCTTGATACATGAGATTTGGTTAGCTTGTTCGATTGTGCCAATAGTGATTGCCTCATGTCACTCCTGTTAATGTTTTGAGCCATAATCTTGTAACCAAATCACAACCTTCCTTACCTTGATAACAATGAAAACCAATGTTTAAAATTCATTCCCCATGGCCTTGTGACATATCCTTCAACATGCTCCACCATCAAGGTTGTTGAATGTAACATATCTCATTCAACAAGAAAACCAAACAAAATGTGGCCTCAACAATGAAATCTAATTAAGGTTTCACCCCTTAAAAAAATGGGAAAGCAAATTTCCAAGATAGCCAAGAGACCAATGAAGCCTAAAGTGAAATGAATATGTCTAAATAAACAAAGGGAGGAGTTGAGTACCTAAAGACACCCAAGAATGAAGTGCTACTTCCTCTAATATATCATCGAGTAATTAATAGTTTGAGCACGAAGCACAAAAGCCTCCTTATTTTGCAAGGATGTCACTACCATACCTAACCATGATGTCAATATTTTGAATTTCTTGTTAGCCCACGTGGCCATTTCCCAATAACTAATATAGCACTTATCTTGTTTCAAACTCTTAACATTCCATTTTGGTCTTCTTTCATCATCATGAGTACTCCTTGGCATGGTTCAATAGCTATGGAATCAACTATGGAGAGGAAACATTAGTGATGAACTTGTAGCAGTGTCTTGCATTCTTTATTAATGTCTTTCAAGTTAATCCTTCAAACATTAACAAAGGGACCAATGAAACATCACAAAGAAAATTTAGATTATGCATAATAAGCTTAATGGCCAATATTATGCATTGTAATTTAATGGAAATTTAAAGGTAAAAATAATTATCTATTTTCCCATCAAAAATCACAAGCCATAGCCTTGTTCTTGAAAAATTTTGGATAATTTCTCATCTATAAGATGAAGTTCATAACCCACTAGTTGTAAATTTCATTTAAGACAACTTGTAAAGGCTCAAAATGTAAATACATTGCCAAAATTGTTAGAAAAAGGTCAAAAACGTTGGCAGCATATACATTAGAGTTTGGGCCATGAAAATAGCCCAAATATACCATCAAATATGGAAAGAAAATATTTATACATTAATGGTTCATAGGCTATAGTTTTGGTTAGTGGAAAGTGCCAAATACATTTTTATTTTAGCCCAAAAAGTCAAAAAATGTTGGTGTGTATCATACATTGTAAATTTTGGCCATCAAAAGTTTCCAAAATGTTGTAGAATTTGTCTAAAATCATGGTAGAATCAATCTAGGAAGAGATTAGGACATTCATAGCATAAAATTTTACATCATTATAAGTACTTTTCAATCATTTTGCTTTTGGTTGAACTTGAGACTTTCATAGCAGAGAGATAGCTAAAAGTCCACAACCATTTTTCCACCTAGCACAAATTATTAAATTAGAGAGAACTTGTAAAGAATGATGCTTAGAAGTAGATCAACAAAGAAAGATGAGTGAAGATTAGTTGCAACACACATCTTTTAGTCTACATCAAACTTTGAAGTTATTTTGTAATCTTGGGCTTCAAAGTTCACAACTTGTACTCTCTAAACCTTATTTTTCTAATCACAAAATTATTACAATATTTAATAAAAAGCTGTAGTTCTTTGTTAACCATATTATTTTGTACATCTCACTATTCTTGAATTTAGCACTTGAAACACTATTTCATATGTTTTTTCTCATTTTCATAATATTTGATAATAGACTCTCCAAGTTCTCAAGTGATCAACAAGACCATTTGAGGTGCTCTAGATCCTTTTTCAAGGTTTGTGGATAAGGGGTTAAAACTATTCTACACTAAAATTTTCAATTCTCTAGCACAATTTTCAGCCATTATAGATAAAATATTGGAACTTATGAGTAAGCACTATTTTTGGTTTAGTATGGTAACTGAAGTTTTGAAATTTGTGAAGGAGTATTTCACTTAGAAATTCAAAGGAGGCAAAGGAGTGGATAGACATTATGTACCTTTGCCAATCCCCAAGGGTCCATGGAAAAGTATGTCTATTAATTTTATGAGTGATATTCCAAAAATGAAAAGTTGGAATAATGTAATTTTTGTTATTGTGGATAGGTTCTCCAAGATGGCACACTTCATTCCATGTAAGAAGATGAGTGATGCTTCTAATGTGGCAAATTTTTTTTCCAGCATGTTATGAAGTTGCATGGAATTCCTTTAAATATTATTAGTGAGAAAAATTTCAAATTCACTAGTCACTTTTAGATATTTCTTTGAAAGAATTTAGGGAAAAATTTGAATTTTTCTATTGCATATCATCTACAATTTGAAGGCTAAATGGAGGTGGCGAATAAATCCCTACAAAAAAATTAAGATGTTTGTGTGATGGATAATAAAATAGATGGAAAAACTTGTTGTATCATGTTGAATTTTTATACAATAATTATTTTCATATTACAATTGAGAAAATCCCATTTGAGGCAAACTATGGATTTTTTCCAAAGATGGTAAACTCTTTGAAGAGCTTTAATGGTAAAGGTCAACTTAGTACTGATTTTGTGCAAGAGATGAGGGATATCCATGCACAGGTGAAATAATCTTAAGAAAATTGAAGAGAGAGTCCTTAAGATGAATAATGACAAATAGAAGTCAAATTTTGCTATTGATGACTTGCTTTGGGTACAATTTATGAAGAAGTGGTTGAGAGATGTTAACTTCTCAAAATGAAAGCCAAGAAAATGGGGCCTTTCAAAATCAAGACCAAGATTAATGATAATGCCTTTAAGATTGATTTACCAAATGACGTTGGTATGTATTTTATATTTAATATTTGAGATCTTAAGTACTATCATAGACCTATTTATGAGAAGACCATATAAGGAAGCATCATTGAGTTGAAGGGAGCTATTAATTAGTCCAAGCCTTGAATGAAGAAGAAGGAAATCATACTCAAGTAGACGAAAGCTTTTGAAACTTGGGGAGTTATGAAGCATGGTTATTTAATTCATTGGAAGGATCAATTCATGTATAATGTTGTATGGATCCATGAGACCAAAATGCATGAGTGGGGAATCACTTTAATCCATACTCCCTTTACATAAGTTTACTTTTTGAAGGGTGAGATAGCTAGTGTTGGGATACCTCTTTGAATCAGCTTATTCTTCTATATGTATGTGTTTTCTAGGTTTTAGGCTCTGTGGAGACATCTTGGAGGTCAGAGAGATGTCTTTTCTAGGAGCTAGGATTTCGCAAGATATGTTTCTCACTGAGAGAGTACATCTTTATGGAAGAGAAGATATCTCCCAAATAGAAAATAAGTATAATAAAAAGACATCTCAATTGGAGGAGATGTATCATCCACAAAGGAAACATCTTTCATACTCAATAAACATCTCTTCTACAAGCTTGAAATGTATAGGTGACATCTCCCACACTTAAGAGACGTCTCTCCTAAAAGCTTGAAATGTGCAAAAGACATCTCATAAGCTTAGGAGATGTCTCTTCTAAAAGCTTGAAATGTGTAGGAGATGATTCAAGAAGGCCAAAGATTAATCGTATGACTAAGGAAACTTCCAAAATTAACCATTCTAATTTGGGAAATAGCTGAAAGAATATGGAAATAAATAAGAGATGATGGAAAAATGATGAAAACAACATGAGATCCTTTGGTTTAATTGAGAAAATATTTCTAGGTATCTTGTCTCCTAGTTGTCAGTAAATATTGATTTGTTCATGCTTATATGAGGATGTGTGAAGAGAAGTTAAGGTAGTGGAGAGAAGTATTGGTGAGAGCTCTTGAGTTGAGAGAGCTTGGTAAGAGTGTGATAGAACACATTAAGTAGGTGTAGGTATGGTTGCAGCTCTAGGGCGAATGTGTGTGGATTGGCCTATATGTTCTTATCTTTTATTTATTTCTCTAATTTGAATATCAGTTTTAGGTTGTGGAAGAGATTCTTCATTGGTTATGTCTTACATTAAGAACAACCATTATGTGGTTGTAGAGCCTCATGCTCTATAACATCATTTGAGTGTTTGAGAGGTTTTAGAAATGTTGTTATAATATTCTCTTTTAAATAATTAAAGATATCCAATTTTCTTCTTTTTCTAGCAAATAAATTATCTTTTTTATAATATCTAGATTTAATGTTGAAAGGTCATTTAATATTGGAGTGAACCTAGTCCACTTTTTGTGCAATACAACAATAGCATACCTATAAAAATAATCTCTCTCTCATAATCACAAGTGTTTATCTAATATTCATTGAACTTGGTCATTACCCATAATGACCTGATACCTTTTAAATATATTAGTGAAATCATTTTTCACAATGACATGAAATCTTTTAAATGTATTTGTAAAATCATTTCTCATGATGACCTGAGACTTTTTAATTAGATTATATCATGTAAATTTTGACTGACACTATTACAACCTCTACCTTGAGCTAAAATTAATCATTGTATCTCCTTCATCAAATCCTCCAAATTAGTTTCTCAGCTACCTTTGAAAAAGTTGCAAGAAGTTCAAACAACACCTAAACTTCTTCATTAGAAGGGCTTTATTAACATATCCACTAGATTTCTAGAAGTGTGAATCTTCTACAAATCAACACATCTTTCCTCCACCTGTTATCTAACAAAGTGGTATTTTACTTGGATATGCTTGAATCTTTCATGAAATATTGGATTATATGCCAAGAAGCTAGCTGATGAGTGGTGAGGTACTCCTAACCCCAACCCTACAAATCACAAGTGTTCATGCAAAATTTGGTTGAATTTTGTGGATGGGACTAGTTGTGGCATCTAGATCATTATGCTTTGATCATAGTTTGTTGTCTTCCCACTTGGACTAGTGGTAGCTTTGTCACGTATGGTTTAGTCCAAAGTTAGGTGTATGATGTTGTCTATAATTATACACTACTCCTAATAATGATAAAAAGGTAAATTAATTAATTTAATGGATAATGCAAAGTGAAATCTAACTAGCCTACATGTGATGGGTATTCGCCCTTAATCATCCATATACATCTTGGACTTCATGAGACTACTTCTGGGGTGTCCAAGTGTATCTCATTAGGTGTACCAAATAATACGCTTCTAGGTTACCATGTACTTCCACTTAAATGCTCATGATTAAGGTGTATGCATTCTGCTTAATAACAAGAATAGTAAATAGCAATAAATGGAAACATTTAACTAAGAAAATTAATAAATAATTAAAAATTAAAAGTAATAGTAATCTAAGTGGATGCTGCAATGATGGAAGTAACCTTGATCTTTATTACCAGTCATGTAATGTGTCCAAGTACATCAGACTCAAACAAAGGTGTCATACGCTCACAAACATCACATTGTAGCCATGCACTAGGAATGAAAAACTCTAAGGAAAGGAAACTGAAAAATAAAACTATCTTCTACTACTCTACATTATACATACTACATGCTACATGCTACCTTCATTCGAGCAGCCAAGTGCTATATTTATAGGCAAACCCAGATGAGGCAACATTGAATATTTGACATCACTTATTGGCTTCGACATCAGGTACATGACATTAGTGCTTGCCAAATGACAACTCATCATATCCCCATGACTAAATGAAAACTCATCCTTGAGTTAAACAAAATGAGGAACAAGTTCCTTACAAAATATTGGGTAGGTATGGGATTATTGACTAACTCAAACAATGAACAACATGATTTACTCTTTGCATACCGTAGTGGTGTAGTACAAAAATGGAACACATTATTACAAACAAAAATAAAACTGGAAAGCTCATGTGGTGCCTAGAGGTGATGGCTCTTCCATAGATTGCTTCCCATTATCACCAGGCTATTGAAATTTGTAATAATTGAGAAAGGCCTGCAACTTTTCTTCCTTTGTCCTTGGGTTATGCATTGTCTAGGCTATTGTGTTGATGTGTGCTAGCACTAGTACATCCCAAGGACATGGCAGTTGTGGAAACATTTGATTTACCTTTACATACCATGCCATGAACTTCCATTGTTCTCTCTTAAAAGTTCTAGCTTTGTCCCTGAGCTTATGATAATCTATCAATCTTTAAGCTAGGTTTGAGGCTACATCCTATTGTCCTTGATAACTGGCCTTGACCACCTCTAATTTTGAGTTTGTCACCTATAGCTTTTACAAAGCATCCTTTCAATTTGCAAACTCTTTCTCATATAGCACATAGGTGGTTGTCATTTGTTTCTTTAGCTCATTTCAAGGATGACTTGCTATTTACATGGTAAGGTTGGCATATCTAAGGTTAGCCAATGCCATGTATTCCTTTAGATCCTCTAAACAGGTCTTTATTTTTGACTTTTGCTTACGGAACCATGGCATAGCTATCCAAGATGGGCTATCACTCAGGATTTTGCATGACAAGGAGTTGATGTGGGCTTTGCCCATCTAGATTTCTTTCTTATTGATTTGCTTATACATGCCAACTTGGTCATGGAAGTGCTCTTTTAATTTTTCATGCTTTTTGGTCTCATTTTTCCATTCGCTAATTTCAATTGCTAACTTTTGGTGGATAGTGTGGAACACCTCCATGGAGAGGGTTATATTCTCCTAGGACAATCTATTTATATCTTGGTTGACTCTTAATAGTTATTCTTGCAATTGGTGGATGCTTTCTTATAGGATGTTCTTTTGTTTCTCCATAGTGGACAACCTAGAATTTTCTATACTGAGTTGCTTATTCTGTTCTTGTATAACAATCAATGCCTTTTTATACATGAGATTGTGCATCAGCTGTAGAGGCATTCCAAACCATTGTCTCCTTCTCTTGATCAATAGTTTCTCTATCCTTTGCTAACTTGGTAAGCTCCTCTATCCTGGATTGTTCAAGTTGGTCTAGCACAACAAAATGGGTAGGATCCCATCGTTCAACTTGCGAGGCAAACAACTCTTCTCGTAATCTATGTATTTTGGCTTCTGCATGCTCTACCTTGACTTCTACCATTATTAACTTTTCTTTTGTGGTGATGAGACCTAATTGAGTTGCAATGACATCACTAGGGATGTTAAATAAAGTGATCATTATTTGGCATATCTGTAGCAATTGATTAAGCACATCCTCATGTAGCATAGGAGTCATTAAAGTTTCGATCAACATTTGTGCATCTCTGGATCCTACTAGATCTATTTGGGGGCACAATAGGCACATTGAATGATTTTTTGATGTGATTTGTGATCATGTCTACTATGCTTGCCACATCCTCATGTTATGGTACCACAACTATGGCAACTTCTCTAGTTTCCAATGTTCCTTGGAAAGATGCAACATTCCCAAAGATCTATCATGATCATTGGAATCCTTCTCCTCCTGATTGTATCAAGATCTCCCATTGCATTGGGTTAGTTGACACTATGGGTTGTACAATGTCGTCCATGACTCAAAAGAGGTTAGCAATCCTCTATAGATGGCTCATTGAGGACCTATGGTCTTGTGATGGTATTGGTGGAGCTTGTACTTGTGAATGTTACTTAGTCTCACATTGTATTTAATTTGTGGCTCTACTTCCTTCTCCACTTTTTATTCTTCACCAAGGTCCTTTCTTGGTGCTACTAGTTTTAGAAGCTCAATGAAGGAGGCATTCTAAGCCTTCCTAGAGATATCATTGGTATATCCTAGGATTCCAGTGTGCTTGCATAGCTCTCTAATTAAGTAGGAAAATGGAAATGTTGGCCTCCCTAACTTTGTTTCTTCAAACTATCATTGAATTTTAGTAAAGTAATACTAGGGATGATTGGCTACAAATTTACCCATTAAAATGACACTTTTCCTAGCCGCATAAGTGGAAATTCGATTAAGCCCTTTTTTGGGAAATAGGTGGCAAGTCCCAATCTTGAAATAGATTTTTTCCTCTAGATTCATTTCATTGTACATATTGTTCTCCTTGTTGTATGTCCATCTCAGCCACATTTTCTTGTTCTTAGGGTTAGATGTAGTTGATAGATAAGCAACCTTAGCCCCTTCATTGGGTAGGTTAAGAGCTATAGAAATATCATTGATTGAATAAGGGATAATCACCTTAAAATGTTAATGGTGGTGCCCTCATCCTTATTGTGCCAGAACTAATAGGTTTCACCTAGGTACCATTTGCCACTATATGACAAAATGGGCCACAATGGGGATGCCTTGAGCTACATCTGAATTTTCTCTAGAGCAAACTCCATAAATGGGCTGAAGTTCATTTCCACAATGATTGAAGCCAATGTGGACTTTTCAAAAGTGGCATCAAGGCAGTTAAGGGGCAATGTGAGACATTGTCCCTGTTTGGGGGCTAGTAGTTCTACTACCTCTCCTTGGGCCTATTGCAAAGTAGTAGGAGCCTTTTGGTAGATATTGAAGGATTTTTCCTCTTGCTCAACATGTTTTGTAGATTCTTCTTACTGACTGCAGCCACCACATGGATGCTTAGTGGCTCTTTGTGAGGGTTCACCCTAAGCACCTCTTTTTGGGGCCATCTACAATTAAGTAAAATTCAGTTGTTACTAAGGTTATGTTTGTTAGCATTAATCGATTTATACCTTACTCGTAACCTTAGTTCATTAAGTTCATAACGCATATGATTGCATGGTTGAGAAAATTTTCAAGAAAAACCTCCAAACAGTGTCTATCTCCTTTTACAACCCTTGGCAATTGGTTCCTTTTTGCATTATATTTGGCCAATCATAATGGTTATGGCCCAATGGATTGGAAAAATTGGATTTTTGGCATTAATGTGAGTGATATTTCATTATAACTCTTAAGGTTTTCAACATTCTTACCATTATGTTACCTTCTAGGTGATAAAAAATTTCAACAAGTTGACACAAGGTTTGCATGCAAGAACTCCCCCCCACCCAATGACTAAGTTGAACACTTTGGATTTAGATAGATTTGAACGACACAAAAATCAGAGTGGTAGAGAGCTAAATATCATAATTGGAAGATGGATGTGCAGAGTTCTAAGTCATGAGAGAAAATTTCAATAACTCCCCTAGTAGCAAATGCTGGCAATGAAGTTCAAGTGCTATGGGGATCATATATTTATACTTTTTGTGAGACCCGACATCGGGTACATGATGTTGATTATGCGACGTTAGGTTGAACCTGATGTTAGGTACACGATGTCAAGGTCAAAAAATTTTCATTTGATGGGGTGACTGAACATGAAAATGGAAGCTCTAGGATTTCTTGAAAGGTTTGAAGGTAAGTTTATCATTCTAGGATAAGTGAAAATCTATTTTGAGGCACTAAAAGTATGGTAAGGTGAAGTGCTCAACATGGAAAACATTAAAATGAGCAAGAAAAACGTGTTGAAATTGAGGTTGTGGGTTAGATCAATTTCATGATAAGGGAAAAAATAAAATGTAATGATTTGAGCATTTAGAAGGTGAAAAATGATGCGGTGATGTGCAAGAGGTACACATTACAAAATTTACATAAGTGGATCCTCCCCAAAGCAAGCTCTAGCCTATGATGACCTTATGTAACCACACCTATAATGTTCATAGGCACTAAAGGGGTTGAATGCAATGCAGACCTGTGAAATGAAACACACATGTTAAAACCACCAAATTGAGATAATAACTCTATGTTACACAAAACCATAGGTTATGAGCATCTAGAGAATGAGATGAGATGGATGATAGAAAGGATTATAGAATGTGGAACATGTGGTGGCTTAACATGGTCACAATGAAACCTTGTGGGTTATTAATGGTTAAATAACCATGTGTCCTTCTTTCCAAGATTCAAACCAAGTTCAAACCACATTGCAATGACATTGTATTATTTCATCACATCAGTGGACAACCGTAAGACTATCAGAGTCTCAAGGAGTAACATCACTTGGTGTTTTGTCCAAGGGAAGAGCTTATTATGGCATATTTTTTATGGTTCTGAGAAGCTGCCAACCTTCAGGCATGGGTACATGTCTTTGCAATGGAACCCACTAAAGTTTATTTAGTGTTGTTTTGAGTTGCTCATACTTCCATTTCTTGTTAGATCTACAAGGATATGGTTACAACCTTAGCAACATGATAGAACATACAGAAGTAGAAAAATAGAATCCACAAATTCCCTTAATTTCATACCCTTCACATTCCACCTTGGTTCTACACTCTTCTATCTGGACACAATGATTATAGATTTATTATTAGTTGGGATGATGAAAAAGGTTATCATTATGACTAGAGCAAGAACCACTTATTAATGGAATGAGCAAATGAATTTCATGGTTTCAATATCTAAATAATCAGTCCCTTATGACTTGACAACATAGAGAAAACCTCACCTCATTGGGCAACATGATCATATTATTCACAAGTGAGATTACAAAAGAAAATGAAAATAACAACTAGAAAAATGAAAAAAAAACAAAAATTTGGATCAAGAAGTAGGAAAATGACAAAAAATTGTAAAATAAAAAGATGAAAAGTACTTTAAAATATTGAAGATTAGAATGGTGGGTAACCCCCAAGACTAAAACCTTGGCCATGACAAGGATTAATAAGTGGATAAGCAGGATCCATGCATGTATGAAACGTTGGTAACCATTCATCCCCCAACCACTAGGTGTCTATTTGTGGTGTGGTGGCTAGGTAGAAAAATTGTTGGTCACACACTTGATTGTTATAGGGATGATGGGCTAGGGTATGAGGTGTGTTAACATTATATATGGCTAGCCCATGATTGCAGCCTTGAGCATGACATGGTATGCATGGATTTATTTGTTTCCTCACATTTGTAGATTCATTGGTGGGTATAGGATTGAAGTACGAATGGATGGTGACCCTTGTGTATGGTCAGAGGACATTGGTTAAGACAAAGAAGGTGGTGCACTAGATTGGACTTGTGTTGGCTTAGTTGATACAGTGGGTCCATGCATGGTTTGCTTTGGCTTATGACCTTTCCTCATGAAGGGATGTTTCCTATGTTGTGGTTAGGACCCACTAGTGTCAGCATGTCAATGCACATTTACAATACAAGTGGCAATCATTTGTTGATATTGGGTACTAAACCTTATTAAGTAACTAGCAATGATGTATAAGAAGGTGGATTATGAGAATTTTGAGGGTAGGCTAGATGGTAAGAGGTGTGAGGTGGTGATCCTTTTGTGGATGTCATGGATTGATGGTACTCAGGAGAGTGGTAGTGGCAATGAGAAGTAGAGGCTGCAAAACTAGTTGAAGAAACAGGGTATTGAACATATTATCCATGCAATTTTAGTGGGTATGGTTGATTTGGTAGTGGCCTCCCCATGACTTCTGTGGTTGATGACCATGTCAAGGCTAGTAATAAGTCCCCCTAGGATGGTACGAGTAGTTGTGGAACTATCTATAATTACCTTGTGGGAGAGGGAATCTCTTGGGCATGTGTTTTTGCACAAACTTTAGATTTAAGGCACCTACCCAATACTCTTGTAGATGTAACAATATAGGAAATTGGTCCTTTGTATGGTTATATATGCATAGGTCGAATCCATCATCTTCATCGGTGGTTGAGTCTTTAGCCTCACTTTCGTCAGCCATGTTTCTTGTTTGCCAAAACGTATTCCTAGCTATTTCTTCATTTGGTATTCTTTGTTTATTGTAATCACCTAGATTGTTTTGCATGATCTTTTCTATGACCGTCTCAATAAGAGTTGTGAGATTTTCATTTATCCATTTGGACATCCTATTAAATGTTTCTTCTAAGTCATCAATAGACTCCTTTATTGGCAAGGGTTATTATGGAATCACTTTATTGAGAGTAGTTTCATTCTCATTACCATAGATATGGGCCTCCTTTTGTTAAAGAGTTGGGTCCCATTGATATTTATTAACATTCTCCCATTTGCATATTTCTCCCTCTTCTTTTGCCACATGCTTGATTAGATCTTTGATTTGATGGGCTTGGAGCTTGTATAACTACCCTAGGGCATACATCCCAAGGGTCTCCCTTGTTTCATTAAAAAGTCCATCTATGATGTGGAAAATTTACCTCTCCTTTGCCTTTTCTTAGGGAAACCATGGCTTGGGCATCTATTTAATAAGACATAATATCTATCTAAGGTCATGTCCAAGGGTTCATGTTGTTCTTGCTTCCACTCTTGGATCTATCTCCTCAAATTGGCCACTCTTGCATAGGTTTGGTATTTCTCATTGAAAAGTTATAGCATTGTAGACCATCATGAGATTGAATTAGGTCTCAATGATCTATACCACACTTTAGCTCTATCAATTAGTGTCATAGGAGAGAGCTTAAACTTTTACCACCCACTTTTAATGTTGTAGAAAGCATAGGCATCATGGAAGGCTTGTAAATGATGTTGTAGATTTGAATCATAGCCTCCTACAAATTTAGGAATATTATTCATGTCCAACTTAGGTAAATGACTCTTTTTGCAATGCCTACAAGATATCTTAACTACCTCTTTGATCTACATTAGGCTCTTAGTGCAAGCAAGGGTTCATCCTCATAAAATAGGTTGTGAGGAAAATTTCTATCTCTATTTGTTTGATTGTGATGATGCTATCTTTGTCCTTTCCCATGGGTTTGATTTTGATTTTTAGCCTAACCCTTTAATGAAGCTTTATCTTTATACCTACATTCATCTTCATTGGAACTAGAAGTTGAGGGGGAAGAGGAAGATGAGGAATTGGAAGGACTACCATGGCTTCTATGATGTTCTTTGGGATCCCTGGATTTATGGTTTTTGGGTTTCAAGAAGGTCTTAGGCCTTGAGGCCTCCCCTAGTGTAGGACCTACATCATCTCTACCAAGAGTGTCTGCCTTAGGTGAATGTAGTCTTTGAGTGTCATTAGGATGGTCATGACCATAAGAAACCCTTGCATAAGGTTGATCACTCCAATTTTCTTCATCGTATATCTCATTAGTTCTTCAATGAATGTGTTTGCTATTTAGTGCATTGTTATTTCCATGTGGGAGAGACATTGTTGTTGGTTTATAGTGTGTGTGATTTAATATTTTTTTAAAGATATATCATTAATAATATTTACAATAATTGTGTATGATATAACTAATCTAGATAACTAGCACCACCTCGAGCAACAATGCTAATGATAAGCGACAAGGTAACCCTATGCCCAACCATATGAATCACAAGCGTTCATGCACGATCTAGTTAAATTCCATGGATGGTACTACTTGTGGCATTTATATTGTTATGCTTTGATCATAGTTTGCTATCTTCCCACTTGGACTAATGGTAGCTTTGTCATGTATGGTTTAGTCCAAAGTGAGGTGTATGATGTTGTCTCTAATTCTACACTACTCTTGATAACGATAAAAAGGTAAATTAATTAATCTAATGGATAATGGAAAGTGAAATCTAACTAGCCTACATGCGATGGGTATCTACTCTTAATCATCTGTATATGCCTTGGACTTCATGAGACTACTTGTGGGGTGGCCAAGCATATGTCACTGGGTGTACAAAACAATATACTTTTGGGTTACCATGTACTTCCACTAAAACACTTGTGATTAAGGCATATGCCTTCCTCTTAATAACATGAATAGTAAATAGCAATAAATGGAAACATTTTACTAAGAAAAGTAGTAAATAATTAACAATTAAAATAAATAGTAATCTAAGTGGATTTGCAATGATAGGGTTAATCTCAATCTTTATTGCTAGTCATGTAACGTGTCCAAGTATGTCACACTCAAACAAAGGTGTTGTACGATCACAAACATCACACTTCAAGCATGCACTAGGAATGACAAACTCTAAGGAAAGGAAATTAAAAACTAAAAATGTCTTCTATTGCTCTATAGGCTACAAGCTACCTTCATCCAAGCACCCAAGTGCTATATTCATAGGAAAACCTAGATGAGGAAATGTTAGATATCCAACATCGCTTATTGGCTTTGACGTCAAGTATGCAACGTAGGCCTACGAAATGATGACTCATCACTAGCTCTCTAGCTATTAGTGAAGATTAAAATATTTTCTTTATATCTGTGAATTCTTTCAAAATATTTTATATGTAGATTGCTTCTCTACAAGTTTTTGAAGTAGCAATGTACTTTACCTCCATAGAAGAAAGAGCCACTACTGACTATAGCTTGGACTTTCATGAAACAAGTCCCCATGCTATCACAAATACTTTTCTTGATGTAAACTTTCTTTTATCCATATCACCTACAAATTTTGAATCATAATAGCTTACTAAGTATTTTTTCAACTTGCAAACAAGATTATCCTTTTCTTTGACAACAAAACCCTCACGTTTTTTCATGAAAATATCCTCTTCTAATTCACAATGTAGGAAAGTTGTTCTAACATCCATATACTTAACATCTAAATCCTCCATAGAAACTAAAATCAAAATGATTCTAATTGAAGCCAACTTGGATATTGATGCAAAAACATCAAAGAAGCATACACCTAACTTTTTAAGGTATTATTTTGCCACCAATCTTGCCTTGAATCTTTTAATTATCCCTATTGCAACATGGTTTACTTTAAATAATCACATGTAATCAATTGTTTATCTACCATTAGGTAGTTACACCAATTACCAAGTCTTGTTCTTTAAGACACATTACATCTCTTCTTCCATGATTGCTTACCATTGTTTTCTCTATTTATTCTTTAATGCTTCTTAGTAATTCACTAACTCTATATTTGCAACCAAAGAAAGAAAGGAAAACTCATCATGAAACCTTGTTGCTAGAATGCCCTTAATTATCTTTGAAGATCTTCTAATCTTTTTTAAGTTTGTGTATCTTTAAGTGCTTTCACTTGCATTTATTATCTATTTTCTTGACTGTTATCATGTTTAGGTAATTTCAACTCCATAGAAACTTCCTCTTGAGAACAATCCTCTAAAGCCTCTTTTTGTACATTCTTCTATAAAAAATAATATTCATAAAACACTACATCCCTACTAATGAATATCCTCCTAAAGATAGGATTCCATAAACTATATCCCTTAGTATCATCTACAAATTCAAACAAAGATGTATTTCTTGGACTTAGAATCCAACTTCCTTCTCTGAATATGGAGAATATGTGCATACATATTGTAGCCAAAGGTTCTGAGATGGTCATATTTCCTTGGTAATCCACTTCATATCTCCACTAGATTCTTGTAATCTATTGTAAGATAAGGAGTCATATTCACTAGATAACATGATGTATTTATTGTATTCATTCAAAATATGTTATCTAGCATTGTAAAGATTATCGTACTTCTAGTATATTTCAAAAGTGTATGATTCATCCTCTCTACAACATCATTCTACTATGAAGTGCCAAGAATTTTCAATGCCTTCTAATTTCTTTAGGCTTGCAATATATCTTAAACTCCTTTGGGATATATTCACCTCTATAATGTAACCTTAGGAACTTAATCTTCCTACTATTACTCCTCTTCACCAAAACTTTAAACTCTTTAAATATTTTTAAAACATCAGATTTTACTTTCAAAAAATCCATACATTTCTTGATTTTTCATGAATAAAAGTAATGAAATACCTTACATCTTCCAAAGATGCATGAGGAGCCAAGCCCTAAACATCACTATGTAAAAGATCTAGAATGTCTCTAATTTCTGTTTAGTTGGTTGTAAACTTAACCCTGCATTATTTTCCATACATACAATGCTCACAAAATTCATATTCATTTCTATGAATTCTTGGAAAAAAATTCATATTTAGTAGATTCTACAACCCAAGCTCATTGATATAGCTAAGTCTTCTATGCCATAACATAGATGTAGTTGCATATTCAAATGTAGCCTCCACTTTTCTAATCATTGTTTCTCCAAATACCTAGTAGATATTTTCTTACTTCTTTCCTTTCATCACCACAAGTGATCCTTTGGTGATCTTCAACTAATCATTTTAGGTTATGAACTTACAACCAAGACCATCTAGAGCTCCAATAGAAATCATATTTCTCCTTATCATTGGTGCATGCTTCACATATATGAGAGTTCCTACAACTCCATCATGTGTCCTAATTCAAATAGTTCCAACACCAACAATTTTGGCCTCATTAGCAACTACCATTAGAATTTGTTCCCCATCAATTTCCTAATATGTGTGAAACCAAGATATATTAGGAGTGATGTGCCATGAAGCCTCTAAATCAAGGATCTAAGCACCACTATCAAAAAATCCTAAAGTTGTAAGATTATCTTCTCCATTTTCTGAAGCATCCTACATCACAATGTTCACATCATTTTGAGAAGATGAGCTATCTACATCTGTCTTCTTAGCTTCCTAATATGCTTTTAGTTTCCAACATTTACACTTGAAATGTCCATTATTATGGTATTAGAAGCATTATTTTTCCATTTTATTTCCTTTTTCAAATTTTGGTTTTGATCTGGAAGAGCAATGATCAAATCATCTTTCCATCATGCAATCTTCAATTACTAAAAATGTTTTTGCATATGAAACTTTCATTATTTCTTTTGAAATAAGAGCTACAATCATTGTCTCTAGCTCTATGACATTCTTTTCATAAAGTAGCATAGTTGTAAGAGGTTTGTATGATAGTAAAATATATTTTAGTAGGATAAGATATTAATCTTCTTACTCAACCTGCATCTCAATATTGATAACCTAGAAAATAAGCTTATTAAGAGTGTTCAAGTGGTCCACAATAGATAGTCCTTTCTTTATCTTGAAGTCATAGAGCTTCAAATTCAAATATAGATTTTCTGTAAGGGATTTGATCATATACAAATCTCTAACTTGCTCCATAATGTAGCAGCTGAATCAAGCTTTGCAACATTGAATAGGACTTAATTTAAAAGATTTAAGAAAATGTTGCTTTAAGCCCTATCATGAATCATCAATGAGACAAGTTACATTGATGCATGCCCATCATTATAGCCTCATCAACATGTTCCTATCAATGCATCCTATAATGTGTTGACATAGGTACATTGATGATGATACAATCATTACATTTATAAATAAGCACATCCCTCATTTATGCCACATTTTAGTCCTAGCCAAATTCTTATTGTTTCTTTCCATGAAAATTAGAACATTTTTCCTCCAATTTCCCATAGTGTAAACTTAAGAGATTGTACAACATTTTATTTAAGTTCATATGTACCTAGATACATTTTCATGGATGGTAATAAAATTGATATTTCCTCTATTCATTACAGCACTTAGGCCGACATAATTTTACGTTTTAGCACTATACTTTACATATAATTTATATTATTGTTCTTAAGTAATTAATATTATTAATGTTAATGTTCATATGCAACGTAAATATGACCATTTTGAGCATAACATATTAACACTTAGAAATCCTAGAAATGGATACTTGGTGCACCTAGTAGTATACACTTGGTAACCTAGTAGTGTTAATATAGGTTTCGGGTGTGTACAACAAATGGGAGCAGATACTTTACATTAGGATAGTTAGTTAATGAAGAAGTTAATTAGTTAGTTAATTTAAACATTAAATCATCATTCATTTAGTTAGTTAGAAAATAGGAGAAAAATTATATATATATATAAAATTAAATATCTTATGCCTCAACCACACTTAACCATACACATAGATAAACACAAAAGTGAATTGGGAAGATAATGAATTACAACTACATAGTTCACCATTTAGAAATATTGGCCACTTAAGTAAATAAGTCCATGGAATTTAATTGGATCACATGTGAATGCTTGTGATTTATATGGTTGGGTCGAGACTACCCACTACTTATTAATGTCATCATTGTTAGGGACTTAGTTTAGCTAAGTACCCTAAGTATTGATAAATAGTGAATCCATATAAAATCATTGTAAAAAAATATAATAAGTTCTCTTTCATCCAAAACAATAATAATAAAATTATATCAAGGCATACCATATACATGTTACTAAGATGGCTTCTTCTAACAGGAATGAATTTCCATCCCATGTTGTTGACTCCAATCAATAGTAGGATAGGACTAAAAGGACTACTAGTGAGAAGCCTCAATAGCTAAAAGTTATCTATGGACATCTAGATTCCTACTATCTAGATTTTACCTTCATTCTTTATCAAGATGAATATTTTCACTAGAGAGACATGGAGGATAACATTTTCTTACCTCCTAATCAGTCTATTATTTCCATGCTCATGGCCAATGTCATAAAGCTAGAAATTGAATGATTAGGCCTAGAGTTTATCAATCATTTGATGTCCAAATTAGAAAGGATTTGTGCATGAAGGTACTTTATAAAGCCTCCAAGAGCAAAAGGATCCCAACATTATTGTTTTTACAATCATAGAAAGAGGATCCTAATTTCTTCTTAAGGTTGTCTTAGTATATAGATTCTCCTCCTTTTGTTAAGGATGATGTACTTAACCAATAGTTATAATCAAGCTTAGAGAAAAAGCATGGTTATGGGAGGATAGAGCCCAAGGCTAAAAGAACATCAAGGTAAAGATCTCCTAGCCATTCATCCAAAGAAAAGAAGAATGAAAAAGAATAGAAGAAATAACAGGCTAAGGATCATAGAAGATGGACTAGTTAACACCACTCTCCTAGTCCTCCACTATCACCATTCTCCTCATTATCAAACATTGATAGGAGAAGCCATGATCGATATAGAAGGAGAAGTGATTAGGATCAAGATGAAGATGATAGGAAATCCCATCATGATGATTGAAACTAGAAGCATAGGCAACCATGAAAGAAAGATGAACATGACAGGGAGAGAAGGCACAACAAGTCTCATCATAGTAGGCATGATCATGATTAGGATTACCATTAGTGAAATTACTATGATGAACCATTGCTAGCTACTAAAAATATGCTTAATATTTTTGAAGTAATTTGAATTTCCACCAAACATAAGAAGGATAGAAGAATTAAAATGCTAGATATGAACAATATTCCTAAGTTTGGAGGAGGATATAATGTTTATCCTTAAACAAGCCTTCCATGATGCCTATGCCTTATAGAATATTGAGAACAATTGACAAAAGCTAAACTATTCCCAAGGATCCTCATCAAAGAAGTAGAAAGTTGGCACTAGTCCTTAGAACCAATATCTATTCTCAGGTATGTTGCAACAAAAAATATTGGTTGTTGGAAAAAACAAGGATTCTTAGTCACAAGCAGCCTTAACCTCAAACCCCATAGGACCCCCACAAGAAAAATGGAATTCATGGTGCCTTGGATGATCTAGTAGATCACCTAGGGACTTGAAGGGGTGGTGCAAAATGGGGGTAACAAAGTAAGAAGATGTAGATCTATAAAGAAATGTACTAAAAATATAACAATTATCTCTGGAATTATACACAAAATAAAATCACAAACTTTATTAGATAAACAAAAAATGATTTCAAAGGGGTGTAAAAATTTGGTGCCCAAGAGGGGGACAAAAGAAGGTTCACGTGGGTAGCTGTTCAAAGCCCATTGAAGCCATAATCAACTCCACGATCTGGTATGTTTGTGACTCCTAATGCTATTAAACCTCCTTTATTACCACATTAGATTTGCAATGTTGGTTACTGCTATGGTTAGGAAATGTGAAGGATTGGGGCAACCAAAGTGCACCACACTAGGATTTGGAGGTCTCAGGGGGGTAACGTTGACATCAAAAGCTCACAAATCCTAAAGGGGATAATAGGTTGTAGAGGTTCCACATTGTTAAGCTCCAAGAAGCTATGTTTTTGCTAAGGAAGCAAGAGCTCTTAGATGTCCAAAATGCAAATGGTTTTGAATTGTAAAAGTATGGAACCTTGACATGATGCCAAGGTTTGGTTTTTATAGGGTTATGACCTTGATTTAGGTTGCAAATTGGATATAAATGGCTCATTAATTTGCTGCATATTGGCTGCCAAATTGCTAAAAATTATATGCCATGTTCAAGGGGGGTAGGTGAGATCCACCCACATGCATCCTAGTTGTCTATCCCCTCCATGCTATTTGACCCCTTGTCTCCTAGCTTATTGACCCCCGTCCCATTGAGGGGAGAGTGTCAACATTGAGGGGGATGGAAGGTTAATGCCAGGGATGAAGGTCAATCCCTTCAAGCTAGGTTACCCCACTTTCCACATTAGGGATAGGTGAGTTCCACACCTTTGCACAGCTCCATGTTGGCCTTGAAGTCTCCTAGCTAGCTTACCCCCTGTAGGGGGTGTGTCAGCATAGAAAAATGTGTACCTCCCATAAAAACTATCAAATTACTATTTTTGGCATTCTAAAAGACATTTTTGACTTTCCCAAGATCAAATATAGACACTAGGTAACTCTTTTCACTTGGGGAATGAGGCTTTAGTAACTTATGAAGCATTTTTCAGCCCCAAAAGTATGAAACATGTGAGATTGTTGTCTTATGGGTTACAGCCTTCACATTTACAATAAAATATTACCTTGGGTTTCATGAAATGGGATTACAAAGGTTTAGACATGCAAATTTGATGGTGTTTCATTGTCCCTTCTTTGTTGGTATCCAGAGGATTAACCCAAGAGGCACCAACAAAGAATGCAGAACAGCATTGCAAGTCCACCATTAGTGTTCCCTCTTCTTGCTTGATCTAGTCATGTTGGACCATGTTGAAGAGTGCTTGTGGTGATGGGATTGGGATATGATGAAGGAATGGTAATGGAAATTACGAAGATGATCATAGAGGCTAATAATGCATGCCAAGTGTTGTCACCATGGATGTAGCATTGTATGGACATATTTTGAAGTGTTGATCAACCAACCACTTCTCTCCATGAGTTCTTCAGCCATTGGGCTTCAAGGCTTCTTTGGCCATTTGAATCCTTGTTAATTTTCTTCCCTTGTTGCTCTTTTTCTTATGGGGTGAAACCTTTATTGGGTTTCACTTCTAGGGCTAGTTTGACATATTTTTCCTATCAAGTGAGTTATGTTACACTCAATAGACTTAAGAGTTACCCCATTGAATGAGGTGTGTTACACTCGATGGACATAGTGGTTTTCTGTTGAATGAGTTTTGTTACATTCAAATGGACTTGAGGATGGAGCATGTTGAAGATATATCCTATGGTTATAGTGCATGAGTAGAAAACATAGGCCAACATTATTGCTTAGGGTAAGGAAGGTTATCATTAGGCTAGGGTGTTGGGGCTCATGAAGTGGTGTTCGAGGAAGGGAAATGGTACAAGTACTCTTAACACAGAAAAACAAACTCACTAAATCTTTTGCATCAAGGTCACATGGTGATTTGCTATTGTAATGAGTTGCATCCTTGCAATGGCCCTAGGTTTCATCTTGCAAACACAACTTCAAGAGGGTAAAAAAACCAAGCAAACAAAGCATGTTACAATGTTACAATGCATATATAGGCCATATGAATAATAAAACTAAGTTACCTAAGTCACTAATGTTGCTAGTTTAAGCCCATGGTGGGCCATGGTTCCAGTTTAAGGTCATAGCAAGCCATGATGCTAGTTTAAGGTCATGGTGGATCATGGTGCTGATTTAAGACCTATGTAGGCTGAATTACTAGTTTAAGGCCTTAGTAGGCTATGGTGTTAATAGTTTTAGGCCTTGGTAGGCTATGGTACTAGTTTAAGGCCTCAACAAGCCATGTTAAGGTAGGCTCTCTTGTTGATGGCTGTCAACTACATGTAACATGGCTTCAAATAGGAATGATTCACTAGATTGGCTAGCTCATTTCCATCCATGTTAGCTATCTTGAATGCTCCATTACCATAGGATCTATGACTAGGAAGGACCCTTCCTAGTTCACTAAGAATTTATCCACATGTTTTTGGATGACTTTGAGGACCAAGTCACCTTCCTTGATCTTACACTTAGTCAAGTTATGGTGGTGTTATTGTTTCTACCTCTCTCAATAGTGTTTGATATGAGCAAGTGCTTGCATACATTGCTCATCCATTGATTTTAGGATTTCTATCTCCAACTTCTTATTCTACTCATCATTGATGAACTCAATCAAGGCTACTTGAAGTGATAGCACCTACAATTCAAGAGGTAAAATAGCTTCAAAACCATAAACTAGGCTATAAGAGATTACACCAGTTACAATGCGATAGGTCTTTTTGTTGGCCCATAGAGCATGGACAAGCCATTCATGCCATTTATGCTTCATATTATTGAGAATCTTCTTTAGTAAGTTGATAATGGCCTTGTTTATTACCTCTGATTATCCATTGGCCTAAGGATAATAAGGTGATGAGAAAGAATGCTTAATTTCCAAGTTGTGATAGAAATCTTTCATTTTGTGGCCACTAAATTATGGTCCATTATCTGTAACTATGGGCATGGGTATGCCAAAATAGGCTACAATGTTATCTAAGATAAATTTGAAAACTTGTTTAGATGTAGTCTTCCTTATGGGAATATCCTCAACCCACTTCGTAAAGTATTCAGTTTTGGTAATGATGAAGCTATGACCTATAGAAGACTTGGATGCTATAGGTCAAATGATATCCAACCCTCATTGTTGAAATGGCCAAGTGATCTAAGTGGTATGTAATTCAGTTGGTGATATGCATATAAGGTTACTATGTCATTGGCACATGTCACAATGCTTAACCTTCTGCATGTAATTACTTTTCATATGGGGCTAGTAGTAACCTAATCATCTAATCTCAGTGGCCATAGCCCTTGGTCCTATATGTAACCCACAAACACCCTTGTGAATCTCCTTTAGGACTATTCTAGCTTCAATTTTACCTAAAATATTTAGTAATATGACATTATAGGACTATCAACATAATGTGTTATCGCCTATGATGACATACTACTTTGATCTTTTTCATACAACATCTATTTAAGAAGTAGTTAGGCCTTGTGAAGACTCATCATGCATAAGATAAAATTTAATATCATCATACCACTCCCTAGTAGGAGTAGTATGAATGATGGCTACAAAGGTATATTTAGTATTGTATGTGATGGAAATAGCACAATCCATGGCTAAGGTGGGCAACTTACTAAATACATCTAGCATCACACTGAGAGTTAATGTTGCAATTGCATTGATTATCATGTTCTTTTTTCGAGGTATGTGCTAGATATCAACATCTACAAACTATTGTAAAAATTGCTTCCTTAGGTGATATTATGGTTGTAAGTGTTTGGATTTACATGCATAGACTTTAGTTACTTGGTTAACCACAATTTTTGAATCGCCTTTAATTGTTAAGTGTCTAATTCCTAGTTCATGAACTACCATCATCTCTCTTATCAAACTCACATACTCTACTATGTTTTTAGTACATGGGAACTTAAAATAGTAGGTGAAGGGTTGGATTTCACTAGATGTGAATGTCATGATGGTAGTGGCACTAGCCCCATGGGTAGTTGAAGCTCCATCAAAGTGCATGATCACCTTGTAAACCTCAAGTACTTGGCTAACAATACCAATATGCTCACCAAGGAACTTAGGATCTATGTATACTTGGTCATCAACAAGTGAAACTATAATTTGTACAACTATAGCTTGGCCTTTTGTTGAAGATTGAGAGATGTAATGAAGGTTAAACTCCACTATTATGGCTTTCCATTGGGCTATGTGGCTACTCTCATAGATATTGGTCATTATGTCTTTGAGCACATTATCTTTGCAAATGAAATTA
Source organism: Gnetum montanum (assembly GCA_015680685.1). Lineage (NCBI taxonomy): Eukaryota > Viridiplantae > Streptophyta > Gnetopsida > Gnetales > Gnetaceae > Gnetum > Gnetum montanum. The sequence continues at coordinate 573,117 of MNCI01016926.1, read as the reverse complement.
ACTTGACTTCTAAAGAGGTAGTATCTCCACTTCAATGAGAAGACTAATGCTAGACAATACTTCTCCACTATAGTTTATCAAGTCTCATGGGTAACTAATGCATGGCTAAGATACTACATTGACATTTCTACTCCAACATCACATTTTTGACATAGTAGAAAGGTAATGGATGTGTGAAAGATGGTCAAGCTGATGTAAAATGATCTTACCCTCTTGCGAAGGATAGACTATTGGTAGTTGTGTCAACTCTTGCTTAAGGTTTTCAAAGGCCTCTTAGCATTGAGTTGTCCACTAATAGTGAACCCCTTTCTCAAGTAAGTGTTGTGTGGGCTATAATTTATTTGTAAGCCTAGTGATAAAGCTATGAATAAATTGCAATATTCCTTGCAATCCTCAAAGCTTCTTAAGGTTTTTGGGTATTGCTAATTTGGATATGGCCTTAACCTAATCAAGATTGACACATATCCCTTCTTTAGATACCCCAAAGCCTAAGCTCATATTTGGGGCATCGTTTTAGTAGAAGATCTAGGTCATTAGAATGGTCACTAGCCACTTTGGACTTAATGGCTATGTCATCCACATAATTGTTAAGAAAACCTAGCATGTAATTGCTGAAGATATAGGTTATGGCTCATTGATAGGTTGCTCCTGCATTCTTAAGGCCAAAGGGCATCATAGCATAACAAATGGTACCCCAAGATATCATGAAGGTTGTGCTAAGTTGGTGCTCTAGGTTGATCCTAATTTGGTTGTATCCTGAGAACCCATCCATAAAGGTCAATAAGGCATGCCCAGTCATGGTATCAATAAGTTGATCAATGTTGGGTAGAGGGAAGACATCCTTGATAGTTGCTTTATATAGGTCTAAAAAATCAATGCAAAGATGGATACTTGTATTTCCCTTAGGGACTACTACTATGTTTGAAACCCATTTTGTGTAGTTGATAGCCCTAATAAAACCAGCTTGGTAGAGCTTTGATATCTCATCACGAACTACCAAGGCCAAATTAGGTCTTATCTTATGTACTTTTTTCTTAATTGGTCTAATGCTAGGGTCTAGTATGATGTTGTGTTGTACTAAGCATGGGTCTAGGCTTTGCATATTTTTGTATGACTAGGAAAAGGCCTTAATGTTGCCTTATAGAACCTTAGTGATGTATTGAGCATGTTGAGGTTCTAGTGAGGAACTTAGTTTAAGGGCTTTCTCCTCACCACTATGCATTGTGACAAGAATTTCAACTAAAGAGTCTTTGGTTATGTCACCTACCTCTAAGTCAAGGGTTTTAACTAGGTTTTTAGGCCACTCTAGGGATTTCTCTATTGAGGCTATGCAGTCAACAAGACTCTTAGTCTCAAAATCTAGGTAATAAGGGTTGATATATCATTCTACATCATTATGAGGCCCACTTAAGCTCAAAGGTAGATTTATTTTCTCCTAGGTATGCATACTTTGATCTTGCATGTCAATCAAAAGCATATTAAGTGGAACTTGGATAAATGAATAAACAATGCTATAAAAATCATGAAAATACATGGTATTCTAGTGCAAACAAGGCCATACAAATTACCATTCCATCAACCAACACCCTAGAGGAGAGCCTTGGCATCAATTTTTGTGGTAGATCTTGTAAAATGTTAGCATTGAAGCTTTTCATTCTTATCTTGGCTAGTGTTGAAGCCCCAACTCCTTCAAATTTCAAGCTTCTTTCAATCTTGGATATCATGATAAAGAAAGGTAGTAAGAATTCAAACATTCAAGCATCCAATGAGGTTTCCAAGAAGATTTCCACCTTGCCCAAGGCCATTTCTATCCAAGGAACTTCCTCATTAGTCCCAAGATAGGACATTCTTTACCTTTTTTTACGACGTTCTAGTCATTTTTGTGTTTTTCTAGGTAGAAATAAGTTAATTTTATTAGATCTAGTCCAAAGGAATTAATAGAATTATATTCTAGTAAAATACCACATCATATTTTGGCATTTTTCATGTGGATATATGGTTTTTTTGTCTTCACCTTGGTAAATAGGATTTTGAAAGTTGGCTTGATTTTTTAAATGCTTTTTTCTAAAAATCTCATGTTGGGGCCATTTTTCTTAGATCTAGGGCCAAGGATTCATCAAAATTAAATTCTAATGGAATCCTACCTCCTTAATTTGGTGTGTTTTATTATTGGTAGAGGTTTTTGGTTATTTTGGTTGTAATATTTTCCTAAATAATGTTAAATTTGTTAAAGTTTATGTTTTAGTTAATGCTTCTTAGTGCAGAAAGCAAGCTATGTTGTGTAATTGTTATCAGAGAAATGGCCTTCATCATATTTCCCAAGAGTTTGTAGACTTGGATTCTCCATAGTTGTAATGGATTTTATGTTTCATATTTTTAACTTTTTTGTTTTGCATGGTTCATGTTATGATTTTGGTTATGATGATTACTAATTAGTTGTGTGTTACCATGTCATAGACGTTTTATAATGTTGGTGGCCCCAATGGTGTAGGTGATGATGATGATGATGCACCTCCTCCTCCTTCTTCAAATGCCCCCTTGGAACCATTAGATGCATGATTGACAGTATTTATTATTTATTTCATTTTATGCTTAACATTATATGGCTTATGTTGGTCAATACTTAAGTTGTAGACATTTTAGCATTTATGATTTATAGTTTAAACTTTGATGCTGTACAATTTGGCCATCGTTGTATTATTTTATTTTAAGATGTTTTAAATTTTAAGTTTCAGTATTGGTTTTGGCTATATATGTTGTTGATTTCTTTATTGTTTTAAGGTTTTAAGGTTACAAGTGTTGAAAATATCAATTCAGAATATGCCTATGTTGGCTATGTTGAGAACTATAAGATTATGAATAGACAAGGATTACTTGCCATTTTTAAATCCATGGCAAGCCATACATTTATTGCCAATTTAAGGTCGTGGTGGGCCACAATGCCAATTTAAAGTCTTAGAGGACTATAACACTACTTTAGAGTCTTAGTGGACTATGATGCCGATTTAAGGCCTCAATGGGCTGTGAAGCTAGTTTAAGTTCTTGGTAGGCCACAATGTTGGTTTATGGCCTTGATAGGCCATAATTTTGCCAATTTTAGGCCATGGTGGGTCATTGGAGGATTATTTTTTGTTTGGTGAATTTTTGTTTTAAAATTTTTATGGGTTTTTCTATCTCTAAGATTTTTATAAGTATTTTTAATGTTTTCATCATGCATAAAAGTAAAAGAAAATAAATGTTGTAATAAATAAGTAAAATGCAAATGAAAGTATAAATTTAGGCTACATGCATGAATAGTAAAATAAATACATAAACAAGCATAAAAAGTTAGTAAAGAAATACTAAGCTACATAACTATCAGCCATATGGTTATAAGGACATGGGGTGGAAGGATTAAGAGGCATCACACTTGTGCAAACTCTTACTAATCTTCAAAAGATTAGAAAATGGGTAAGGTCTACTTTGCACAATTTTTTATTTGTTATTGCGCTCACTAATGATGTTAAATAGGAGTTCATCCCATAATGCATCCTAATGCCCATCGTTATCGTTATTGACTTTCTTCTCTCTCTTGGGTTGTTGGATTTCATGACTAGGGGTTTCTTCTTGAAACTCCACTTCGAACCCCTTCTCTATGTCCACATTGTTAATAGCCAAGGGAACCATGTTATCACCATGAATGATGATCTCACCTCCCTCATAGGAAGGTGAATCTCTTGGTGGATGGGAGAAGACACAGCTCGTAACTGAACCAACCAAGGTATTTCTAGGACAAGGTTAAATCTAAGCATCTTCTCCACCACCAAGAAATTTGTAGTCATGGGAAATTGCTTCCCTAACACAAAATCTAAGGACATAGATTCCTTAACAACAACCCTTGATTTGTTGAAAGACTTGAGAGTGGCTATTGATGTGTGTTGTATTTGCTCTATCAAGCCTAATCTTTCAATAGTGGTGCATAGGATAATGTTAGTAGCTGCACCATCGTCTACATGCTCCTAATGCACCTTGAACTACCCTATGCACATGGTTATGAATAGAGGAGTCCTAGTAATTTTACCATTCTATGAATTAACATTAATTTTGCTATCACAAAATATCAATGATTTTGACTTCTCCTCCCTAAGTGTGAGGGGAACCATCACTTCATGGATGGATTCCTTCTTAGTGGGGATATATTCACTAATGAAGATAGAATTTAGCATTTTGACCAATACATCATGATGTGTGGTAGAATTCATGATCAAGTCATACAAACTTAGAGTAGTGTTCTTTTTCTTAAGAGATTGTCTAACCTTATCTATCACATTGAGGAATTTTTTGTTGTTTGTTGTGGGCTTGTTGCCCTAGTTGTGCTTCACTTTCTCCATGAACCCTAAAATGTGAACATTAGTATTAGGTTGTGATTTTTGGAGCTTCTCCTCATTCTTCTAGATATGAGCTTTAAGATCCTCCTATGGTTTGTTGGTTGAAGTAGGTTGGACATAGGAGGTCATGGGTATAGCCAATATGGGGGTGGGCTTTGGTGGGTCCACTTCCTTCCATGCCTATGTATATTTATCACACTTATTATTGGAATTTTTCTTTTTATTCTTCCTTGTTTGAATATTTTTGGTTATTAGTTGGTTGTGAGGAAGATGCAATAACATTGGCCATCATAGGAGGCTATTGGATGGTTATATCAGGTGGTGTGGCTATGACTAGTTGGGCTATGGTGGGCTAGGGTACCTTGAGGATAAAATGTTTCCTTAGAGGAACTTGTGATGGTATTCTTATGAAAAAATGGGATCTTGAGCAAGTAGAAGCTAAAGAAGCCCTTTCACCAAAAGGAAGTACATGAATCAAAATAGTTCTCTTGTGGGTCTTCAATTATCCTCTATGTTAAATGTCGATATGATGTATGTAGCCTTGCTAGCATTTAATGGATCTTTGTATATTTTTAAACTTGCATTAATTGGTTTTGAGGTTAGATAGGGTTGGGTGCATCTAGAACCAGCTTTACTCTATCTATCATCTTCTACCAGTCATTCTTTAGTGTAAGTAGAAGTTTGTGTCATGACTAGGTAGTTGGCGATAATGGTAAAAGGTATCCAACTTGAAGTACTTAGGTAGTAGTGGATCATATTTTGTTTCTTTAGTGGGATCCTTGGCTATTTCACAGAGTCTATCATGTTTCTTTTAGGAAGCTTTAGACATTTGCTTGTATTAGATACGTCCTCTTTTCAAAAGCTAGTGTAACAACTGTAATGGTTTTAATGGTAGTGTAGTGTATTTGGACCTATCCTTCCATTCAAAATTAGGTTTGGTTATTGTCAATGTAGGGATCCTAGAGGTTGAAGGCTAGTTATCATGGTTATTATTACTGAGGGCCTTGGATGGGTTGGTTCTTGACCCCTAGTTAGTGGTTTGGCCTCCTTAGTCATAGTTGCTATGACCATGTTGTTATGTTTGTCCTTCTTCTTATCACTCTATGTATGTTGGTTTTTTGTATGCTACATAGGCTAGGTCATGACTAGCCTTTGCAACATCTTCTATATTCTTGGTCTAGGAGAATGCTTAGCTAAGTGATCACAGGTCAAGGTAGTAAAGTTTTAACTTAATAAACTCGTTAATTGCATTCTTAAATATACCAAAAAGGAAAGTTTCGACTATGGGCTCTAGTATTTTGTTCATAAGTTCATTCCACCATTGGGTGAACTTCTATATGGGCTCAAGGGATTCTTGCTTGACCTTCATGAGTTGGTCAAGCATGGTGTTGGGATTCAAGCTATACTTGAAGTAGTTAACAAACTAGGCTATCAAGTCTTCAAGAGAGGATATGGATCCTCTAGGTAATGCATGGTACTAATCAAGCACTATCCCAGTTAAGGACATAGGAAAACTCCTCATGATGGTAGGATGTCATAGCTACAATAGTAAACACTTAGATCTTAAGGTTATATGGTGAGCATCGGGGTCACCTTCTCCATTGTATTTGCTAAACTAGGGAATAGGGACACTAGGAAGAAGTGTTAAGGGTGGAACCACAAGACTAATGAGATCATCTTGGTAGAAGTCCATACTCATTATAGTTTGGGAAGTAGAGGCTTTAAGCCTTTTTAGCTCCTCTATTAGGTCCTAGACCATCTAGAAGGCTTGATCCAGACCTTACAATGGCCCTATTGGCTATGATTTTTGCACATATGATTGTGGTATTTTTTGTGAAGCTTGTGTCCTAGCTATTAGTTGCAAGACAGAAGGAAGTGGTTGTGTCATGGTCGTAGCTTGTGGACCAAACAAGGAAAAGGATGTTTGCGTTCGTACCTGAGGTAGAAATGGGAAGAAGGGGATGTGTGACCCCTGAGTTGCTTGGGATCCTATGGTGAACCCCATGTGGCTAGTCAATGGGTTAGTGGTCATAGCTACTACTATCATTGGCCAAACTAACCTAGGTTGGGTAGCAAGTGACATGAAAAAATGGAAGGTGATTGGTTATGACATTGCTTGGGTTTGGTGTATAGCAATGACTAGCATGGGTCCAAACATTGTTAAGTATGGTGGAAATGAAGGGGCTAGGACCTGTCCAAAGGAAGAAGCAAAGGAGATAGAGTTGGGCACTATGTCCTTGAGGATCTCTTGTTGAAAAAGTTCCCCTAGAAGGTTCTCTAGCTCCAACTCTACCCCAAATTCATCTTCTTTCTTTGGTTACCCTTTGAAGGTAGCCTTCTAGTTATCCTTGTCAACCTCAATGAGGAGTGCTAAGACATTTGTATAAATGTAATTAAGGATTATTTGGTCATAAGGTGAGGGAATATATTCCTTCCCATCATGATGGATGAGCTCAGATTCTATTTTGACCTCTACTTTTTCTTGTCAGATTGTTATACCCACCTAGATCTTGGCCCAAATGAAGTTTTAATGTTCTTCATCTATTGTTGTGAAACCAAGACTTTGTCCCTTAAGTCTCAGATATTGCTTACATTTAGCAATGGTAGGATTGTTAGGGTCATAGATCCTCATGGATTGTTGATTTGACCCACTATCAATGTAGTTGTAAGGCAGCTTAGTCAATTGTGGGAGAGACATGAATATTTTGGTGAAAGTACCTTAAAAGAGGCTATAAAAAGAAAAAATAAAAGTAGATTAAAAAAATGGAACTCAAAAATAGTCAAAGAGAGCAAAAAATGATTAAAAATGGAATACTTAATAAAAATAGTAAGTGGATGGTAAAAAGGACACACCCCTTTACCCAAAATAAAAATGTGAAAAGGGGTAACAAATTTTACCCACACTAACTTTCTAGTTGACACACTCTTTAATGTTCATGATGGCTTCCTAGCTATCACACCCTTGGGTGTGTTAGGGGTGAAAAGGAGGTGAGATGAGGGGGGAAAGTTTGGCTATCAAAATAGAAACTTGCAATTTTCTTAAAATAGTTTTGGAAAATTGCCAAAATTCCACCACAAAAAATGGGAAAAGTATTTTTTGGTTGGTAATAATGGGAACACTAGTTTTGTTATGAAGATTATAGCAAGAGGTGGTATGTTTGCATATGGGTATTAAACATTGGATTTGGTTATTGAAATTCATAGCAGATATTGGAAAACTCTACACCCAACCATCTATAACTTTCACACTGGGGTTTCTACTATAGGGGGATGGGGGGCAACATTTTTTTTTCAAAAGGGACTTCAAGGTTTTTGCTATGAAAATAAAAAAATTTTAGAAGGTAGGCAATGTTGGCTATGGGGCAATTAGATTTGGCTATAGAAATTGGGCATGAGCCCTCCTTCTAGTGCCAAGAAATTATTATGATAGAAAATCTCAATCACTGGAAAATGAAACACCACTAAATCTACATGTTGAAACCTTTGTAATCCCATCCCATGAAACCCAAGGTGATATTTTATTGTAAATGTGAAGGTTGTAATCGAGAAAGGGGAAATCTCACATGTTTCATACTTTTGGGGCTAAAAAATGCTTCATAAGTCATCAAAGCCTCATTTCCCAAGTGAAAAGACTCACCTAGTATCTATATTTGGGCTTGGGATAGTCAAAAGTGCTTTTTCGACTGCCAAAAATGGTAATTTGATGGGTTTTATGGGGAGTATACATTTCTCTACACTAACACATCCCCTACAGGGGGGAAGCCAACTATGAAACTTCAAGGTCAGCATGGAGGAGCANGGGGGGGGGGGGGGGGGGGGGGGGGGGGGGGGGTGAGGGGTGTGAAACTCACCTACCCCTAGCATGGAAAAGGGGGTAACCCAACCTGGAGGGGTTGACCTTCATTCATAGTATTGACCTCTCATCCCCACTCAACATTGACACTCCTCCCCCAATGGGAAGGGGTTAGCTATCTAGGAGAGAAGGCGTTAGATAGCATGAAGGGGCCAAATAACTAGGATGTATGGGGGGTGAATCTCACCTACCTCTCTTGAACATGGTAGCTAACTTTTAGTAATTTGGCAGCCAATTTGCAACTAATTTTCAGCAATTTATTAGCCAATTTTTAGCCAATCATTCAAAAATTTGGCAGCAAATTTTCAGCCAATAAATTAGTAATTTTCAACCAATTTATAGCCCAAATCATGGTCATAACCATATAAAAACCAAATCTTGGCACCATATCAAGGTTCTAGACTTTTGTAATTGAGCACCCTTGGCATTTTAGCATCCAAGAGCTCTTTCTTCCTTGGTAGAAATGTAGCTTTTTGGTAGCTAATAATGTGGAACCTTTGCAACCTATTATCCCTTATTAA
>MNCI01016926.1:526101-564339 GCA_015680685.1 Gnetum montanum | reverse complement strand
CCCCCTGGTGCCCACCCCTTAGGATTAGTGAGCTTTGGATGTCAACATTACCCCCTTGGGATCCCCAAATCCCAACATGAGGCACTATGGTCACCCCCATCCTTTACATTTTCCTAACCCCAGTAGTAACCAACATTGCAAATCTAAGGTGGTGACAAAGAAGGCTCGATAGCATCAGGAGTGGTAGAGATACCAAATCATGAAGTTGATTGTGACTTCAATGGGCTCTGAGCTCCTACCCAAATGAACCTCCCTTTGTCCCTCTCTTGAGCACCAAATTTGTACACCCCTTTGAATTCATTCTTTATTTATTTAATAAATTTTATGACTTCATTTTGTGTATGATTCTAGAGATAATTGTTATTTTTAAAGTGCATTACTTTATAGATCTACATATTCTTGCTTTGTTACCCCCATTTTGCACCCCTCCCCTTAAAGTCCCTAGGTGGTCTATCAGACTCTCCAGGGCACTTGGGATCCCATTTTCCCCATGGAAGTCCTAGGGGATTCGGTGTTGTGGCTGCTTGTGACTGAGAATCCTTGGTTTTTTTTCTAGTGACTAAGATTTTTTGTTGCAATAGTTTCTTCGTGCTAGAAGGAGGGCATTTGCCTAATTTTTGCAGCCAAATCTAATTTCCCTCATAGCCAACATTGCCTACCTTCTACAAATTTTTTATATTTAGAGTAAAAACATGGAAGCTCCTTTTGAAAAACCAACTCTTCCCCTCATTCCCCTATAGTAGAAACCCTAGTGTGGAAGTTGTAGGTGGTTGGGTGTTGAGCTTTCCAACATCTACTATGAATTTTAGTAGCCAAAACCAACATTGAACGCCTACACACCAACATTCCACCTTCACCAAAATTCTCTTTTAAAAACCAATTTTTTCATTATTAATAACCAAAGGTACTCCCCCATTCTTTGTGGTTGAATTTGACATTTTCTAAAATTCATTTTAAGAAAGTTGCAAGTTTCTATTTTGGCTATCATACTCCCCCTCCCCCACCTTTACCAACATTGGTTTTAGAAGGTGTGAGATCCTCCCATCTCACCCCTTCTTTTCCCCTATCACACTTGGGGGTGTGATAGCTAGGAGACCAACATGGGTGATGCTTAATCCTAATGTTCTTAGCTTGTTATTTCTGGTAAAGTGGTAAACCCTCCTTACCCCCCACATACTACTTATAGTAAGTAGTTTGTTTTTGATCATTTTTTCCTATTTCCACTATATTTAAACTTTATAGCAATTCTAGTTGTCAAAATTTACATCCTTTTATTCACACCTATAATATCTTTCATCCCCTTTTACCAACATTGGCTTTGTAAGGTATGAGATCCTCCCATCTCACCCCCTATTTCCCTCCTACCGCACCTAGGGATGTGATAGCTAGGAAGCTAGTGTGGGTATCAAGAAGCATGATAGGTAGGAAGCTAGCATGGGCATCAAGAAGCATGACAGCTAGAAGGTTAGTGTGGGTAAAGTCTACTATCACCTTTGCACCTTCCCATTTGGGTAAAGGAGTAAAATTCCCCTTACCCACTACTTGATATTTTTAGTAAGTATCCCATTTTCAATCATTTTACTTTGATTTCTTCTAAATCCCACTTGTTGGAATCTATTTTCATATTTTTCTTTTCATAGTCTATCTTGAGATATTTTCATGAAAATAACCATGTATCTCTTGTGATCAAATAAGTTACCTTACAACTACACTGATAGTAGGTTAGATCAATAGGCTATGAGGGTCTATGACCCCAAAGACCCTACCATCATTGAATGTAGGTGATCTTTGAGGGTTAGAGGAGAGAATCCTAATTTTGCAATCATAAATGAAGATCATTATAACTTAGTTTGTGTTAAAATAGAAGCAGGCATGCTAATTCTACAAATTGAAGCTGAGGCCAAGAGGGTGTTTGAGCTCATACATAAGAGTGGAAAGGAATACATCCCTTCCTCGTATGACCAAATTTCCCTAAACGACATCTATGTTAACATCCTAGCCTAAATGATTATCATGGAAGAGGAAGATGACAAGCATAGCTTTGAGGAACAACAAGAAGAGGAGGATGAATTTATGGTAGAATTTAAGCCTAAAAACATCCTAGAAGGATTGTTCCAACAAACATCTCCCAAGGTTACAACACCTTCCTCCAATGCTTTTTATTTCTCTATGGGCTTGGTGCCATCATCTTCCACTCCTTCCTACCCTACTATGGTGGACTCCATGCTTGTTACATCTAGACATCAAACTTAGCTAATGCCACAAACAACAATCTATAATACATCAATGCCATTTACAACACGATCTCAATATATAAAACCATCGATGATGGTTTTTACCATCACAAATCTATTAACTACTCACATGGGATTCACTATGAGTCCCTAAGCAACACAAGGGTCACACACCCCCTTTATCCCATTTGTGCCTCAAGTACCGATATAGATGTCCTTTTCTTTATTTGGCCCATAAGCCACAACCATAATGCAACCCCTTCCTTCTACCATGCAATCCATAGTGAGGCCATAAGCCTCACAATAGATATCAAAATCATATGTGTAAGCGCCACAGCCAATAGGACCACCATAGGGCCTAGATCAAGCCTTCCAAATGATCCAAGACTTGACAGAGGAGTTAAAGAGGCTTAAAGCCTCCATGTTCCAAAGTGTAAAGATCATGAACTTCTACCAGGATGATCCTATTAGTCCTATGATTCCACCTTTGACACTTCCTCTTGGTGTCCCTATCCCCTAATTTAGCAAATACAATGAGGAAGGTGATCATAATGCTCACCTTATAACCTTCAGATCTAAGTGCTTGCTATTCTAGTTGTGGCCTCATATCATCATGAGGATTTTTCCTGTCCTTAACTAGGAAAGCACTTGATTGGTATCATGCATTACCTAGAGGTTGATATCCTCTCTTGAGGACTTGATAGCTCAATTTGTCAATTGCTTCAAGTATAACTTAAATCCTAACACTATGCTTAACCAACTCATGAAGGTTAAGCAAGGACCTCTTAAGCTCATACAAAATTTCATCCAATAGTGGAATGGACTCCTAAAAGAAATACCATAGCCCATAGCCAAAATTCACCTTTTGGCTATATTTAAGGGTGAGGTTAATAACTTTATCAAGTTCAAAATTTACTACCTTGATCCACGGTCACTAAGCTAAGTGTTGTCCTAGACCAAGAATATAAAATTTGTTGTGGAGGCTAGTCATGACCTAGCCTACATAGCATACAAAAAGCAACATACATAGAGAGACAAGGAGAAGGGCAAACATAACAATATGACAGTAGCAACTATGACTGAGGGAAAGACCATTAACTAGGGGTCAAGGACCAACCCACCCAAGGTTCCCACTAATAATAACCATGATAACCAACCTTCAACCTTTGGGGCCACTAAATCAACAATGATTAGACCAAATTTTGAAAGGAAGGATATGTCCAAATACACTACACTATTGTTAAAACTATCAAAGCTGTTAGACCAACTTTTGAAAAGTGGACATATCTAATACAAATATATGTCTAAAGTTTCTTGAAAGAAATATGATAGACTCTCTGAAATAGTTAAGGATCCCACTAGAGCAATGAATGATGATCCTTCATTGCCTAAATACTTCAAGATAGATTTCGTTTTCCACTATCATTAACTGCCTAGTCATGACATAGACTCTTGCCTTACATGAAAGGAATACTTGTAGAAGATGATAGATAGGGAAAAGCTAGTTCTAGATGCATCCAACCTTGTTTGACCTCAAAACTAATCGATGTAGGTGTACAAATACCTGTTGAATGCTAACTATGTTTTATATATCATATTTACATTCAACGTAGATGACAATCGAAGATCTTCAAGAGAACCATTTATGATTTGCATATCCCCTTATGGTGAAAGGGCTTCTTTAGCTCTCACTAGTTCAAGATCCCCTTTTTTCATAAGGGCATTGTCACAAGTACCTCCCAAGAAATTATTTATTATTAGGGTGTTCCAACTCATCATAGCCCAACTAGCCATAGCCTCACTAACTCATAAAACCATCCAACAACCTCTTGTGGTGGGCAATGCTACGACATCTTCCTCGCAACCAATAACTGACAACCAAAAAGCTCTAAAGAATCAAAAGCAAAAGCCCAACAATAATGATGAGAAGTAGCAAAGGCATGAAAGGAAGTGAGCCTACCAACGTCCACTTCCATATTAGCTATAACCATGACCTCCTCTACCCAACCCACTTCAAACAACAAACCATAGGGATGTCCCAAAGTTCATGGCTAGAAGAATGAGGAGAAGCCCAAACAATCACAACCTAAGACAAAAATATGCATTTTGGGGCACATGAAAAAAGTGAAGCACAATTGAGGGGACAAGCCCATGACCAATGATAAAACCTTCCTCAATGAAATAGATCAAGTTAGACAATCTCTTAAGCAAAAGAACACTACTATAAGCTTGTATGACCTAATCATGACTTCTGCAACACATCGTGAGGCATTAGTCAAAATGTTGACTTCTATCCCTATTAGTGAGGATATCCCTACTAATGAGGAATCCATCCATGTAGTGATGGTTCCTCCCACACCTAGGAAGGGGAAGTCAACATTCCTAATATTTCATGATAGAGAAATTAAGGTTAATCCCCAAAATAGAAAAATTACTAGGGCTCCTCTATTCATAACCATATTCATAGGATAGTTCAATGTGCATTGGGTGCATGTAAATGATGGTGTGGCTACCAACATCATCCTATACATCATCATTGAACAATTAGGCTTGATAGAGCAAATACAACAAACATTGATAGTTGCTCTTAGATATTTCAATGGATCAAGGATTACTATCAAAGGATCCATCTTTTATATTTTGTGACAAGGGATCAATTCTCCATAACTATGAATTTCTTGGTGATAGAGGAGACACCTAGGTTTAACATTATCCTAGGAAGACCTTGGTTGGCTCAATTACAAGCTTTGTCTTCTTCCATCCACTAGGAGATTCACCTTCCTTATGAGGGAAGTAAGATCATCATTCATCATGATAACATGGTGTCCCTATCTATAAACAATGTTAACATAGAGTAGGGATATAAAGTGGAGTTTCAAGAGGAAACTCCTAGTCATGAAACTCAATAATCCAAGAGAGAGCATAAAGCCAATAATGATAATGATGAGCAGTAAGATGTGTCATGGGATGAACTCCCATTAAACATCTTTAGTGAGGGCAATGGTGAATACAAATTTGTGCAAAGTAGACCTTACTCATTCCCTAATCTTTTAAAGATTAGGAAGAGTCTACACAAATGAAGTACCCCTTGACCCTTCCACCTCATGTCCTTATAACCATATAGCCAATAATCATGTAGCTTAGCTTTTCTTTCCTAACTTGTTATGCATGTTTGTGTATTTTATTTTACTCTTCATGTAGGTAGCCTATATTTCTACTTTCATTTACATTTTACTTATGTATTGCAACCTTTACTTTTCATTACTTTTATACATGATGAAAACGAACAAAAATCCTTATAAAAAAACCTAAAGCTAGAAAAAATCATAAAATTTTTTTTAAAAAAAGTTATTACCAAAAACTATAAGATTCCAAAGACCCACCATGTCATAAAACTAGCAAACCCTTGGCCTATTGAAGTCTTAAATTGGCATTATGGCCTACCAAGGCCTTAAAATGGGATTGTAGCCTACCAAGCCTTAAATCAGCATCATAGTTTACTAAAACTGTAAACTAGCATTACAGTCCACTAAGACTCTAAACTGGCATCATGGCCCTCCAAAGGCCTTAAACTAGTGATAAATGTATAGCCCTCCATGGCTTTTTTTCTTAAATGGAAAGTAACCCTTGCCTATTCATAATCTTATAGTTCTCGATATAGCCAACGTAGCCATATTCTGCATATATATTTCCAACACTTGTAATCTTAAAACCTTAAAACAATAAATTAAGCAACAACATATATAGCCAAAACCAAAACCAAAACTTAGAATTTAAAACATCTTGAAATAAAATAATATAGCCATGGCCACATTGTGTGGCATAAATTTTAAACCTATCAATCATAAATGATGAAATATCTATAACTTAAGTATTGGCCAACATAAGCCATACAATCTCAATAATAAAATAAAATAAATAGTAAAGACTATCACATCATGCATTTGATGGTGCAAAGGGGGCATCCAGAGGATGAGGAGGTGGTGCATCATCATCATCATTGTCTACACAACTAGGACCACCAACATCATAAAATGCCTATGAAATAGCAACACATAACCAATTAGTAATCATCATAACCAAAATTGTAACATGAACCATTCAAAATAAGAAACATAAAACTAAAAAAAAAACTAAAACTTAAAAAATGAAAAACATAAAGGCCATCACACATATGGAGAATCTAGCTCTATGAATTCTTGGGGAAGATGGTAAAGGCCAGTCTCCAAACATTGGCGAATCTGGTCTTCTATCATGTTGGCCTAGTTAATATCCCCTAAATTGATGCTTGTGAAGATGTTGGTTCTATCCACACCCATCCATGATGGTGGCTTTCGTGAGGTTGTAACCATAGCAACCTCATCTACATCCATGGTGATCTATGGAGTAGGAGACTCAACCACTGTTAGAGTGATTTCAAAGAGATTGAAAGCACTCTCAACTTGAATGCCATGAATGAACATCTCTCTCTTTTTCCATTTGGTTATCTCCTTCTTTAGCCATTTCAAATAGGCATCTCGATCAACCTTATACTTGCACTTGTGGCCCCTTTGTTTCTTACCCCACTCCAGGATCGAAGTACTATAATCTTTCCAATGCTATGCCTTTTGAGAGATCAAGTTCATCTGCATTTGTTACTTGTGCAACTCCTAAGAGAGAGCAACCTTATCATGAATAGTGCACCAATAGTGAGCCCACATGATCTCTTTATTTTGTAAGGCCCCTAAGTTCTCTACTTGGGCATCCATGAAGGCCTTATGCTCCTTAAGATCCTAGATCCTCTTATCTTACCTTTTATTTTCTTTTTTTAAGGCCATAACCTACTTCCATAGGGATTCGTTAGACCTCTAAATCTCCCATGAAGCTTTAGTATACGAACCTACTAAAGTAGTGGTAATTTCATAAAGCTTTAAGGGGATGTGTGGTAGTAGGAGGAAGCTTAGGCAAGGAGTCAAACTTCATGTCTTGGGTTGAATTCTAGTGATGAATGGTACTAAAATCAATAAAAATAATAATCCTAGACTTAATATACTATATAGCTATAGCATAAAATACATCTCATAGAAAAATGACTAAGGAATAACAAACCATAGTTCTTACCAATTTCAAGTGCAACCTATTGCAACTAACCAATGATGTCCTCTATCATCCCATCCATGAATTCTATCTTGTCTGGGACCTCTACCCATAATTTCAAGCTAAACTCAAGTACAAGGGCCTATGCTGCTAGCTCAATAACTATGATAAACTTAACAATTATTAGATAAGTAAGAACTCTAAAACCAAACATGAAATTATAGGCAATAACAAGTAGAGCATAAGTGTACCTATGCTCTCCCTCTCATTCTCATGGTCATATTCATCATCACCAAGGATTTTGAATGGAAAATCCCCAGGTAGTGACCCACTAAATAAGATGTCAAGATCATCCATATCCTATTGTAAGAGTGTCTCCTCCACATTCCTTTGTTCTTCCTCTAGCACAACTATATGCCTTTGCTCTTCATTCTCAGCATGTTTGTGTGCCTCCTCTACTTTCCTTTATTCTTCTTTTACAATGATAGCTTGGGCTACCAGGTTCTACTATTGATCTATAGCCACAAATCATTAGATAAGTTAGCATGAATAGCCAAAAACAAAACATAGATAAAAAAATAGCCAAAAATAAAAGAAAACATAGCTGAAGTGTACCTATGATTACATGGTCCAAGCATGAGATCTTGAAAATAATATTTTTCTTGGAGGATGGCTCTGCTATTGGTGGTGCTTCATCTGCAGGCCTCTTCAGGTTAGCCCTAGCTACCCCAATGGCTTTAGCACATAACCATTGGGTCCTCTTGATCTTTGTTGGAAAAGTAAGAGGTGCCTCCCCTATGCTGTTAGGGAATTCACATTGATTGAAATTAAGGTTCTTGGTGGTCCTTGATAACAAACCTCCCATACCCTCCAATGAGTTCTAAGCACTCATGGTTGGACAAAGATGCCTTACCCAAGGCTTGGAGAGTTGTTGTGGGTCCTAGCAAGGCCGAAGTGATGCATAGTACCACCAAGCCATTCCTCAACTTTTGCATGGTGGCCAACCTATTTCATTGGTTTTGCGGCAACTATTATCCTGTCAGTGGGAATACCAAACAAGTTATGGAAGGTAGTCACATTGATGGCAATAGCAATGGATAGGCCTCAAACACATCATCTTTTTCATCAAAAGAGTCGATGATGCTTAGCATCTCTACAGAAAGGATGATAGGATTGGGCATCATAAAGATCTCAAGTAAACCTACATGAGCAATGTTTGCTTGAATGTCTTCAAATTCCTTCTTCCTTTAGCACTCCTATGCTATTTCCACCTCATTGAATTTTAGGATGAGATTTTTTGCAAAATTTCTGGTGAGGGGTACAATAACATCTGTGGAAGTGGAAGGCCCTATAAGAAAAAGACAAGTTCTTGGCATCAATACAACTATGTTTTGACCATAACAAACCTAAAGCCTAAATAACCATAAAACCTTTAACATAACAAAGTACCTATTTTCTCATTCTTCTTCTTCCTACATGGAGAAGCTCCTGTGAGGGTCCTAGTAATAATACCCATATCTCTGATTTCCTTGGGAGTTGTCCACTAGTTGTGTACTATTTTGGTAGTCATACACCTCTTGTAAAAAAGGTCAAATCTAGTAGGGTATTCATCAAACTTCCCTTTTAGCTGTTTAAAAATAACATATCTAATCTTGGGGCCCTTGGGGAATTCGTTCAATGCAATATGGGCTACTACCAAGGTTTGATCATTGACCCTATACCTACAAGATATGTGTGAAAGCAACAAGTTAGAAAAAAAGGAAACTAAATTAGATAAAGCCAAAATGTTAAAACCTATAATAGTTGTGTTGACCCCTGTAATTGGTACATAGTTCCTGGAGGATTTTGGAATAAAGAGTGGACTCTTCGCACCACCATCAGGGTGTTATTCATATTGTATCATGAATACTCTATAATAGTCTAGATATTTAAAAGCTATTGTGGATTGATGAAATCCACCAATTCTCCTACCACTCGAGTCTTTGGCCCATTAGTTATAAACTGGGCAACTAGGCATGTAGACTTAGGTAACAAAGGGCTCCACAATAACTATAGCCACCTCCTTAAACAAGTGTGACCAGATTATTACACTAAATTGTTGGAGAAGATTGACAAGGAAATCCCTTGCCCCTGGGTGGAACCAATGCCAAGTCAAAAGGAGGGGTGTGGTCTGTAGGTTGACCAAGATAGCAAAGAATGCCAACCAGCTTAACCACAATAAGCATTAACTTTAGTAGGACCCTACAAGGGGAAAACATAAAAAGAACACATTAACATAACATTTTAGCACTTAGAATTTCTTAACAAATTTTAGACATCCTAGTCTGAGGTGAATTTACCCTCCAAAAAATGCTCTAAGATGTTAGCTCAAATTTTCTTAAGAAAATTCACAAAAAATAAATATATTATTACAACCTCTTATAGAATTGATATCATAGCCAAAATTATTACAAAAAAAATCATGCCTTATTCCAAATCATTTATTAATTTAGAAAAAGCATCAAAACATAGAAAAAGTGGCCATAGTAGAAATAAACAAAACTTACTAAAAATATTAAAAAGCTCTTTTCTTTTAAAAAAATACATAAAAATTTATAAGATAATTTATATTTTTTAAGAAAATTCCCCAAGAGCATGGAGGTTGAGAACTCTAATTATGACAACCACATCCATCCTCAAAGGGCTAAAGTGCTACTACCAAATTTAGACCAATTAACACAACCTTATTATAAAATTCATAAAAAATTCATTCTACCTCGGATTTCAATGATTCCACCATAGAGGAAATCTTGAAATCATGAAATTTCTAGTCATCATCATTGCAACCAAAAGCATGTAACCATTCTTGCACAAAACATAGCTAAAAATATCAAAAGCATAGTCGTCACCATTAACCCTCATTCATGTAAGGTTTGGAATACCAAAAATTAATTTGAGCTCTAAAAGGAGTAATTCCACCACCATTTGAAAGCTTGAATCAAGCCCCATGTATCCATACTCAATATAATTTCAAAGACATAGTCATTTTGTCAAAAAAAATTCATTAATATTGATGAAAATCCAAAAAACGGCTCAAACCCTAATTGCACAACTAAATTGAAGTAGCCATAACTTAAACAATATAACTCCAAATTAAATGAAACCATATCCATGATGAAGCTTAACTACAACACTAAAATTAAAAAAACATTACATTTTGCAAAAATTGAGTCATTTCTCTGATAAAAATACACAACATAGCTTGCTTTGTGTACCAAAAAGCATTTAAAAAACACAAATTTAACATTATTTAGCCAAAGATTACAACCAAAATAACCAAACTAAACTCTATGAGTCAAAAAACACAAAATTAATGGGGTATGATTTCATTAGAATTTAATTTTGAGAACTAGATCTAAGAAAAATAGCCCCAACATGAGATTTTTAGAAAAAAACATCTAAAAAAGAAAGCCTACTTTCAAAATCCTATTTACCAAGGTGAAGATAACAAAATAACCATAAATCCACATGAAAATGACCAAAATGTGAAATGGGATTTCAATATAATTTAATTCTATCAATTTCTTTAGACTAGATCTAACAAAAATGGCTTGTTTCTGCCAAGAAAAACACAAAAATAACTAGAACCTCATAAAAAAGGGTAAAGAATGGCCTACCTTGGGATTGATGAAGAGGTTCTTTAGAAAAAAATGACCTTGGGAAAGGTAGAAATCTTCTTTTCAACCTCATTTGATGCTTGGATGTTTGGATTCTTGTGACCTTTCTTCATCATGATACCAAATGTTGAAATAAGGCTTGAAATCTAAAGGAGTTGGGGCTTCAATGCTAGCCAAGAGAAGAATGAAAAGTTGCAATGCTAAAATTTTGCAAGATATACTAAAAAAATTGATGTCAAGGCTCTCCTCCAGTGCATTGGTTGATGGAATGGTGTTTTGTAATGGGTTTATATAAGTTTTAACATTAAAATTCATTAAACCTAGTATTTTCATTCCAAACCCCTACTTTCTAATTCTATGTATGACAACTCCACATACATTGAAGTCCAAGAAGGGTGGAGGGAGTGGGAAACTATTCTCCACACTAGGAGTGGCAAAGGGAAAACAACAATTATCTTTTTTTTCTTTTAATTTTTTAATTTCTAAGTTTATAAACTATGGGTTCCATCCTATGTCCTCATGCATTGTGTTTTTTGGATTATTAACTATATCAATGCTAGGGTTTTGATCCTTTCAACACATAGAACCATATCCAAACCTTAACCCCCATGCATCCACATAGGGGGTACTATACTCAACGTGGATGCATGTCTTCCACCTCTCAAAAACATAAGACAAACTAACTTTCTTACCATCTTTAGTAGTTTCAACTTGCATAATTCAACCTTGGGCTCTAAAAGGGAGTCAACTGTTTCTAAAAATACTCACCCTAGGTGTCCACATTGGCTTACCCCCCTATAGTCGAGGGGGGTGCTCAGTGTGGAAAAAATGGGGGTAACCATTGTTCATATTCCCCCACTACCCATCACACCTAGATCTGACCCCTAGAAGGGGCCCACATAACCTAGAATCTATCCAATCACTCCTAGCAACCTATAAACCTTGGAAAACCTAGTTGAAAGTGGTCAAATCCTTTTGATTTCATGGTTCCACACTAGGAGAGTCCTTGCCCATGCTATATGCCTTAGCCCTAGCATGGATGGATGGTAGGTGACACAAAGTTCCATAAATTGACCACCTAGTTACCATGTTTGACCTCTAGACTCCTATATAGCCTCAAATAGCTTATTTTCTACATTGGAACAAGCTAATTCGCAACCTTGTATCACACCCCACATTGGTGAATCCTCCCTCCATGCTCTCTAGTGTGGGGCCAATGTGGGGACTTAGGAGGTATAGTGTAAAAATCCTTTGCCCAACTTCTACTAATCATAGTTCTTGCATTAACAATCTTAGTGCCCATCCATGACCTCCAATGGTTGATAACCCCCTTGGTTCTTACCTCCTAGGTTATCCCACCCCCCTTGCAAGAAGGGCTTAGTAAGGAAACAAGGGGCAACCTTTAAAACTAATGAAAAATCCTTAAAATTAGAAAATTTTGGTCTTGGGCAATGTCTAGTAGCACTAGCAAGCCTAGGAATGCAAATGCATGCCTAAACCTAATCAAAATTTGTCAATTTTCAATCCCTTGGAATCTTCCATGTTGGCTTAGCCCTTGCAAGGCAAGCTCAACGTGGAAACAAGGGGGTAACCTTGAAAATCCATCAAATAACCTTGAAAATTAGCAAGTTTTGATCTTGGGCAATGTCCAACAACACCAACAACCCTAGGAATGCACATGCATGCTAAAAAATGATCTAAATTTTTCAAATTTTAACCCCTTGAGATCTTCCATGCCAACTTACCCCCTTGTAGTAGGGTTTCATTATGTAAACAAAGGGGTAACCTTGAAAATCCATCAAATAGACTTAAGATTAGAAAGTTTTGGTCTTGGGTAATGCCTAGCATCATCACCAAGAATGAAGATGCATGCCCAAAACTGATCAAAATATGTCAATTTTCAACCCTTTGGAATCTTCCACATTGGCTTATCCTCATGGAGGGGGGCTCAGCATGAAAATAAGGGGGTAACCATAAAAACCTATAAAATAACCTTAAAATTAATAGGTTTAAATCTTGGATAATGTCCAGTAGCATTGACAACCTCAGGAATTCACATGCATGCCCAAAACTCCATGGAATCTTCCACACTGGCTTACCCCCATACAAGGGGGCTCAATGTGGAAACAAGGGGGTAGCCCTAAAACCTAATTGAAAAGCCTTAAAATTAACAAGTTTTAATCTTGGAAAATGTCTAGAAATAATGGAAACCCCAAGAATGCATGTGCATGCCCAAAACTGATAAAAAATTGTTAATTTTCAACCCCTTGGAATCTTCCACACTGGCTTACCCCCTATAGGGGGGCTCAACATGAAAATAAGGCGATAATCCTAAAAACCTATAAAAGCCTTAAAATTGACAAGTTTTGATCTTGGGTAATGGCTAGTAGCACCAGTAACCCTAGGAATGTACATGCATGCCCAAAACTAATCAAAATTTATTAATTTCAACCCCTTGGAATCTTCCATGTTGGCTTACCCCCTTAAAGCGGGGGCTCAATGTGGAAACGATGGGGTAACCCTAAAACCAATAAATAAGCCTTGAAAATGATAAATTTTGGTCTTGTGTAATGCCTAGTAGCATTGGAAACCCCAGGCATGCACATGCATGTCCAAAACTAATCAAAATTTGTCAATTTTCAACCACTTGGGATCTTCCACACTAGCTTACCCTCCCTGGAGGGATGGCTTAGTTGCAATAATTGACAATAATGTAAGAAGGGGTTGAAAATTTTGACCTTATCTTACATTATTAACCTTGATAACCTTCTTGTAGCCTTTACATAGCCTTATACTCCCTTTATTTGTCTTATTTGCTTTTTTTTAGCCTTTGATTAGTATCAAATTATGGGGTTTGACCTTCCTTGACCACTATTTGGCACCATGACATTATGGCCTACTAAAGCATAAAACTGGAAAAACCATGATTCTTGTTAACCAATTGTAGCTTTATTCCTTGTGTTTTCCTTTATTTGACCTTTACTGGGCCTTTATTGTATTTTGTTTGCTTTCTTTTACCTTATTTATAACCTTGGATAACCTTTTTGCACTAGAATAGAACATATTTGCATGATTTTATAGCATTTTAATATTAATTATTAATTTTTATCCTTGTGCCACTTAATATGCTTTTTTTTGACATGCAAGATCAAAATATGAGTACTTGGAAGTTGATCAATCTACCTTTGAGCCTAAGTAGGCCTCATGGTCATGTAGAATGGTATATTGGCCTTGATTACCCAGATCTTGAGCCTGAGAGTCTTGTCAACTACATAGCCTGAATAGAAAAATCCCTAGAGTGGCCTAAAAACATAGTCAAAACCCTTGACTTAGAGGTAGATGACATAATCAAAGACTCTCTAGTTGAGGTTCCTATCACAACACATAGTGGTGAGGAGAAAGCCCTTAAACTAAGTTCCTCACTAGAACCTCAATTGGCTCAAGACATCACCGAGGTCCAACAAGGAAACGTTAACATCTTTGCCTAGTCATATGAAGATATGCCAGGCCTAGACCCATGCTTATTACAACATAACATCATATGTGACCCTAGCATTAGACCAATTAAGCAAAAAGTATGTAAGATAAGACTTGATTTGGCCTTGGCAGTTCATGGTGAGATCTCAAAGCTCTACCAAGCTAGTTTCATTAGGGCTATTGACTACATAAAATGGGCTTCCAACATAGTGATAGTCCCTAAGAAAAATGGGAGTATTCATATTTGCATTGATTTTTGAGACCTAAATAAAGTAACTATCAAGGATGACTTCCTGTTTCCTAGTATTGATCAACTTATCAATACCATGGTTGGGCATGCCTTATTGTCCTTAATGGATGGTTTCTTGGGATATAACCAAATTAGGATCAGCCAAAGCACCAACTTAGTATGACCTTCATGACCCCTTTGGGGGACCTTTTGCTATATTATGATGTCTTTTGGCCTCAAGAATGTAGAAGCGACCCATCAATGAGCCATGACTTCTAGCTTTAGTGATTACATGCTAGGTTTTCTTAATTATTACATGGATGACATAGCCGTTAATTCCAAAGAGCCTAGTGACCATGCTAATGACCTAGATCTTGTGCTTAAAAATGCCTCAAATATGAGCTTAGGCTCAATCCCAAGAAGTGTGTCTTCAGTGTCAATACTAGTAAGATGCATGGATTTGTGGTATTTGAAGTGGGGATACATGTCAATCTTGATAAGGTTAAGGCCATAACCAAATTAGTAGTGATTGCCAACCTTAAGGAGCTTTGGGATTGCAAACAAATTGTAATTTATTCATAGGTTTATTGCTAGGTTTATGGATAAATGGCAGCCCATGCAACACTTACTTAAGAAAGGGGTTCACTATGAGTGGATAGCTTAATGCCAAGAGGCCTTTGAAAACCTTAACCAAGAGTTGACTCAACTACTGATGGTCTATCCACCGCAAGAGGGTAGACCTTTTTACATCTACTGAGCCATCTCTGATACATCTATTTCCTCTCTACTTTGTTAGAAACATGATGGAGTAGAAATTCCAATGTACTATCTTAGCCATGCATTAGTTGCTGTTGACACCTGATACACTAAAGTGAAGAAGTATTGTCTAGCACTAGTCTTCTCATTAAAGAGGTGGAGACACTACCTCTTTAAAAGATAAGTCAATGTAATTTGTAAAGATAACATACTTAGAGCCATAATGATTAATATCTATGAGAGTAACCACATAGCTTGATGTAAAGTCATAACTGTAGAGTCTGATCATCACTACATCTCTCAATCCTCAATGAAAGGTCAATTCATCATTGTACAACTCATAGTTTCACCTGCTGATGACCAAGCAACCGTAGATTCTAAGTTCTATGATGAGCATATTAGTATTGTTAGCCAAGTGCGTGAGGGTTATGAGGTGCGCATGCACTTTGACAGAGCTTCAACTACCCATGGGGCTAGTGCCATTGCCATCATAACATTTTCATTTGGTCAAATCCAACCCTTCACCTATCAATTTGAGTTCTCATGTACTAACAACATAGTAGAGTACGAGGGTTTGATCAAAGGAATGATGGTAGCTCATGACCTAGGAATTAGACACTTAGTGATTAAAGGTGATTTCCAACTTGTGGTTAACCAACTAATGTAAGTCTATGCATGTAAATCAAAACACTTACAACCATACTATGACCAAGGGGAAACATTGTTATAAAATTTTACAAACATTGGTATCCAACATGTACCCTAGAACAAAGATACCATAGTCGATGCAATTGCAACATTAGCTCTTAGTGTGACACTAGATGCATTTAATAAGTTACCCACCTTAATTATGGACTATGTTGTTCCTATCATGAAAAACACCAAATATACCTTTGTAGCCATCATTGATACTACTCCCCCCCACCCCAAAAAAAAGGAATGATATGACAATATCAAATTTTACCTTATGCATGATGAGTCTTTGTAAGACCTAACTTTTGCCTAAAAGGATACTATATGAAAAATATTGAAGCAATATGTCATCATAGGCAATAAAATGTTATGTCAATGATCCTATGATGGTATATTGCTAAAATTCTAAGGTAAAATCAAAGCTAGAATAGTCCTAGAGGAGGTTCATGATGATGTTTGTGGAGGACATATAGGACCAAGAGCTATGGCCACTAAGATTAGGCAGTTAGCTTACTACTAGTTCCATATGCAAAGTTACTGCATGAAAAAGTTTGAGCATTGTGATACATGCCAATGATATAGTAGCCTTACAAACATATCATCAACAGAGTTACATACCACTCAGATCACTTGGCCATTTCAACGATGGGGATTGGATATCATTGGACCTATAATACCCAAGTCTTCCATAGGTCATAGCTTCATCATCACTACAATCAAATACTTTACAAAGTGGGTTGAGGCTATTCCTTTAAGGAATACTACATATGAACAAGTTTGCAAATTTATCTTAGATAACATTGTAACCCATTTTGACATACTGATGACATAGTTACAGATAATGGACCACAATTTAGTAGCCACAAAACAAAATATTTCTTTCACAACTTGGGCATTAATTATTCTTTCTCATCATCTTATTATCCTCAGGCCAATGGACAAGTAGAGGTAACCAATAATGCCATTATCAACTTACTAAAGAAGATGCTCAATAATAGTAAGTGTAAATGGCATGAGCAGCTTGTTCATGCTCTGTGGGCCTATTGAACAACCTATCGCACAACAACTGGAGTAATCCCTTGTAGCCTAGTTTATGATTTTGAAGTTATTTTACCTCTTGAATTTTAGGTGCCATCACTTTGAGTAAACTTGACTGATTTCATCAATGATGAGCAAAACAAGGAGTTTCAAACAATGGCACTGGACTTAGTGGAGGAGCAATGTATGCAAGTGCTTGCTCACATTGAACATTATCAAGAGAGGTAAAAGTAGAAACATCACCATGAATTGACCATGTGTAAGATGAAGGAAGGTAACTTGGCCTTTAAAGCTATCTAGAAGCATGCAAATAAATTCTTAGCAATTGGGAAGGGTCCTTCTTGGAAATCAAAGCCTATGGTAACAAGGCATTCAAAATAGCTAACATGGACAAGAATGAGCTATCCAATTTGGTCAATCATTCTTATTTGAAGTCATATTACATGTAGCTAACAATCATCAACAAGCAAGCCTACTCTAATGTGGTCTATCGAGGCCTTAAACTAGCAATATGGCCTACCAAGGCCTAAAACTAGTAACACCATGCCCTGCCAAGGCCTTAAATTGGTACCACAGCCCACAACAGCCTTAAATTGATAACATTGGTAACCTGGGTAGCTTGGTTTTATTCTCCATGTGGCCTATAAATGCATTATAATGTTGTAACATGCTTTGTTTACTTGGTTTTCTTATCCTCTTTGAGTTGTGTTTGCTGGATGAAGCCTATAGCCATTACAACGGTGCAACTCATTATGGTAGTAGATCACCAAGAGACCTTGATATGCAAGAGTTGGTGAGTTTGTCCTACTATGTCAAGAGTACTTGGACTATCACCATCCCTCTCCCACTACTCCTTGAGCCAAGTCCCATAGCCTAATTATAGCCTTCCATTCCTCAAGCAACAATGCTAAGTCATGTTTGCCACTCATGCACTATATCCATATAATATATGTTTAGCATATTCTTTAGTCCACTTGAATGTAACATAACTCATTTAGTGGGAAAACCACTAATTTCATTGAGTGTAACACACCTCATTCGATGGGGTAACTCTCAAGTCCATTGAATGTAACACAAATCACTTAATAGGATAGCTATGTCAAAGTGGCCTTGGCAATGAAACCCAATGATGGTTTAATCCCACAAAATAAAAAAGAGGAAAAATGGAAAAAACTGCCAAGGAGCCAAATGGATAGAGAAGCCTTGAAGTGCAATGGCTAAAAAACTTTTGGAGTGAAGTGGTTGATTTCTCAAATGCATTTGCTGAGTGACCAACACTTTAAAATATGTCGGTACCACACTATAGCCATGGTGGCAACACTTGGAATGCATCATTAGCTTCCATGATCATCTTCCTAATTACCACTATCATTCCTCCATCATAGCCTAATCCCATCATCACAAGCACTCTTCAACATGGTTCGACATGATTGGATCAAGTGCAGAGAGGGGAAATTGGTGGTGGATGTGCAATGATATTTTTTATTCTTTGTTGGTGCCTCTTAGGTTAGTCCTTCAAACACCAACAAAGAGGGGCTAATGAAACACCACCAACTTTTCAAGTTGAAACCTTTGTAATCCCATCCCATGAAACGTGAGGTAATATTTTATTGTAAATGTGAAGGTTGTAACCAATAAATGGACGATCTCACATGTTTCATACTTTTGGAACTGAAAAATTCTTCATAAGTGATCCAAGCCTTATTCCCCAAGTGAAAAGACTCAGTTAGTATCTATATTTAGGCTTGGGAAAGACAAAAGTGCCTTTTGGAATGTCAAAAATGGCAATTTAATGGGTTTTATTAGGGGTGTACATTTATCTACGTTGATACACCCCCTACAAGGGGTATGCTAGCTAGAAAATTTTAAGGCTAGCATGGAGGAGTGTAGGGGGACAGAACTCACCTACCCCTACTTTGGAAAGGAGGCTAACCTAGCCTAGAGGGGTTGACCTTTGACCCTAGCATTGACCTCCCATCCCCCTCAACATTGACACTCTTCCTCTAGTGGGAAAGGGCCAACCAACTAGGAGAGAGAATGTTAGATAGTGTCGAGGGGCCAAATAGTTGGATACATGAGGGTGGATCTTACCTACCCCCCCTAAACATGGTACCTAATTTTCAACAATTTGGTAGCCAATTTGCAACTAAGTTTTTTCAATTTCGTAACCAATTATTTAGTAATTTGGTAGCCAATTTTCATCCATCAATCAACCATTTGCAGCCAATTTGTAGCCCAAATCATGGTCATAACCCTATAAAAACCAAACCTTGGCACCATGTCAAGGTTCTAGAATTTTGTAATTGAAAATCCTTGGCATTTTGGCATCCAAGAGCTCTTGGTTCCTTAGCAAAAATGTAGCTTCTTGATTCCTAGCGATGTGGAACCTCTATAACCTATTATCCCTCCCCCACTCTTAGGATCTATAAACTTTTGGTGTCAACATTACCTCCCTAAGATCCCCAAATCCCAATGTGATGCACTTTAGCTACCTCCATCCTTCACAATTTCCTAACCCTAGCAGTAACCAACATTTCTCATCTAAGGTTGTGACAAAGGAGATTCGATAGCATCAAGAGTGGAAAAGATACTAGATCATGGAGTTGATCATGGATTCAACATGCTCTAAACCCCTACCCAAGTGAACCCCCTTTGCCCCTCTCTTGGTCATCAAATTTGTACATCCCTTTGAACTCATTCTTTGTTTATTCAATAAAGTTTATGACTTCATTTTGTTTACAATTTTAGACATAATTGTTATATTTTTTGTGCATTAATTTATATATCTACATCTTCCTACTTTATTACCCTCATTTTGCACCCTCCCTCATGTCCCTCAATGATCTATTAAACTATCTAGGGTACCCTAAATCCCATTTTTCTTATGGAGGTCCTAGGGGATTCAAGGTTGAGGTTGCTTACAACTAAGAATCCTTGGGTTTTTTCCAAAAAATAAGATTTTCCATTGCAATAGAAAAACCAAGGATTCTTAGTTACAAGCAACCTTAACCTCAAATCCCCTAGTACCTCCACAAGAAAAATGGGACTTAGGGTGCCCTGGACAATCCAATAAATCACCTAAGAACTTGAAGGGGGTGTAAAATGAGGGTAGCAAAATAAGAAGATTTAAATATATAAAGTAATGCACTAAAAACATAACAATTATCTCTATAATTTTACATAAAATTAAATTACAAACTTTATTAAATAAACAAAGAATGAGTTTAAAGGGGTGTACAACTTTGGTACCTAAGAGGGGGGCAAAGGGGTGTTCACTTGGGCAAGGGTTCAAAGCCCATTGAAGCCATGATCAACTCCATTATCTGCTATCTCTACCACTCCTTATGCTATTGAACCTCCTTTATCACCAACATAGATCTGCAACATTGGTTATTTTTGGGATTAGGAAAATGTGAAGGATTGGGATAACCAAAGTACACCGCACTAGGATTCAGGGATCTCAAGGAGGTAATGTTAACATCAAAAGCTCATAGATCTGAAAGCAGGTAACATGTTGTAGAGGTTCCATGTTCTTGAGCTCCAAGAAGCTATGTTTTTGTTAAGGAAGTAAGATCTCTTAGATGTTCAAAATGCCAAGGGTGCTAAATTGAAAAAGTGTGGAACCTTGACATGGTGCCAAGGTTTGGTTTTTATAAGGTTATGGCCACGATTTGGGCTGAAAATGGCTAATTGATTAGCTGCCAAATTGCTAAAAATTAGCTGCCATGTTCAAGTGGTAGGTGAGATCCATCCCCATGCATCCTAGCTATTTGGCTCCCTCCACATTGTCTGACCCATTATCTCCTAGCTAGATAACCCCCTCCCACTAGGGGAAGAGTGTCAATGTTGAGGGGGGATGGGAGGTCAATGCCAAGGATGAAGGTCAACCCCTCCAAGCTAGCTTACCCCCCTTTCCATGTTGGGGATATGTGAGTTCCATCCTCCCTACACTCCTCCATGCTAGCCTTGAAGTCTCCTAGCTAGCTTACCCCTTGAAAGAGGTGTGTCAACGTAGAAAACTATGTACCCCTAATAAAACCCATTAAATTGCCATTTTTGGCATTCCAAAAGGTAATTTTAACTCTTCCAAGCTCAAATATAGACACTAGGTGACTCTTTTCACTTGGGGAATGAGGCTTTGATCACTTATCAAGCATTTTTCAGCCCCAAAAGTATGAAACATGTGAGATTGCTCCCTTATGGGTTACAACCTTCACATTTACAATAAAATATACCCTTAGGTTTCATGGTATGGGATTACAAAGGTTTCAACATGCAAATTTTGTGGTGTTTCAAAGTAAAGTACCATGATGTAGTTATTTAAAGACAAGTACTAAACACACTCCTAAGTGTTCAACTTAAGAAAAAATCCAAGGATGAAAGCCAGACAATCATAAATCCTTGGATGCAACCTTGGGTACGTATCACTCCCTATTGCATTGATGCCCAAGCCATGAATTGTTTCAAAGGAAGTAGGCTCACCACATCATAGATGGGCTCTAAAACAAAACCAAAGAAACTCTTGGGGTTTATTCTTAAATAAGATTTTTTAAAATGAGAGCCTATTAGATCTAAAGGTTGATTGATTAGGTGGTAAAAGAAGAAGGAGAGTAGAAAAATGGGAAAGTGCATAGGATTATAAAAGGGATCCCTTCATTTGCAAAAGGTAGATGCATTTCCATGATTCAAATGAGGAAGCACCCCTAGATGAAGTGATGTAAAGGAAAACCTTACTAATTTAGAAATATATTACAAAAATATGATCTAAGATGGATAAAATGTGGAACTCTTTGGATGAGAAGTTCCAAATTGCTCTTAAAATTATGAAGAACAAGATGTAGTAGGGATGTAGAGATTAAGATAGAATAAGAAGGAAAGATACAAGTAGGGATTACTATTCGAAGAAAGGCTGCAATAGTGGATGAGATTGCAAATTTAGAAATAGATGATGATAAATGTGTAATTTTCTAATATGAACATCCTAAAGGATGTTGTCCCATAGTGTCACATCTACAAGTATTTGGGATGTATGCATTAAATTCAAAATTGGTGAAAAAGCAATCACCTAGGAGATTTTCTGATCTACAAGGTAATTATAGGTACCAGTTTCATCCAACAAAATATTATTTAAGTGAAGTTCCACCTTAATGTTAGGAGCAGTACCAGTAATGGCAAAACCCACAGTCATGGGGAATGCTACCACCATGGTAGCAATATCCTTATTAGAAGCTGAACCTTTATGGATGTTACCTCCAACAACCTATGTGTTCTCATGGCTTTGCAAGTCACACTCCTTTCTCTCATCACTATTATTCTTTGGAATATCACAAAACCCACGCTCATCCTTCTTCATATCCACCAACTCACCCTACACCTTCTAACATCACTCCCTTTCCACCTACATCACCTATGCAAGGGGAAATTCCATTGTAGCCTCAAAAAATAAATATGACGATGGTAATAAATTTGTAGCTAGATAATCATTCAAGTGGCTATAAGCATAAGCCTCAAAAGAAGGATTTATTCATGCCAAATAGTCCATAAATATCCTTGTAGACATCCATGGCTACTAAGCCTACATCAACCACATTCAAAATTATGCTTGAGCCTCCTTCAAATCAAAAGTCCTCCAATGTTAATACCATTATGTTGACCCATGTGGTCATAGATTGGATTAAGGTAGGTCATCTTCCTAGGAAATGATCTAATCTTAGGAGTTCCCTAATCTATTTGTAGATTGTAGGAAATGATCCATGATAGATACTACTAGATTTAGGTTCTTGGGTAAATTTAATTTCTTGGAAGATCTATAAGACTTAAAACCTACATCCACTTAAGAAATGAAACATCAGGTCAAAGCTTGCGGATCAACCTTTCATTATTCCATTGAGATTGGTAGAGGATATTGTGATCACTATTTGTGGTTGATTATATCCAGTAGATTTCCTAGTGATGCATGTGGATAATTGCAAGGGAGGATTTCCTATTATTATTGGAAGGACTTGGCTTAGTACCATTGATACCAAGATGGGGATTAGAGACCTCTCCTTGAAAATCTCCAAGAAAAAAAGGTTTAGGAAAATAGAGAAGAAGCGAGTTCCATGCATCACATATAGTAACACAAGGTGCCATTGCATGCAGAAGATATGAGTTATGAAAAGTATATCTATCATAACATGCAATAAGTGTGTTGAGGTGTCAGATGTTCAAAGGTGCCTATATGTAGTAGCTATAAAGTAGGAAGGTACCTAGTGGCTCACCATAGATAATAACTCAAAATCCACAAAATGCATGGAACCAATAAAGCTCTCATAAGTGCCTATATAGATAACATGGATGGAATGGAGTAAATTCATCACCAACTCTCTCACAAAAATGTAGAGATGGATTGGAAGAAGTTGAAAATCCCTAATCATTTCAAGAAGGAGCCCCTTAAATTCAAAGCCTTACCAGCAATACTAGAATATGCTTTTCTTTGATAATGATAAGCTAGTAATTATCAATGCCCATCTCACCCAATAATAGAAAAGGAAGCTTCTACAAGTAGTTAATAAATGGCCAATAGTCTTTACATGGTCATATCATGAACTAATAGTGATAGATCTATGGATATGCTAGCATCAAATTTATACAAACCTCTCCATTAAGCAAGGAGGTAGCTACAAAGGAGATTAAATCCAAAGCTTAAGTAGGTTATTAAGGATGAAGTGGAATAGATAGGATTCATCTATCCTATAGTAGACAATGAGTGGATGAGTTCACCTGTGATTATGTGAAAGAAAAGAGAAAAATGAAGGATCTATATAGACTTCAAATTGTTAAATATGGAAATATTTAAAGATCATTTTCCATTGCCATTTGTAGACCAGGTGTTGGATACAATTGCAAGGCATAACTACTATAGTTTTTTGGATGGTTATAGTGGTTATAATCAAATTCAAATAACACTAGAAGACTAGGCTAAGACAACTTTCACAAGTCATTGAGGGACTTTTGCATATAAGAATATGCCCTTTGGTCTTTGTAATATCTCTACAACTTTTCAACACTTGGTACATTTTTTAACAACAAATTTATAGTGGTATAGAAGTCTTGATAGATGATTTCTCCACCTATGGTACCACCTTGAAACAAGCCTTGGACCATTTAGAGTAAGTGATAAATCATTATGTGGAGATAAAATTATAGTTTAACTAGTAGAAAAGCGATTTTATGGTCCAACTAATATTTTCTTAGGATACTAGATTTTAGGAAAATGGATTAAGGTGGACCCGGATAAAGTATAGGTCATCCAATAAATCATCAAAAACCACAAACTATAAAAGATGTATGATCATTCCTTGGCCACACTAGTTACTACAAAAACTTCATTAATAACTTTTCCAAACTTGCAAAGCCAATGGTGGAGCTTACAAAGATAGATGCATCTTTTGAATGGACCAAGAAATGCAAATAAGCATTTCAACAACTAAAGCAAAATCTCATAGAAACACTAATTCTATGTGCTCTAGATTTATCCAAATCATTCCACATAATAATAGATGCATCTAACTATGCATTGAAACTAGTGCTTACACAATTTGATGACTAGAAACTTCCATACTATATCTATTATATAAGCAAAAGCATTGTAGGTGCACAAACAAACTACACCACCACCAAGAAGGAGCTCATGGTGGTGGTTTATGCCTTGGAGACATCCAAGTACTAAGTGCTTGGATATTAAATTTTTTTGCACACTAATCATAATGCCATCTATTTCCTAATGAATAAGCTAGCAGTGAGCCCTCATGTCATATGATGACTAGTGATTTTGCAAGAATTTGATCTTATCATGATGAATAGGAAAGGAAATGAGAATGTAGTCACTAATCATTTGTTTTAGTTATGATGGGATAGTAAGGAGGATTAGAAGCCTTTATCTAATTAGTTTATTGATGAATTTCTCTATGCTAAATCCATTGAAGTCCAAGAGCTAAGGATTAGCAATCGGTATGATGAATTTCTTTCCTATATTTTTTCTCAAGAGACTCTATCAAAATCAAACAATAAGAAGAAAAATATTTTTTTCACCATGTCAAGCATTACATGGAGATCCAAGGACACCTTTACAAGGTTTGTGCTAATGACCTAGTTTGATGATTTGTGCCTAATGCTAATTAGTTGTGCATCCTCAAATATGTTCATGAGAGTCATTGTGAGGGCCACTACACAAGAAAGAGAATGACTATGAAGATCATCATGGAAGGATAATTTTGATCAATTATCTTCAAGGATGCTCACCATTTCTTTTATTCATGTGAGTGATGTCAAAGAGATGGAAGAATGAGTATACAAATGGAAGGGTCCCAATAATGGATCCCAGAGTTGGAGCCTTTTGGCCCTTAGAGCATTAACTTTATGGGATACATCATTCTCATGTCAAATGAGAAGTTTTATACAGTTATTATCATTGACTACTATATCAAGTGGGTTGAAGCTATAGCCATATCAGACTATACATCTACAATTGCAACTTGGTTTATATAAAAACAAACCATAAACAAGTTTGATGTACCAAGAACACTAATTTATTATAATGAAACACACTTAATAGGATCTACCTTTTGAAAAATGATGCAACTCTTAAGGATGCAACATAGACATACAACTCTCTATCACCCCCAAGCTAATGGCAAGCTAAAGTTACCAATAGGGAGATTACTAAGATTCTAACAAGAACCATTAGTAGATATAGGAAGGACTATAATAAAAAACACAAAGATGTCTTCTAGGAATATCATTCAACCTAGAGACTTCCTATAGATTACTCTCCCTATGAGTTAGTGTATGAAAAGTTGCCAAAACTTCCAATTTGAGCTAAAATCCATACACTAACAAAGGCCAATGACCTTGACCTAGACATTAATCAAGCCTAAAATGAATGTCATATGACAGTTAATGTGCTAGATGAAAATTGATAAGTAGCCTTGATGATGAATGAAGTGCACAAGGTGCACTTCAAAAAACATCAAGATGTATGGATAAGAAGATTTTAGTTCCAACCTAGTGATAAGGTTCAATACTAGATTCCCGTGCATGTACTATAGTGGACTAAGTTTCAAACATTATGGGATGGATTTTATATCATCCATTCAACTTTTCTTTTTGGGGCCATGACAATTTACCTCCCATATAACCCTTACAAACATCTATTAGTTAACATAGAACAACTTAAGTCATTCTTGGAACCTAGAGTAGCCAACAACACTGACACCTCTATTCCAAAATAAACTCTATTTTTCATATCTCTTCCTCTTAACATAGTTAGGGGGGGAAGGTGGTCATCCATACTAACACCTTGATGATACTAACAAATTTTACACCTTTTTTTGCATCATTATTTCTATGTTTTTCACTTTCTTAATTATTTTATTGATTATTTTATATATTTTCTTTGCTTTTTTTTTGTTCTTTTCTTTTTCTTCTTTAATAGTTCATCTAGTCTTATTGAAAATCTTCGATTTTGTTATTGCTACTATGAATATAGAAAGCTATTTAATGAAACTATCACTATTATTATTAATTAGCCAAAAGGCCAATTTTTTATTTTGGATTATGTTCTCTACTAACAATCTATCAATTTTTTTATGGTAGTAGATAATAAGTTCATGACATCCACCCATTCCATTTGATTCCATTGGAAATATGTATCATGAAAGCATGAAGGTTCTTTCACATTACAACTTAAAATTAATCTATGATCTTGATATGCAATAAATTGGAAAAGAATCAAGTGGGAATGGAAAATGGTGTGACCTCAAGGAAATTTAATATGGTTTTTCTCTCAACATCCTTCGTAAGATCTATGATACTCCACTGTTCTATCATCACTACTACTATTGACCATAAAAGGAAGCACATCTATACATGGTATAGTTTTCGAATGACCCACTTGCATTCCTTTGGTCTAACTTAAGTTAAATTCCCTACTATAGATTGCTTGCTTAATCACTCACCCTGATAGCATTAAAACATCCATTTTTTCTCTCCTTGGCATCATAACCTTCTTTTCAAATCCATTCAAATCCACTAAAATTGCTTCTCCTACACTAAACCTACCCTCTTTCATGATGTTTTTATCATCATACATCCTTTTGGCTTTCATAAAGTTCTTGTTTTGTTCCAAAACTCACCTAAAATTCCTCTAGTTCTCAATGGAAAAAATAGGTAAGAATAGTTGCATCAATGCATCCTTGTCAACACAGTGGAGTGAGTTAACATAGCCTCATTGACATAGCATAAAAAAATCTATAAATACACACAATACATAGCTCATTTTCACCATTTTTCTAAAGCACTAGAAGAGTTTTTACAATATTTTAGAGCTAAAGAACCTTCAAATCAACCTAACTTCCAACTTATTTACCTATTTTCATCCTTTTTTCAAAACTTGAGCCACCAAAGGTATGCTTTACATTGTGGGGGATACAAACCTTTTGTTTTTTTTTTCCTAGAAAATTTTTTCAGATATTTTTTTTTGACTCCCCATGGTTAACCCATTAAAATAATAATCAATTAATTACCATAAAGGATTAAGACCAATAAACAAACTCCAATAGCTAGGAATAATGTAATATTAATATAAGACACCTAGCCTATGATCATCAACAAACACTTAGATGATCAACCCTTAATGCCTAATAAATTAACATAACCTAATCTAATGAAGAAGGGTATTCAATAACTAAATGTTATAAGCTAAAGAGCTAATTATGGGTTATGTTCATGATCACAAATGACACCTAAACAAGGACCACAAGTGGGAGGGCCATCGCAGCCTAGAGAAAAGCAACCATAAGGAAGAAGGAGCTAATAAGAATAGCAAAAACAACCCCATGAGCAAGTAGTCAAGGTAACATATGCTATTGGTCTTCTTTGGGATAAACACAAAGTGAGATCTCTCAAGTAGATTCCCACTACAAAGATAGGCAATACCTAACCTAGAGGTCACCCTCATGGAGGCCTATCTAGAATAGATCAAGACCAAGGAGGTCCAAAGTTCCATCCTATAGGAGTTGAAATTGGAATCTTTTTGGGGTTGGCACCCAAAGAGGTTAGAATGCAACTGTGAAGGTCTTCCTCCTTGCCCATTTTCTATAATAGCAAAGAGTAGTACATGGGGGAGATATACCTATTCTAGAATAGCTAACAAGAAGATGTGTTAATGAAAATTAAGGACATCACCATCTCTTACTTGGTTGATACTATAGCTAAAGCCCTTAATTTTCCCAACACTGGGGTAAAACTTGTTGAGATCATGACATAGGTGTACTAGGAGGTAAAGAATAAATGTGTCTAGTGATGCTATGGAGTGGACCGTAAGGAGTACGATGCCCTTACAAAGGTGAAGTGAGCTTATTTCAAAATTATGGCCTATCACCTAAGCCCAATGGTGAGGTCAAGTAAGATGATAACTAAAATACCACCAAGAAAATACATGTTGTAACATTTTTAACCTTGTAACCTTCACCCCCTACACTTGAGGCTTCATTTTCATTGTAAAATGTGAGGTTTTTATTACATGAGTTGCAATCTCACATACCATAACTTTTTGGAATTAAAAATGCCTCATAAGTTGTTACAACCTCACTTCCCAAGTGGAAAAAGTTACCTCATGTCTATATTTGGGCTTGGGAAGGCTAAAAATGCCTTGGGAATTATCAATTTTGGCATGTTCATGGGTTTTTGTGGGGATATAGCCTTAACTATGTTGGAACCACCTACCCCGATGTGGGTGAAAACCCTATGTAGTTTCCACAAAACCTAGCATGAATGTCTCAAGGCTAGAATTGGAGTTGTGAGAGTTTTCACTTTTCATGAATTCAATGTTGGGATGGATGGGGGTTTCATTCTTCAAAAAACCCCAACATTGTTACACCAATTCTAGCATAGACCATAATACTCTAGCATTGCTACCACAAGGTGAGCATGGATGGGTGAAGGCCAATGTAGTTACAAAAGTTCATTTACTATTTATGGTAACCATCATGGTTTTATGCCTTGTGGGCACCAAAATTTATCATAAATGAAAACTACACTAGAGATGAAGACCTGCTACACCTACACATGATTCCAATCTATCAATAATCATGGCAGAAATTTGCAACCAAAAATTAGCAGCCATGTAACTTGTAAAAGCCAATTTCAAACACCTAGAAGAGGTTCTTCAATTCTTCCTCTTTTGAATTTTTGGGATAAAAAAAGCTTTTAACAATTCTTGAGTGCTAGAACCTTTGGCCATTTTAAGCATTTGTGATCATTGAGGATTGTGTCATTTTGAAGTAATGCACTACTAATTGAGTAGAAAGACTCTCAGTGTAGTGCCCCTTTTGCAACAAAAGTCATTTACACATCTTACCCCTTATTACCAAAATTGTAGATCTAGGTAGAAAAACATCAAGGAGTTTCAGTTTTAGGAGTTGGGGAGTACCTAGATTATGAAGCTGACTATAGCATGAAAATTAACTTCAACAAGCTTTGAACTCCATCAAAGAAAACCACCTCGTGTACTTAGGCTCCATCTATACATATCTCTGAACTATTTATTTTCACTATTTTTATTGTAATCAATTTTGCAATTTATTTATTGTGCAAGTTATTAGATATTTATTATCTACATTTATTTTAATACCAAATCTGCATTATTTTTATCATTTGTTATCCCTATTTACACTCTTCAAGTGCCTGAGTGGTTGAAAAGATTGTCCAAGGCACCTTAGATCCTTTTTCTTAGAGGCCCTTGGGATCCAAGGTTAAAAACTATTTTACACCTAGGATTCTTGATTTTCTAATGATTGAATTTTTTAGGCAAAACAAATTTTTTTGACACTAAAATGAGGACCTTTGCCTAAATTCTGCATTCAATCCCATTTTTCCTTTTCATACATGTTTTTTTTTTTTTTTTTTTTTTTTTTTGCAAAGTTCAAAATCTTGAATTTACATCAAAACATTTTAAACATTAATAACAATTTTTCTACAAAAGGAAATCAATGCTACCATCCATTTCTCTACCACCAAAACCTAGTGTTGTGGTTGGAAGTAATTTAGGTTTTTTCTAAAATTTTCACAATAATTTTACTTTGCAAGACCAATGTGGTTGTCAATCAAACCTACCTTTATGTGTTCCAAATATCAACATTGCTCCACCACAATCACCTAAACCCCCTTGCTATGAAATTTTTTAGCAAAGCCAACATTAGTTCTTCTTAAAACATCAATTTACCCTATGAAAAAAATCAAAATTTTATATTCACTTTTTCAAATACAAATGTCATCTTGGCCTAGAGGGGGAACCCCAACATAGTGCAAGTGGGTAAGAGAATTGTTGACACCTTACCTCCTTCCCCTCTTCCAGTACAACCCCTACTACTAAAGCCAACATAGTTGGTTTTTCCAACATCCAAACTATTATATTTTTCTCAAGTGTAGGGCATACCCCTGTCACTGCAACCTATACTACACTTGCAGTCGCAATTTACAACATTTTTCAACCACATCCCTCTTGCACCTTGGACAGTTCCACTTGCTAGAATTTTTATTTAACTAATTAATTAGAAAATTTTTTGAATGAAATTTAGACCTTTGATCATGTCTTTTAGTCAATCAACTATCTTGCCCCTTAACCAATATGACATCCAATCAAGATGCCGTGAGGATGTATGACCTAAAATACCCTACCATGGCTAAGCATAGGCAATCACTTAGCCTAATTTGGCAAAGCCTAAATTTTGTGGTCATAAATGAAGATCACTATAACTTCATTTGTGTCAAAATCCAAGTTAGCCTCCTCATTTCACAAATGAAGGTTGAGGCTAAATGTAAATATGAACTAATTCACTGAAATGGGAAGGAGTACATACCCTCCCCCTATGACAAAATACCACTTAATTACACTCGTATGAATATATTTTCTCAGCTAATTAATATGGACAAATATAGTGAGAAGCTCAGTTCAGAAAGCCAACACAAGGAGCATGAAGAGTTTGAGGTTGAGCCTAAACCTAACAACTTTATAGGGAGCCTCTTCCAATAGTTGGCTCCCCAAACCACTGTAGCTACTTTGGCCTCTTCTATTGCTCCCATGGGGTAGATGCCTCAACCTTCATCTCTCATGTACCCTACCATGTTTGGGCTAGCACCTATCATAGTGGCCCACCAAGCACATTCCATGTTCCAAACAACATCCCTTTTCTCCTCCATGTCTTTTTCCACATAACCTCAGTATGTACAGCCATCACTAGTGGTCATAACCACCACTCATGCATTCTCTATGTCATTGAGCCCCACAATGGAACCCAAAGTGACATAAGGATCACACATACTATTTTTCCTTTTTGTGCTCCAAATATTGACATAAATCTCATTCTCATTGTCCAGTTTACCTATAACCATGATGACCTAGCCTCTCCCTTCTATGTCATAGCCTATCGCGAGGCCACAAGGCTCTCAACTCATGCCACAACTATTTTTATAGATATTACAACCAATCAAAATGCCTCAAGGCTTAGATCAAGACTTCCAAATGATCCAAGACCTTATGAAAGAGTTATAGAGTCTTAAAGCCTCAACAAATCAAATAGTAAAAATCATGGACTTTTATGAGAATGATGTTATCCATCCTACTATCCCACAAATAACTCTTCCCCCAAGCATTTTCCTTCCTTAATTAACTAAGTATAAAGATGAAGGTAATCCCAACACTCATCTTATCACCTTTCATTCTAAGTGTTTGTTGTTGCAAGCCTAGCCACACATCATAATGTGCATCTTCACTATATCCCTTACTAGGAAAGCCTTGGACTAGTACTATGCATTACTGAGAGGATTTATATATTCACTTGAAGACTTAATATTGTAGTTTGTCAACTGTTTCAAGTATAATTGAAAACTTGACATGACTATTGACCAACTAATGAAGGTTAAGCA
Organism: Gnetum montanum; assembly: GCA_015680685.1. Taxonomy (NCBI): domain Eukaryota; kingdom Viridiplantae; phylum Streptophyta; class Gnetopsida; order Gnetales; family Gnetaceae; genus Gnetum; species Gnetum montanum. Next base: position 532,213 of record MNCI01016926.1, on the reverse strand, counting down.
GGAAACCCTTAAACCTATACAAAAGTTCATAAAACAATGGAATGTTTTTCTAAATGATATTGTTGAACGCATTGTCAAAACCCACCTTCTCACTATATTCAAGAGCACAATTAATGACTTTATTAAGTCCAAGCTCTACTACCTAGATCCATGATCACTTAGCCAAGCTTTTTCACAAACAAAGAACATGAAGGATGCCACTGAGGCTAGTCATGACCCTACCTACATGGCATATAAGAACCAACACATTCAAAAGGATAAAAAGAAGGGGAGAGAAAACAACGTAACCATGGAAACCATGACCAAAGAGACTAAAATCAGGTAGGGGCCCAAAATGAAATAACTCAAGGCCCCTAACAACAATCAACTAGCAATGTCTAGGGTTTCTACATAAAGCAACATGAGGCTAAATTTTGAAATAAAATATCAATCAAACTATACTAGACTACCACTAAAACCATATGAACTCCTTGATTAGTTGTTAAAGAGTGGAAGAATCCAATATAAACAAATGATTGAGAATACCCATAAGAGACATAATAGACTATGTGAAATCATAAAGAATCCTACTCTTGCAACCAAGGATGACTTGTCGATGCCTAAGTACTTCAATCTTGACTGTTTCTACCACTATCATCAACTACCATGTCATGACACCAATTTTTTCTTAGTCCTCAAGGATGACCTGTAAAAGATGATAAAGAAAAAGGAGTTGATCCTTGATGCCTCTAATCCAATTAGACCACAAAACCAATCTATGCAGATCTACAAGGATCCATTGAATGCTAACAACAGTCCATACACCATAATAGAATTCAATGTGAGCAATAATCCAAAACCTTCATGAGAGCCATTTATGATTTGGGTGCCTCCTCTCAATGATAGGGGTCCATCAACTTCATCTAGTTTAAGGTCTCCTTTTTTTGTAAGGATATCATCATTGATGCCTCCTAATAAGCCTTTCATGATCAAGGTGCCCACTTCCTACTCCAACCAAACCAACAACAACAACCAAACAACATCCTCTCATGGTGGGTAGCACCATGACTTCTACACAACACAACAACAAGAAATCACCAAGTAAAAAACATAATAAGTCTACACCAAAGCCTAAGAACAATGATAACAAGTAGGCAAAGGCATGGAAAAAGCTAGGCCCATCAAAACTCACCCCTATTTCATCCATTCCCATGAGCACTAACACTCAAGCTGCTTCAACAAGTCAAACATGGGAGGACCCCAAGCCATAAGAAAAGGGAAAAGAGGCCAAGGCACAACCCTTAATACATGAAGTTTGCATCCTAGGGTGCATGGAGAAAGTCAAAGACAATAAGAATAAAAAATAAATGACCAATGATAAGGAATTCCTTAATGCAATGGAATAGGTTACACAATCACTAAATTAAAAGAACACTTCCCTTAGTTTGTATGATGTGGTAATGACTTTTGCTACACACTGCAAGGCACTAGTAAAAATGTTGACTTCTATTCATGTTAGCTTGAACATCCCCAGTAGTGAAGATTCCATTCACACACTAATGGTACCACCTTCACTAAATGAAGATACGAAGTCAACAACACTAGTGTTTCATGATAGTGAGGTCAAGATCAACCCCTATGATGGTGAGACAACCAAGGCCCCTCTCTTCATAACAATAAGAGTGGGGAAATACAAGGTACATAGGGTGCATCTAGATGATGGAGCAGCCACCAATGTAATATCCTATATAATTATTGAACATTTGGACCTAACAGAACACATGCAATATGCCTCAACTTCTACCTTTAAATCCTTTAATGGATCTTAGGTTACCATAAAAGGTTCCATTTCTTTGGACTTCGTGGTAGTGGACCACAACAATAGATTTCTTAGTGGTGGAAGAGATACTAGGATTTAGCCACATCCTAGGGAGGCCTTATCTAGCTTAGTTGCAAGCTTTTTTTTTATCCATCCACCAAGAAATTCACTTGTCTTATTGTAACAACTAAAAATATCAATTTCTAGAGAAACAAAGAATTCCAATGAAACAGCCTTGACCCTGGATCCTAAGGGCCTTCATGAAAAATAGGATCCAAGGTGCCTTGGATGGTCTAGCAAATCACCCAGGGACTTAGGGGAGGAAAATGAGGTAACAAAAAATGAAAAACTGAAATGCAAATCTAACAAGTGCACAAAAAATAAAGCAAATAGATCTAAATTGTACACAAATGGAACTATAAACTTTATTCAATAATAAAAGTAGAGTCTAGAAATATGTACAACTTTGTGCATGAGAGTAGAGAAAGGGGTTTAGAATCTATTGAACCTACTACAATTAGCTTCATAATAAGAAGGCTCTACCACTCTCGATGCTTTTGAACCTTGGTTACTCTTACACTAGATTTGAAGCATTGTTAATGTAGGGGGATGAGATGTGTGAGGGGTTTTTGCTATCAGGAAGAACCACACTAGGGGTAAATCCCAAAATTCTTAATGTTGGTACATAAAAATCACAAAATTTAAAAAGGGGGTAACAATGGCTATGGAGGTTTCATGCTGAGGATTCAAGAGGGTGCACCTATACAAGATTTCAAGAGGTCTTAAATGCAAAATCTTCCTAACAATGCAAGAGTGTGTAACCTTTACATGGTCTAGGGGCTTGGGTTATATAGTGTTTTGGGCCACAAATTTGGTTGCAAATTATGCCTAATTGCTACAAATTTTTGCAATGTATAGGTGTGGTGGGTGTTCAAATCTAGCATTATTACTATGTATGGTTAGTGTTATACCCCCATGGTATTAAATCCATTCCATTTACTAAAAATAGTAAATGAGAATTTCATCCTTGCTAGCTCTTTACACCCATGCTAGGTCTCCCAATAGCAATGTTGAAGCGCAAGGTCAATGCTAGAGTTGGTGCAATGCTAGAATTTTGGCCCATGATAGAGTAACACTAGGGGTTGGGGAAGGTGCAATACTTGGGGTAAGGGTTATAACACCCCTCCCCCCCAACATGCTGAGCATGGTTAATGTCATACCCCTTAATGCTAGGGATAGGTGAGTTATACCATCCAGTAGGTATCTCTAGTNTCATACCCCCCATAAAATGCATCAAAATGGAAATTTTGGCATCCCAAAAGGCATTTTTTAATCCCCCATCCCTCAAACCCAAATATAGGCATTATATGGCTTTTTTGACTTGGGGGATGAGGGTTTCACCACTTATGAGGCATTTTTGAGCCCCAAAAGTATAAAGTATGTGAGATTACACCTCCTGGATTGCAATCTTCATAGTTACAATGAAGTTTAGCCTTAGGTTTCATGGGGTGAGGGTTATAAAGGTTACAACATGTATTTTTGGTGGTGTTTCATTGGCCCCTCTCTATTTTTGCGTAGAGGATTTACCTAAGAGGCACTGATAAAGAATACAAAACACTATTGTAGTTCCAGCAGTAATGTCCTATCGTTGCATTTGATTCAATTGTGTCACACCATGCCAAAAATTTCTTGTGATTATGGGATAAGGCTATGATGAGGACATGGTCATAAAGTTATAGGGAAATGGTTATGAGGGTTAACTATGCATTTCATAATTGACATCATGGCTATGGCACTGACATGTTGGTCATTCCTTGGTTTTGACACTTTTTTTATGAGATTTTGGTCACTTGACAAATGTTTTTAAGGACCTAGCATCTTATTCTAAGGTTTCTTCGACCATTAGGCTCCTCCCTTTACATGTTTGGAGCCATCTATTTGGGCTTTTCATCTTTGTAGGTCATTCATCTTCTTCATATTTTGCTTTCTCATTTTTTTTTGTGGGATGAAACCTTCATTGGGTTTCTTTGTCAAGGTCAGTTCTAACATGTTTTTCCTACTAGAAAAGTTGTGTTACATCCAACAAACTTAATGGTTTTCCTATTGAATGAGATGTGTTACATTCATATGGTCATAATCCATTTAGTGTCAAACATAGGTCAACATTGTTATTTAGGGTAAGGAAGGCTATAATAAGGCTATGAGGTCAAGTTCAAGGAGATGGTAATGGAAACAGATGTGATACAAGAACTCTTGATACATCAAGATAAACTCACTGAATCTTGCACATTGAGGTCATGTGATGACTTGTTGTCATGATGAGGTGTACCTTGATGATGACTTCTAGGCTTCATCTTGTAAGCACAACTCCAATAGAACAAGAAATCCAAATAAAGAAAACATGTTGTTACAATACAATGCATGAGGCTACATAGAATGATAAAACTAGCTATCATAGGTCACCATGTTACAAAGTTTAATAGTTCCCTTTTTATGCAAAAGATGATCATGCAAGCTTGCTTGTTGTTACTATTAAGGTTATCAATTGGCTATATGTATTAAGGCTTTAGATAGGAATAATTGACTAGATTGGCCAATTCATTCACATCCATTTCAGCTATCCTAAATGCCTTGTTGCCATAGGCCATGGTGACTAAGAAATACCCTTCCCAATTGGCTAAGAATTTATCTGCATGCATGTGAACAGCTTTGACGATGACGTCTCCTTCCTTGATCTTGCATTGGTTTAGGTTATGGTCATGTTGTCACTTCTACTTCTTCTAATCTCACTCGATGTGAGCTAGCATCTACATCCATTTCTTCTCCACTGAGTCTAGGTCCATGGTTCACAACTCCTTGTTTTGTTCATCATTAATGAAGTTAGATAAGGCTACTTGGATTGATGGAACCTATAATTCAAGAGGTAAAATATCTTCAAAACCATAATGTAGGCTATAAGGTGTTACACTAGTTGTGATTCAGAATGTTATTCTATAGGTCCAAAGTGCATGGACAAGTCACTATGCCATTTGCACTTACTGTTGTTTAACATATTTTTGCGAAAGTTGATGATGGCCTTATTTCGTGCTTCTACATGTCCATTGGATTAAGGGTAATATGGTGATGAGAAGGAATTCTTAATACCTAGGTCATGAAAATTTTTTTTCATTTCATGGCTACTAAACTGTGGTCCATTATCTATGACTATGATCATAGGTATGCCAAAATGGGCTACAATGTTGTCCAGTATGAATTTATGAACTTGTTTAGACATTGTCCTTCTTAGGGAAATAGCTGCAACCCACTTTGTGAAGTATTTGGTTGCAATGATGATGAAAGTATTGTGGACCTTTTGGTATGTCAAAACGTTAACAAAAATGGAAGACAAGGTTGTTTGTGTATGTGTGTGATTATTGTGCTCGTAGGACAAGAACTTGGTTTGAAAAAATAAGGTTTTTGGAAGATCAAGGTTGTGAACAAGGAATGAAGAATTTAAAGTTGAAGAAAATGTGTTTAAGAAATAGTAGACGTCTTGGTAGAATTAAATGTTTCATAGGAAAAGACATCTTTAAGAAATAATAGATGTCTTTCATCTGACAAAGAGATCTTTCTCCAGACAAAGATTTCTTCACAAAATGCAAGCTAGTTTCAAAAAGATGTCTTTCCCTAGATAAAGATGTCTTCCCAAAATGGAGATTTTAGAAAGACATCTTTCCCAAATAAAGACGTCTTCTCAAGATAGAGGAAAAATATAGAAAGATGTCTTAGGCATGAAGAAGACACCTTCCTTTACTGTTAGCTACCATCAGCTAGTTGTTGCATAAGTTCCAAGATGGATTTGAAAACATGGTAACTATAAGAAGACATTATTCTCATTGAAAAATATGCAAGCTCTTGTACTATCATTATGAAATCAATATTCAATCATTGTTTCTCCTAATTGTATTATCATTTTTCACTGTAAAGTGTGATGTACATCAAAGTTTAAGGATCAACAAACTAAGTTGCATTGATCCCTTGTAATTTTTGTTCTTACTTGGTGCCCTATGGGCTTGATGTGCTTCTTGTGAGAAGGCATCTTGCTTGAGCTTATTAGCATCACAACACTCTAAAGCATAGCTTAGAGATTTCATAGGCTTTGGTACCCTTCAAATCACATTTGAGAGCAACAAATTATAGAGGTGTGTTAGCGATCTATCCTTCAAGTGTGGACTACCCAAGTTGGGAAACTATGTTAAATTTTGTGTGTGTGCTTTATCCAAAGAATTTAAATTTGGAAAATTTATTCATCCCCCACAACCCCCAACCCCCAAC
>MNCI01016926.1:469689-526053 GCA_015680685.1 Gnetum montanum | reverse complement strand
CCCTTCCTTCTAAGTTCAATGATCCACAAGTGGTATCGAAGCTTGGTACTTTTCTTTGTCATCATCAATTTCAAGAGTGAACAATAGAGGGGACATATTACAAAAATCCACCCATGTTTGATAGATTCAACTTCACCTATTAGAAAGCTAGAATGCAATGGTTCTTCAAATCTATGGATTTTGAAGTGTGGGAGTCAATCCTTGAAGGCTACACTTTACCTGTCAATAACTCCACTAGTACCATCACACCTTGCAACAAATGGATATAAGAAGAGAAGATAAGTTAATGTTCAATTCTAGAGAAAAAAATTGTTTATATTGTGTTTTGAATAAGCCAAAATTTAATAGAGTAGTAGGATGTAAAACAACCAAAGAAATTTGGCAAACTTTAGAAGCTACATATGAAGTTATCTTTATTGTTAAGCAATCAAAATTATTAGTCTTGCAAAGTGAATATGCTAAGATTAAAATGAGATAAGGTGAAATGATAAATGATTACTTTTCTATAGCTAATGATCTTATTGTAGCCATTAGAGGTACTAGTAAAAACTTCCCTAAAAGTGATTTAATCATTAAAATGATTAAAACTCTTCAAATAGAGTTCAAACCTAAGGTCATGGAAATGTAAGGAATTAGAGACTTCTTAACTCTAAAATTTGAAGAACTTCAAACTGCTCTCATTTCTTATAAAATGAATCTTATAAGCAAAGGAGCTATCCAAGAAAGATCCATTTTCTTAAAGACTGCCTCTAAGAAGAAGGAGATCAATGAGTATGATGAGGGTGGTGAAGATGAGATTTCCTTTCTCACTAGGAAGCTACAACAACTAATAATGAGATGAAATAAAGGAACACATTAGTAGCAAAGACTCAATCCATTCAAAGGTAAAGAAAGAGGTAATAGTTTTTTTGAATTCTAGTTTAGACTTCTCTTTAGTAGAATGTTGGATTTGTGGAGAGAGAGGCCCTATGGCCTCTGAATGTGCTAGCAATTTCAGGTTGCAACCTAAGACCAAGTCCACTAAAGAAGTAAAGAAGATCAACTTCTATACAAGTTGGGATGATAGGGATCAAAGTGAGAAAGAAGTGGAGGATGATGGAAAAATTACTCATCTCATCTACATGGCCCTCACTGATGATGATGTTGATTCATCATATGATGATCTTAACAATGATGAAAGGTTTGATTTTTTATGTAATGAGCTTTTTTCATTTCAAATTCTTTACACAAAGTTAGGTAAACAAGTCAAGTCTAAAGATTAGGAAACATCATTGTTGAATTTGACTATTTTTGATCTTTCAAAAAAACTCTTAGACCTAAGGGATGAGAAAGAAAAGATAACCTCATCTTTAGAAATAGGACAAAGTGGAAGTTATAGATGTCAAATTCATAAATTAGAGATTGGCAAAAGGAAAGGAATCTCTTTAAATGGTCCTAGGACAAGGAAGAAGTCCACATGATAAGAGAGGCCTAGGATGTTGTACTCAAGAACATTCATCATCTACAAACACATCAAAATCAAATGATCCTCCTAAAGAAAAAGCTAGCACATCAAAATTACATGAAGCACTCATATCTTAAAATGGTCCTAAAAGGTTTAATTATTCTAATCACTCATACTACCATAGGATGATTATGTGTTATTATTATCATAAGTTAGGACATAAACAATGGAATTTCAATCTTAAAAATTATCATCTAAATAACTGGTCATATCATAGGACTCTTTGGTCTTATCAAAGTGCACCAAGAAAGGTTTTTGTGCAAGATCATAAGAGAGATTAGATGTCAACTCAAAAGACCAAAGAAATGAGAAAGGAATGGAGAATTAAATAATGATAATAAGGGAATCAAGACACCCTCACCAACAAATTCATAAGAGGAAGCCATGCCTTGAGCATTGGAGAGTTTTGGTTGAGAGGAGAATCTTGAAAAGAGAAAACTCATTCTCTAGCTCTCTAAACTCCATCTCTTTTTGATAGTATAATAGGTAAGTAGATGTAAGTTTTCTTTTGTTTTTAATATTTCATTAAGACTATAGTCCATCGATAGCCTTTCCCAAACCCCATCCTGATTTTGACAAAAGGAAACTTTCCAAAATGAAAGACATCTTTCAAAAGATATCTTTGGATAAACAAAGATGTCTCTCTAATTTTTTGTGTGTTGCAAGAAAGACATATTCTATGGATAAAATACATCTACTATGAGTTTTAAATGTGGAAAATATGTATTTCTCTTGCAAAATATGTCTTCTTTTTTGTTTAAATCCCTTGTTTTCCACCACTATAAAAAGATAAAACCCTCATTTTTGTTGTATTCCTTCATATCTACCCCATAGAGATAACTAGGGCTACACCATTTGCAGTGTTTTTGTTAGAAATGACCCACAAGAAGATTAGGACATCTAGGGAGCCACCCAAGAAGTGGTCAAGAGGAAGTTCTAGTAGTGCACTACCCTTCTACATGCCCCAATTTCATAGCATGAGTGCACAGCATAGGTTTGACGCAACTTGAACCACTAGCATCATTTTTGAACATTCTCTTGCTTTTCCAACCCATAAACAGTGAGCCCTAATAGACTATTTCAAGATTCTAAACTAAAAAACTTTCATTACTATGAAGTTTCTAGTTCCTGAGGTGCTAATCAGAGAATTTTAATGTAATATTGTTATTTTTGATGCTATTGTTGGGGCATTCACATCCACAGTTGGGGGAATTGTTGTTGAGGTCTCTCCCGAAGTTTTGAATGCAACTCTAGGTATTTCTAGTCCTTATGTCTTTTGAGTAACCATTGATACCATGCATGACATTTACACAAATGGTATAATGCCCATAGGACATGATGAATTTTTTTATGTTTTATTTGGTAGAGACATGTCTTTTGATAAAGGCCATATTGAGAGAAGTAATATGACTCTTGGTGCCTCCACTCTATCTCTTATTATTCTATATAACATCATGCTAAAAGAAGGTAGTTATAGTTATCTACTACCACCCCAAGGTTTTGTGTTCTATTGTCTTCTTACAAGTTTGCCATTGGATCTGGGGCATACTCTCTGTTGAGTCATTTTGAGTCTCTATGCCAAGGAGAGAATCCGTAGGCATCCCCACCTCATCAATATATTTATTTTCTAGAGGGGTGTACCTATTTTAGAGTTTCCTTTTATTAAAGGAAAGAGAAGTCTCAGCAAATACGTTGAGAAGAGGAGTACTTCATATGCTATAGAGGTAGGCCCAAGCACTAAATCAAGGATAGCAACATCATCATCATCTAGGGCCTCTCCCTAGCTAAGGAGGTCCAAATCTACAAGTGCCAAGATCATATCATTATTGAAGAAGCTTCTCTAACCCTTTACATGAGCTATCAAAATACTTGGGAGGAACCTCTCTTAATTGCATAAGGGTTTGGATGCAATTGGCATCCCACCTTCTTCTGATGGGAAGGTATTCAAGGAGTTTACTACACCTCCTATTTTTGATAATGAGGAGGATGTTCCAACCCCACTAAGACACTCTCTAGTAGCCAAACCCTCACATGAATATGATTTAGGGATGGAGTTAGATTTAGAGCCATAGGTACCCCTAACTGATGTATAGGGGAAGCATCATTCTTCTATGCAGCAGCCAAAGCACCATGCTCTAGTTCCTCCCACTTACTTAGTTCCTCTCTCTAATGATGCTTCTAGATCTTTAGAGTAACCTACTATGCAGAGCATTTTTGGGACTATGTCCCAATGAATACCAATGCAATAGCCTCCAACTTCATCAACTCCACTAGCTTCCACTTAATTTTTATTAAAGCTCCATCCAAGACATGCTCCCATGTAGCAAGTTGAGTCCTATAATGATGACACCCAAAGATCAAGCCACCTAAGCACTAGTAATGATGATGAGGAGGAGAAGACTTATCATCCATCCAAGGTAGTAGAGGATTCAGAGTCTGAGGATGCTACCGAGGTTAGTGAGTAAGACCTTGGGTGGTTGTTTTCTCTCTCCTTTAATTGATTCTAAAAAATAAGAAGATTATTTTTTATTCTCACATATGTGAATTTGGGAATTTTTCACATATGTGATTGATGTGATATGACAATTGTGGATAGTTATACTCTGATGTGATTATGGACAATTTGGTATGAAATAATTTGCAGATGAGTTATATACAGATAGTGTTTTTCCTTGTTATCTCTGTGTGGTATACCTTACTCTTTATTTTTGCATTTGCATTGTTTCATGTCTATCAAACTTCCATGCTTATCCTAATCCCTAGCTACCATAGGAATTTATATGTCTTAATGATTTCATTGATCTATTTTTCTACATTATATATATATATATATATATATGTATGTATGTATGTATGTATGTTTTATCCTTTTTGGTTATGTACAAAAAGGGGGAGAGGTAGCTCATGTATTATCATCTATTAGGACAATACTAACCCATTTTCTTAAGTTTTGAACATTACCAAAAAGAGTAATATTGTGGATCTTTTAGTATGTCAAAATGTTAAGAAAAATGGAAGACAAGGTTTTTCGTGTGTATGTATGATTATTGTGCTTATAGGATAAGAACATGGATTGAGACAAGAAGGTTTGCAAAAGATCAAGATTATGGAAAAGGAACAAAGAATTCAAAGTTGAAGAAAGACATCTCTAAGTAATAGTAGACATCTTGGTAGAATTGAAGGTTGCATAGGCAAAGACATCTTTCTTCAAACAAAGACATATTTACAGAATGCAAGCCAGTTTTAGAAAGACATCTTTTCCCAAACAAAGACATCTTCCCATAATGGAAATTTTAGAAAGGCATCTTTCCTAGACAAAGGCATCTTTTCAGAATAGAGGGAAAATATAGAAAGGTGTCTCAAGCATGAAGAAGACATCTTCCATGACTATTAGTTATCATTAGCTAGCCATTGCACAAATTCCAAGATGGATTTGGAAATATTGTGACTATAAAAATACATTATTCTCATTAGGAAATATGCAAGATCTTGTACTATCATTGTGAAATCAATTTTCAATAATTATAATCACTATTGTTCCTCATTATATTATCATTTGTTCATTGTATAGTGTGTTGTACCTCAAAGTGCAAGGATCAGAAAACTAAGTTTCATTCATCCCTTATAATTGTTGTTCTTCCTTGATGCCCTAAGAGGTTGATGTGCATCTTACAAGAAGGCATCTTTCTTTAGCTTGTTAGGATCTTGTAGGATTGAATGATTAGTGTTGCAGCATGACACTCTAGAGGGCAACTCAAGATTGTAAAGGTTTTGGAATCCTAGAACTCACATTCTATGTCTGTTGGGATCTTATGGGATTGAGTGGTCTGTGCAATATCACAACAATTCGAAGCAAGGCTTAGAGATTATACAGGGTGTGGTATCCTTCAAACTACATATGAGAGCAAAAAAGTCTAGATGTGTGCTAGAAATCTACCCTCTGAGTGTGGACTACCCAAGTTGGGGAATCACATTAAATTTGATGTGTGTTTTGTCTAAAGAATTTGAATTTGGAAAAAAAAAACACTTCTTGTAAGTTCAATGATCCACAACTATGCCCTATGAAAAACTTAGGTGTTATAGGTCGAATGACATCCAATCCCCACTATTAAAATGACCAAGTTATTTGAGTAGTGTGTAACTTAGTTGGCAATAGGTGTATAAAGTTACTATGTCATTGACATGTGTCACAAGCTTTAATCTTCTACAAGTAGTCACTTTCCGTATAGGGCCAGTAATAGCCTAACTATCTAATCTTAGTAGCCATAGCTCTAGGTCCTATATGTCCCCCACATACACCCTCATGAACTTGCTCTAGGATAGTTCAAGCTTTAGTTTTATCCAAGCACACTAATGATATGCCATCATAAGACTGTCAACATAATGTGTTATCACCTACCATGTCATACTATTTTGATCATTTACATAAAACATCCTTTTAAGTAGTAGTCAAGCCTTATGAAGGTTCACCAAGCATAAGGTAAAACTTGATATTGTCATACCACTTCCTTGTAGGTGCAATATGAACTACCACCACAAATGTATCCTCAATGTTTTTTTAATGGACATAGCACACTTCATAGTCAAGGTGGATAACCAGCTAAACACATCTGGCATCACACTGAGGGGTAGCATTAAAATGGCACTAGCTATAGCATTTTTGTTTCAAGATACATGTTGGATATCAACATCTGTAAATTTTTGCAATAGTTTCTTTCCTAGGTCATAATAAGGTTGCAAAAGTTTGGCTTTGCAAGTGTAAACCTCAATTACATGATTACCCACAAGTTGTAAGTCACCTTTGATTATCAAGTGTTTAATTCCTAGGTCATGAGCTACCATCATCCCTTTGATCAAACCTTCATACTCTACTACACTTTTGGTACATGAAAACTCAAATTGGTAGGTGAAGGATTGGATTTTACTAAATGGAAATGTTATGATGGTAGTGACACTAGCCCCATGGGTAATTAAAGCTTTGTAACAATGCATGACTACCTTATAACCCTTAGACACTTTGCTAATGGAGTTAACATGTTCATCAGGGATCTTAGGATCTATCATCAAATGGTCATCAATTGGAAAAATAGTAAGTTATGCGCCTATAGCTTGACCTTTCATTGATGCTTGAGAAATGTAATGAAGATCAAACTCCACTATTATGTATTTCCATTAGGTTATACAACTACTCTCATAGATGTTGGTTGTTATGGATCTAAGCACATTATCCTTGCAAATGACATTGACCTAGCTTCTAAAGAGGTAGTGTCTCCATTTCTTCAATGAGAAAACTAGTGCTTGACAATACTTCTCCACTTCAATGTATCAGGTCTCATGGGCGACTAATGCATGTATTAAGTAGTATACTGGAAACTCTGCTCCATCATCTCATTTTCAATAGAGTAGAGAGGAAATGAATGCATCAAAGATAGTAAGGTAGATGTAAAAGGGCTTATCCTTTTATGGAGGATAAACCATCAATAGTTGTGCCAACTCTTTCTTAAGGTTTTTAAAGACCTCTTGGTATTGCGTCATCCACTTATAGTGAACTCCTTTCTTAAACAGGTGTTTCATGAGCTATAACTTATCTGTAAGCCTAGTAATTAAGCTATGAATAAATTGCAATTTTCCTTGCAATCCCCAAACCTCCTTAAGGTTAGTAGGTGTAGTCAAATTGGATATGGCTCTAACATTATTTGAATCAATATGTATCCCTACTTCAGACACTATAAAGCCAAGCATCTTACCAATTTTGACATCAAAGGCACACTTCTTGGAATTAAGCCTAAGCTCATACCTGAGGCATCATCTTAGTATAAGGTCTAGGTCATGTGCATGGTTGTTGGCCACTTTGAACTTAATGACTATATCATCCACATAATCGTTAAGCAAATATAACATGTAATCACTAAAGATATATGTCATGGCTCATTGGTAAGTTGTTCCTATGTTGTTTAGGATAAAGGACATTATGGTATAAAAAAATTTACCCCAAGAGGTTATGAAGGTTGTGCTAAGTTGATTTTCTGGGTTGATCCTATTCTAGTTGTATCTTGAGAACGCATCCATAATGGATAATTAGGCATGTCTAGCTATAGTATCAATAAGTTGATCGATACTAGGCAAAGAAAAATCTTCCTTGATGGTAGCCTTATTTAGATCTCCAAAATTAATGTAGATTTGTATATTCTTATTTTTCTTAGGAACTACCACTATATTAGACACCCAGTCTACGTAGTCAATAGCTCTAATGAAACTAGCTTGATATAGTTTTGTGACTTCATCATGAACTACTATGACCAAATCAGGTCTACTCTTGTGAACCTTTTCCTTAACTAGTATAAGGCTAGGATCTAGTATGATGTTATGTTGTACTAGGCATGGATCTAGACCTGCCATATCTTCATATGACCAAGGTGATGTCTTGAGCCTATTAAGGTTCTAGTGAGGAACTTAGTTTTAGGTTTTTCTCCTTACCACTATGTGTTGTGAAAGGAACCTAAAATAGAAAGTCTTTGATAATGTCGCTAGCTTCTAGGTCAAGGGTTTTGACTAGGTTTTCAAGCCATTCTAGAGGTTTATGAATTGAAGCTATGTGGTTGACAAGACTCTCAGGCTTAAGATCTAGACAATTAAGATCAATATATCACTCAACATCACCATGAGATCCACTTAGGCTCAAAGGAAAACTAATTTGCTCCTAAGTACTTATACTCCAGTCCTACATGTCAACCATAAGCACGTTAAGTGTCACCTAGTTAAAGATGAATAAATAATGTCATCATGTTATAAGAACATAAAAACACATGCTATTTTAATGCTGAAAAATAATTCAAACAAGGCTAACTAAGGCTATGATAGGTAAACATTGGTAAACCAAGGTCAAACATAGGCCAAACAAATGTCAAACAAGGTCAAAGCATCATAGAAGTATGAAAAATAAGGTTAAATATAGTCAACTAGGGTTACAAACTTGCCATTTTAAGGTCTTGGTAAGCCATGGCTACATGGTGGAAAATGGTGATCAGGGAAGGTAAAACCCCATCTCTCAAGACTGATCAAGGTCTAAACAAAGGTCCACAAAGGCTATAATAGAGAGAATAAAGGCAAAGACATTGAGATTAAAGTGAGGTAGAGGCTAAACAAGGTCAACAAGGCATAATGAATCCAAAATAGATTAGAACATTGTTTATACCAAATCACAGATGTTTATACATGTAAATCCTAACACTTACAACCATACTGTGACTTGGCAAAACATTTAGTAAGTCGATTTGAAAACATCGATGTGCAACACGTTTCTAGAAATGATAACACCATTGTAGACGCGTTAGCCACATTAGCATTAAATATATCGCCAGACATGTTCCATGCATTACCAAGCTCTGTGATCAGTTGTGCTGAACCAATAACTGATACTCTTGACACATTGCCGGTCGCATCTGTTAGTACAACACGTGCAATAGAATGGTATCACGACATAAAAGAATACCTTCTACGCAGCGAAACACCATGACATCTAACAAATGCACAAAAGGATGCAATGCGAAAATGCTCTTGGCAGTATACACTGGTAAGGGACACGTTGTGTCGTAGATCCTACGAAAGCATATTGGTAACATGCGTCAGTAGTACCGATGCCCAAACCATCGTCGAACAAGTACACGACAGACTATGCGGAGGACATATAGCACCAAAAGCCATGGCAATGAAGATCAGACGCTTAGGCTATTATTGGCCACACATGGAATACGACTGTCTCTCCAAGGCTAAAACATGTAGTACTTGTCAAAAACATAGTAATCTAATCCATGTCCCACCAAATGAGTTACATACAGTGCAAATCACTTGGCCCTTTCAAAAGTGGGGGTTGGACCTCATTGGCCCAATAACACCCTCATCTTCTACGGGGCATAGTTTTATTATAACCACAACAGAATATTTCACAAAGTGGGTAGAAGCTTCTTCCCTTCAAAAAACTACATCCAAACACGTGTGCAACTTCATCCTTAAAAATATTGTAACCTGCTTTGGCATTCCCATGACAATCATCACTGACAAAGAGCCACAATTTAGCAATGCCGAGACCAAAACCTTTTGTGATAGCCTAGGGATCAAACACTCATTTTCATCCCCTTATTATCCTCAGAGCAATGGGCAAGTAGAGGCAACAAACAAAACGATTATTACAATACTTAAAAGGATGCTTACCCAAAGCAAGAGAAAGTGGCACGAGCAATTGGTATACGTATTGTGGGCATACCATACTACACATCGGACTTCAACAAGTAAAACACCATATAGTCTTGTTTATGGGTCAGAAGCTATTTTACCTTTGGAATTACAGGTACCATCTTTAAGGATCACACTTTCTGGACTCCTCGACGACGGGAAAAACGATGACTTGCGCATCATTGACCTGGATTCGGTGGAGGAGGAACGCATACGTGCGCTCGATCAGATTGAGTGGTACCAAAAAAAATGGCAATGACATCAGCATGACATTCATAAGCGCCCCATCAAAGAAGGTAACCTTGTACTTGAGGCCGTTCAGGAACACCCGGACAAATTCTCGGCCAACTGGGAAGGGCCTTACTTGGTCACCAAAGCATATGACAACGGAGCATTCAAGTTAGCTGATATGGAAGGGCATGAGCTTGCAAATCCAACCAATCACCTATTCCTAAAACTATTCTATGTTTGAGTACAAGCTCAGGTATGTGCGAGTCCTAGGATTATGACTATAAACTAATACCATAGCTCGTCCTGGAATCATGATGGTAAACTGATACCACACAACAGTCCTGGATTATGACTTAAAACTAATACCATAGCTCATCCCGGCATCATGACGATAAACTGATACCACACAGTGTCTGTAATGATGATAAACTAGCATCCATCCAGCATGACAGTAAATTGCCATAGTTGCGTCCACCAGAGTCCGCTAAGACTATAAACTGGTTAGCCTCTTCATAGTTCGCTAAGACTAAAAACTGGCAACGTAACATCTGCCACGACGCTAAACAGGCAATGTCCAATAGGTTATGACATAAAACTAACCCATGATAGTCCGCTAAGACTATAAACTGGCAAGTTCATCTCTAGTTCCTTAATCCACCGCCACATTCAAACTTCATCAGAATCACTACATCGCTCACCATCAGACAATCCCACCAATGTTGCTACCTCTCATATACAGTGTCTGAAATCACCTCCAATGTCTTTGTTCCATCTGTAACTGTGTAAGTCTAAGCTTGCTTATTCACTCATGGTTTTCTTGTTTCCTTGGAGTTTTGTTTGCAGGATGACACTCGGAAGTTTCGCACAAGAATGCATTTCGTCATAAGCAGCAAGATGAGGCAATGTTCACAGCACACATGGAAAGACTAAATCAAATCGTTCATTGGTACATTCCCATTTCCCGATATATTCCCTACCCCTTCATCAGCATACTCTACTCAGCCACACCTCTGATGCACCCAGTACATTCAAAACCTCGAATAGGCTGTTGCACACTGTAACACTTTAAAGTAGTTGCAACACACAGCATAGCACTTGAGCATGAGTACAAGATCAAAGCAAAGCTTCTTTCCACAAAAAAAAGGGGACACTTGGCACTTCCACACAAGCCCCAGGCAGGAAGGCAGTTATCTTAAAACCAAGTACTCATGTCAAAACAATCTAGAAACATCCAGTTGCATGGCTTTGGCTCTCTGCCAACAGGTTCCCCTAAAGAAGGGCCCTGTTCCTCCAAAGAATGCAATGCATCATCACGTAGCTTTGGCCTTGCCAACAAGATCTGTTGGACACTAACAAAGAGTCTTGTTTTGCCAAAGGACGCACATTGCATATCTAAATTCCAAGTCTGCTAAATCATGGCTATTGACAAGGATCAGCATGACACACACCAGACCATCCCCTTTACCAAGCACAATCCCTTGGGTAGTTCCTAATCCCTACAATTCCCCATCCAGACACAAAGCTTTACGTCTCTCAAATCCCATGTACTACTGAACACAGTGTGATGATGTCTAGTCAAGTGGCAATGGACAAGGTCTCTACCAAGTTGCTTGTGGTGTTTTGCACTTCTTTGTCGACGCTTCTCGGGTCGATTCCTCCAAGCGTCAACAAAGAGGGGCCAATGAAACACCACAAAATTTTGACCTTAGTACTTTTCCAACAAGAAGTAGGTCCCTAGGACCCATAGACAACTACAGCTATATCAGGTGTCACACATGGAAACTTTGGAGACCAAAATACTTAATTTTTACTAAGTATGTGGTCTCAGCGTATACGCCCAGCGTATACGCTTAAGTATGTAGTCTCAGCGTATACGCCCAAGTATGCAGCCTCAACGTATACACCCAAGTGTATATTCTCAGCGTATACACCCAGCGTATATGCTCAAGTTCACAGCGTCTATGCCCAGCATACACGCTCAGTGTACACGCCTCACATGTACGCTCAACAAGTACAACAGATGTATATGTCTGGCATGCAATCCCCGAAGACGACATGGAAACAACACCACAGAGCAAATTTGGTACAAGGTAGCAACCATCAGTGTATACACCCCAGCGTATACGCCTGGCAACTATCAGCGTATATGCCTCAGTGTATACGCCCAACACATCAGCGTATACGCTCGACGTATATGCCCAGTGTCCACAACATCTACACCCAAATTCACATACGCTCAACACATCCAGCGTATATGCCCACAGTCTACGCTCGCCAGACATAGCATATACGCCCACCAAATGTAACATATTGTACACTTGTAAATTTTATGCTTTTTCACTCGGTCAACGCACCACGTGTCACCCAACCCGAGTCTGCCGTCAAAACCTGTATAAAAACCCCAATTTTTCACTAGATCCAGGTCGGTTGGCAAAATTCTAGAGCAACACCAGAGAGCAGACACACTGAGCACCAAAGCAGAAACCTTTTACGCTCGACAAACCTGTACACTAAGCCTATAGCCTCTATGTTGTGCCTACAGTGTGAACCAGCCCACAGTCACCCTTGCATCCACCGGGGCTTTTCGTCCGCCTTGTGTTCCAGTCACAACTGCGTTAAACCGGTGCATTGTAATCTCATTCTCTAATACCATTGTTACATTTTCATCCCAAAATCGTTTAAAGTTTGCATTAATTGTTGTACATATTCTATTTACACCTGTTTACATTTATGCTCTATTCACATCAATTATGTTGTTTACGCTCTAATTTACGCTCGTTACGCCGTTTATGTATAACCCAGCGTATAACACTTCGGTGTACGTTCGGGGAAATCCTTGTTTGATCCGCGTGTGGACCATCCAAGGTACTCTACCTTCGTTTGTTCCAGCTCACCCTCAGGCGAAGGTAGGATCTTCTGTGCGTGTCCGGTGATCCCACGGTCTCTATTTCCTTCCAGTCGAAGACCGACGATTTCGGACAGTACAGAAATTGGCGCTAGAATGAGGGCCTCTACCTAAAACCTCCACCTGCAAGCTTCCCAGCGTTTACACTGTTGAGTGTTTACGCCGCCGACCATATGCCGATTCCTTCTAAAAACCTCCAAGAGTTTACGCTGCTCAGTTTAAAACCCAGTCTGCAAACTATCCAGTGTCTACGCTATCTAGCGTCTACGCTGCTCCTATTAACTTACTCTGCAAGATCCCCAGCGTTCACGCTGTTAACCATACGCTACATGCTTTATGCTGCAAATTTTTTCTACACTGTACACAAGACTGCTAAAGTTTACGCTGCACATTTTACGCCGTAGATATTGCCGTCCATTTACGTTGTACACTGATTTTTGCCCCTGCTGTTCTATTTACGCTGCACTCTTTACGTCGTAGACTTCGTCTACGCTACTGTCCATTTTATACTGCACTCTATACGTTGTAACCCTATTTTATGCTACACCCTGACGCTGTATACGCTGCCTAGCATATACGTTGCACGATTTACGCTGTAGACTTATCTACGCTAACTCTATATGCTGCATGCATATACGCTGTCTACGCTGTCGTTATACGCCAGATGTTGAAGCGTATACATTGTACGTTACCACGTAGGTTTACGCTGTACTCACTACACTGATTTCACATCCCTATATCATGTCATACCCTCAACAGGTCATCATGAACCCCATAAACACCACCGCTACAACCACTCAAGTCACCGTCATTGTAGGCACCATCGCTGTTCAACAGCCCATCGTTCAACAGCTGATAGTACAACCCACAACGGGGCCCCAACGGTCCCTAAGGTTGCAAGGGAGAAACCCAACATCTAACATTATAACCTAGGACCAGTACAATTTCATATGTGTGAAGATGCAAGCTGGTCTGGCCGTAGATCTAGCCAAAATAGAGGTAAAGAGGCAATACAAACTCTTCTACAGGGGGGACGCGAGTTCATCCCTTCCCCGTATGATATAATCCTTGTTCCAGAGCAGTACTCAGAGCTCATCATACAACTCCTCCTGCAAAGGAGCCAGTCATTGGATCAGCCTGCAGTAGATCCCCAACCGGAAGAGGAGGACGAGTTTGTTGCCTAATCCGAACACGAAGACTCCTATCACACCCTTAGCCCACAAACACACATCAACCTCATGTTTCATCCAGGCACAGGGGAAATCATGCCCCTCCAACACCTCAAGTTCACCCAGGCACAAGCACCTCCACCAGAAACATCAGCGCTGGTTCATGTTCCTCCTCTGAGCGACCCGCAAATCAATACACTCCCTCTCACTATCATTCCCGCTGCAGCTACCGGCCCATCCTCGCAAGCACCACCCCTGCACAATAACATGGGAGCAACCTTCTCACCTCAAGTGATAGGGATGCCACATGTGATACCAGCATCCACATCCGCTCACTACATTTCCCACATCCAAACGCACGGAGCTCCCTCAACCGCTGTAACCCTACAGGGAGTTCCTTCACAAAATGTGGCTGGGCAATGGGCGGCGATGGGTGTGCCATCACATCAACCCTCTCACCACCACTTGTCACCCAACCCGAGTCTACCATCAAAACCTGTATAAAAACCTCTATTTTTCACTAGATCCAGGTCGGTTGGAAAAATTCTAGAGCAACACCAGAGAGCAGAGACGTTGAGCACCAGAGCAGAAACCTTTTACGCTGGACAAACCTATACGGTGAGCCTATAGCCTCTACATTGTGCCTACAGTGTGAACTAGCCCATAGTCACCCTTGCATCCACCGGGGCTTTTCGTCCGCCGTGTGTTCCAATCACAACTACGTTAGACCGGTGCATTGTACTCTCATTCTCTAATACCATTGTTACATTTTCTTTCCAAAATTGTTTATAGTTTGCATTAATTTTTGTACGTATTCTGTTTACGCTTGTTCACGTTTACACTCTGTTCGCATCAATTACGCTGTTTACGCTCTGATTTACGCCCGTTATGCCATTTACGTATAACCCAGCGTATAACACTTCGGTGTACATTCAGGGAAATCCTTGTCTAATCCGCATGTGGACCACCCAAGGTACTCTGCCTTTGTTCATTCCAGCTCACCCTTAGGTGAAGGTAGGGTCCTCTGTGTGTGTCTGGTGATCCCACGGTCTTTGTTTCCTTCCAGCCGGAGACCGACAATTTTGGACGGCATACTTGTCATGACCTACAACTAGCAAACCATGGCCTAATGAGGCCTTAAATTGACATCATACTCTGCTAAGACTTTAAACTAGCATTATAGTCTGCTAAGACTTTAAACTAGAATTATAGTCCACTAAGACTTTAAACTAGCATTACAGTTTGCTAAGACTTTAAACTGGCATTAGAGCCCATGATGGCCTTAAACTGGTGATAAATGTACAACTTTTTATGCCTTCTCTTTTATTAAACAAAACAAAAACAAAAAAATGGCAAGTAATCCTTGCCTATTTGTAACCCTATAACTCTCACCATAGCTAACGTAGCCATATTTTGCATAGATAATTTCAACACTTATAACCTTAGAATGTTAAAACAATAAAGCAATCAACAACATATATAGCCAAAACCAAAACTTAAAACTTAAAATTTAAAACATATTAAGATAAAATAACATAGCCACAACCACATTTTGTGGCATAAATGTTAAAACTATCAATCATAAATAATGAAATATCTACAAATCAAGTATTGGCTGACATAAGCCATACAATTTCAAGCATAAAATGAAATAAATACTAAAGACTATCTCATCATGCATCTGATGGTGTCAAGGGGGCATCTAGAGGAGGAGGTGGTGGTGCATCATCATCATCATCGCTTGCACCACTAGGGCCACCAACATCATAAAATGCTTATAAGATAGCAACAAAAAACCAATTAGTAACTCTAATAACCAAAATCATAACATGAACTTGATAGAACAAAACATATAAAACTAAAAAAAAAAAGGCTAAAACTTAAATGAAAAACATAAAGGTCATCATACCTATGGAGAATCTGGCTCTTGGGGAAGATGATGAAGGCCAATCTCCAAACGTTAGAGAATCTAGTTTTCTATCATATTGGCCTAGTTAATATCCCCTAAATTGATGCCTATGAGAATGTTGGTTCTATCTATGCCCATCCAAGATGGTGGCTCCCATGAGATTGTAGTCATAGCAACCTCATCTGTAGCTATGATGCTCTATGGAATAGGAGACTCAACCACTGTCATAGTGCTTTCAAAAAGGTTGAAAACACTTTCAACCTAAATGCCTTGAATAAACATCTCTCTCATTTGTTGTTCAATTATCTCATTCTTCAACCATTTCAAATAGGCATCTCGATTAACCTTATACTTTCTCTTGTGGTCCCTTTGGATCTTACCCCACTCCAATACCCAAGCATAATAATCCTTCCAATCTTGTATCTTTTGAGAAATCAAGTCCATCTACATTTTTTGCTCATGCAAATCCCAGGAAAGAGCGATCTTATCATGAAAAGTGTACTAGTAGTAGGTCCATGTGATCTCCTTGGTCTATAAGGCCCCTGAGTTTTCCACTTGGGCCTTCACAAAGGCCTTACACTCCTTGAGATCCAAGATTCTCTCATATTATCTTTTATTTTCCTTCTTCAAGGTCATAACCTACTTCCATAGGGATTCATTAGACCTTTGAATCTCCCATGAAGCCTTAACACATGAAACCACTAGATCAGTGGTTGTTTCATAAAGCTTCAAGGGAACATGTGTGGTGTTAAAAGGAAGTTTGGGCAAGGAGTCAAATTTCATGTCTTAGGTCAGATCCCATGTGACTCATGGCACTAAAACAACAAAAATAATAATCTTAAACTCAATTTACAATATATCCATAGAATAAAATACATCTCATAGCAAAATGACTAAATCATAGCAAACATAGTTCTTACCGATTTCAAGTGCAACTTGTTGCAACCAACCAATGATATCCTTTGTCATTTTGTGCATGAATTTTCTTGTCTAGGACCTCTACCCATAATTTCATGCGAAAATCAAGTATAGGGGCCTTTGTTGCTAGCTCAGGAACTATGATAAGCATAGCAGTTGTTGGATAATTAAGAACTCTAAATCCAAAAATAAAAGTATATACAATAACAAGTAGAGCATAAGTATACATGTGCTCTCTACTTCCTTCTCATGATCATGTTCATCATCATCAGGGATTTCAACGAAGACTTCCTAGGTAGTGATCCACTAAACAAGATGTCAAGATCCTCCATATCTTGTTGCAAGAGTGCCTCCTCTACATGCCATTTTTCTTCCTCTATTATGGCCTTACACCTCTACTCTTCCTCTTCATCATGCTTATGTACCTCTTTTGCTTTCCTTTACTCTTCCCCCATAATGACAACTTGCACTACTAAGTTTTCTAGTTGCTTTATAGCCATAAAATATTAGATAAATTAATAGGAATAGCCATAGAACAAAAACATAATCAAAAAAAGGAAAAGAAAACATAGTAGAAGTATACCTGCAACTGCTTAGTCCAAGCATGGGATCTTGAATCTTTTTCTTAAAGGGAGGCTTTGCTGCTGATGGTGCTTCCTCTGTGGACCTCTTCAAATTAGTCCTAGCTACTCTAGAGGCTTCAACATGCAATTGTTGGGTCCTCTTGATGTTTATTGGAAACGTAATAGCTACCTCCCCTATGCTATCAGGGGATTCAGACGAATTGAAATCAAGATCCTTGGTGGTCATAAATAGTGAATCTCCCATACCCTTTAGTGGATTTTGGGCCCTCATTGTTGGATAAAGATGCTTTATCCAAGGCCTAGAGAGTTTTTGTGGATCCTAATGCACCTACAATCCACCTCTCCTCACCACCAAAAATGCTAAAAACTTCTTCAAATAGCTTGCAAAAAATGCATGGTGCATGTGGACTATTGTGAAAGAGTCTATGTGAATTTTGAGTATTTCCTCTTTGAGTCTCATAGCCAAGGAAGTAGAACAGTTAAAACAAGTTCCCTCCATCATAACTTTCTTGAATGTCCATCCCTGTGCAGCACCAATCACCTTTTTGTGATAAAAATTTAAGGAATACCCTAGATTTAAACAAGGGATAAGATCCTTTTACATTAGGGTTCATATAGCTACTCCAAGAAAGATCGAAGTCACCCTTGGTAGCACCAAATCATTCCTCAACTATGCATGGTGGCCTACCTCTTTCATCAGTTTGGTTGCAACTATCATCCCATTAGCAAGAACACCAAATAACTCATGGAAGGTAGATGTGCTAATGGAAATAGTGATAGATTATTACCCTATACTATGGTATGGAACACTTGGGCCCTTTCATCAAAAGAGTCGATGATGTTCAGCATCTCTATAGAAGGGATGATAGGCTAGGCACCATGAAGATCTGAAGCAAACCTGCATGAGCAATGTTTGCTTGAATGTCTTTAGATGAATTCTTCCTTAACCATTTCTGTGCTAGTTTTTTATGATAATTTGGGACATGACCACCAACGAGTGTCCTTGAATAGGGTTTAGGTGCTTGTTGGTCTCTAGCAACACCAAGGCCCAAATACCTCCAAATAGACTTAGTGGTTAAACATGAGTATGTTTTTGCTATTGTGAATGTTAACATGGTTGGGTTGAATATAAAAAACTATAAATGGCTATCATAAAGAGATTCAGCCAAACTTTATCAACTACTTTGAATTGGTGGAAATCCCTATTTTGTCTAGTCACCTAGTCTATGCAGTCCTTATAATACCTACTTGTAACAAATAAAATCTTGCAAAAACATTTGAGCACAATTCTACCAATCTACTCCTAATTTTCCCCAAAGAGATAGAAAAATTTCACAAGAAAACTAGAAATAGAGTGAGATTCAATGGACTTAGAAAAAGAAAGCAAAGAAAGTAGATTTGTGTACAATCTCAAATATTTAGACAAGGTAAATTGATACGAGGAAACACTTCACAATAAAGCTATCCCAAATTCAATATCTATGAATTGTTCAAACTTTCTAGGCTCAATCAAGCAATTTCTTCAAGACAAATCCTACTATTCTACCAACAATTTCTACATAAACTACTACGTACAAAACTCTATTTTGGCTAGATAATAGTTGTTGACAATTGTATTCAATAGAACCTTCAAAAGATTTGACAATATCTGAATGAAAAACTACGAAACTCACTCTATAAATAAAGAAGCTATTTTAGTCCCATCAAAATACCAAAGATTTTCTAAACCCTCTTCACTATTGATTACTTAATGGCATGTCTACTGTAGAGGCTCTCTTATAGCAATCCTAATAGTGGTTCTTAAACATTGCATAATAATAAATTTCACCAATAAATCACTCTTAAGGCTTTTAAACATAAGTTCTTCTATGGAAATTTTCAAAATGAAACTACTATCATGCAACAAGAAGTATAAGAGCAATCTAAAAATCCTAATTTTAAATGTCAAGCATGATACTATATAAACCACTAGCTAAGAAATTTAAACAAAACAAGAAGAATATAACTCATAAGAGTAAAACAAAGCAGCCAAAATGGTGTCTTTAGCAAGCCATCTAACAAGTAATCTTCAAAATGTCTTCTTTGTTTTCTTTTCTTTTTTTCTTTGCCTCATCCAAAAGCCCCTTCTAGCTACCTTCTAAAGCCTTTTTATAGTGCCTCATAGGTAGTTAAGATTTACAAAATATCTTGGATAACTTGTTCACCAAGTTAGGAAGTTACAACTTGCCCAACAAGTTAGGAGAAAATCATGATAACATTGGCATGTATTTTCTCAAATTACATATACATTTTTATAAGTAGTTTCAACTTCCATAGGAAGTCTAAACCCGTATAGAAAATAAAGCCAAGGATCTAGTGATTATAATCTTCAAGGTAGCTTAATCATGACTACTACCATAGAGAAATTAGGTATGGTGGCCAAATGTGTCCTTTGGAGCCATATCATGAAGATCATCACAAATTCTAGGAAATATTTATCATAATTGACAAGTGTCCCATCCATCAATAGACCCTCACACAAATTTTTCAAATGGTATATAAAAATTTAATCAATACATGACCAACGAGTTAACCATGTGAGTAAGGTAAAATATTATATGGTTTTAACCACGTCAAAGTAGTGCATCATATTTCTAAAAAAAATATTTTTCCTAAACCTTTGCATCCAAAATCTTTGTCATCGTGAATAGACCGTGCCCTACATGTTTCACCAGGCCACAAGAAACTCTTGTTTAGAACTACTGCTGCGATCAATGACTAGCATGTCCCCTGCAACCAAAGATCTTTGCAAAGCAACACCCTGCCACCACATCCGATGATACTTCCATGTTCCACACTCCAAAAAAATGCATAGTTGCTGCAATATTAAGCCGCTGCCATTGGAGTTTTATAACGATGCCCCTGTCTACCATGATTAATTTTTTGTTACAGTCTCCACTGGCTGTGGTTGTGGTATACCTAATTTTTTTAATGGGCTTTCCACACTACGTCATTTGTCTATCTTTGTTACTTTAGGGCTTATTTCCTAGCATGCTGTGTGCTCCATTTTTCCACCTAATTCCTACATTTTCTTTTGTAGAAATTCATGGTTCTTTCAGTGCCCTACATCTGCACTTGGGCTTGAATCTTTTTATTCACTGGGTGCCACAAATTTTATACAAGGAAATATTTTTTTCTAATGTAGCAGTGTAATTCAAACACAATTTAGGGTTATGATAACCCAAATTTTGGTCCCCAAAATTTTTAAATAATACTCTCAAGGCTTCCTACATTTCTTCTTCTTAATTTGTATGCAGGTGCCAATATTAGGTCTTAAACCCTTTGACCTTACTTATTCGGTGTCATCTATTATAGTTACTATGTTAGTAACAATCCAAGCACAGTTAGCAACAAAATCTTGACATATTCTTGATACTTGGCTTGTGTATTTTTTTCTTTTATCCATTGCTATAAATTCAATGCCTATTCCTGATTTTTTGATTTCTTTGTATTTTGAATATGGGCATGCTAATTGATATATTTCAAATGCATGGCACATGACAAGTGTTTGACAAACTACCCTTACCAGTACCCTTATTTTGCAGTTGCAGAGAAATTAATAAAAATTTTCTGAACATACATCTTTTAGTGGCCAATTCTCACAAATTCAGCTGTGCTACTATTACACTAGCTGCTGCATTTGATTTTTTTAAAAATATGGCTTATTTCCATTCATGGATTAAAATCTGAAAACTAGATACTTGCTTTGATTTACTCCAATGAACTTAAGGTTGTTGTAAGGTGTTCCATATATAATTATTTAATACTTTTGTGTCCTTGTTTTTAATATTACAATATTTAAAATTACTCTTGTGATTGATTTTCTCAAGTCTTACTTGTAATCTTTGGTAAGAGTACAATGATTTTCCTTCCTCCATAACCTCATCCTTATGCTCACAACCACTTCTCAAAATTATTCATAGATAACTACGAATACCAATAGAGCACCAAAAAAACTCTTAACCAATTTTATCATGCAAGCCTATTCCATTCAATGGCCTAAATGTGATAATGCTAGTTCCATGTCACTAACCTTGAACATGAGATTCTCTATAGAATGTTTGGTGAGGGGTATGATAACATCTGTAGAAGTGGAAGGCCCTGTAAGCAAAAGACAAGTGTTTTAGCATAACAGGTCCATCAATATAACTATGTTTTAGCCATAAAAATTTAATTAATTGATTAAATCCTACGTAACCATAAAACCTTTAGCATAACAACATACTGGATTTTTCACTACTCTTCTTCTTACTTGGAGAAGTTTGTGTAGAGGCCCTAGCAGTAATACCCATATCTCTAATATCCTTAGTAGCAACCTGCCAACTATGTGTTGTTTTGGCAGCCACACACTTCTTATAAACAGGGTCAAATCTGATTGGATATTCATCAAAATCCCCTCTTAGCTATTCAAAAACATGTCTAATCTTGGGGGTTTTGGTGAATTCATTCAATGCAATATGGGCTACCATCAAGGTCTGATCATTCTTGATCAAACCTTGATCATTGACCCTATACCTACAAGATACATGTAAAATCAATAAGTTAGAAGAAAGAAGATTAAACTAGATAAAACTAAAATATTAAAACTTATAACAGTTGTGCTTACCCTTGTAATCAGTACATAGTTCCTTTAAGATTTTGGAATAAAGAGTGGAGTCTTTGTGCCACCATTAGAGTATTATTCATATTGTATCATGAATACTTTGGCATGCTTTAGATATTTGAAGGGTACTGTGGATTGTTGAAATCCACTAACTCTCCTGCAACTTGGGTCTTCAGTCCATCGGTTATGAACAAAGAAATTAAGTGTACAAATCCTAGTACAAAATTCTCTATGATAATCATAGCCACCTACTCAGACAAATGTAATCACATCATCACATTAAAGTGCTTCAGAAGATAGACAAGGAAATCCCTTGCCCCTAAGTGAAACCATGCTAACATCTTTTCCAATGTCAAGTCAGGAAGAGGGGTGTGATCCGTAGGTTGACTAAGGCAGTAAAGAATGCCAACCAACTCAACCACAATGATTACCAGCTTGAGCATAATCCTACAAGGGGGATTTCTTAACACAATGTTTCAACACTTAGAATTTCTTAACAATATTTACACATTCTAGTCGGAGGTGAAATTAGCTCCCATAAAAATCTCTAGGGTGTTGGTTTACATTTGCTTAAGAAAATTTACAAAAAAAAATAATAAACATATTATTGAAACCTCTCCTAGACTTTATAGAAAAAATTATCATAACAAAAGCATCACAACCAAAATTATGCCTTAGCTCAAAACATGCATTTAGAAAAAGCATTAAAACATAGAAAAAGTGGCCATAATAAGAATAAGTAAAAAATTTAGTAAAAATAGTAAAAAAATTTTGCCTGAAAAATACACAAAAAATTAAAATTAATTTATAATCCCTAGGAGCATGGAGGTTGACAATTGCAACTATGACAACCACATCCATCCTCAAAAGTGTGGAGTGCTATAGCCAAATTTAGACAAATTAACATGACCTCATCATAAAATTCATAAAAGCTTCATCTTAGCTTTGAATTTAATGGTTTCACCACAAATAGAACCCTAAAATCATGAACTTCTATACATGATCATTACAACCAAAAACATGTAACTGTTCTTGTACAAAACATAGAAAAATATAACAAAATCATAGCCATCACCATCAACCCCCATTCACATAGGGTTAGGAAAAAATTCATTCAAGCTCCAAATAGAGTGATTCCACCACCATTTGAAAACTTGAATCAATTCCTACACATCCATACTTAATAAAAATTCAAAACCCCATTCATGTTTTAGAAAAAAATCATTAATGTGGATAAAAATCTAAAAAATGGCACAAACCCCTGATTACACAACCAAACCAAAATAGCCATAACATGACGAGTACAACTCCAAATTAAAAAAGACTATAGCCAGTTCAAAGCTTAAATATAAAACTAAAACCCAAAAAAATTAAATTTTTCAAAAGTTAAGCCATTTTTCTTATAACAAATACACAACATAACTTGCTTTTTTGAACCAAAAAAGCATAAAAAAACACAAATTTGACATTATATAGCCATAGATTATAGCCAAAATAGGCAAACCAACATCAACCCATTATAAAAAAAAATCCAAATAATGGGGTAGGATGTCATTATAATTTAATTTTAATAAATCCTTAGCCTTAGATCTAAGAAAAATAGCCCCAACATGAGATTTTTAGAGAAAACACTTGAAAAAGCAAGCCTAATTTCAAAAATCTTATTTACCTAGGCAAAAATAGAAAAATAACCCTAAATCCACATGAAAAAAAAAACCAAAACATGATGTGGGGTTTCATTATAATTCTATTTTATTGACTCCTTTTGACTAGATCTGAGAAAAATGACCTATCTCTACCAAGAAAAGCACAAAAACAACTAGAATGCAATGAAAAAGGCAAAGAATGGCATACCTTGGAACTAATGAGGAGGTCCCTTGGATGGAAACAACCTTGGGAAAGGTGGAAACCCTTTTGGTAGCCTCATATAATGCTTGAATGTATGGATTTTTGTTGCTTTTCTTCATACTAATGATCAACGTTTGGACTTGAAATTTCAAGAGGGTAGAGCCTCAATGCTGGCTAAAAGAGGAAGAGAAGCTTCAACACTAAAGGTTGACAAGATTTGCTACAAAAAATGGATGCAAAGGCTCTCCTCCACTATGTTGATTAATAGAACAGTATCTTGTGATGAGTTTTCATAAGTTTTGGCATTTAAAACACATAAAACCCAACGTTTCCACCCCAAACCCTGACTTGTTAATTCTGTGTATGGCAAGTCCACATACCCTGAAGTCTAAGNGGGGGGGGGGGGGGGGGGGGGGGGGGGGGGGGGGGGGGGGGGGGGATGTGGAAACAACAACTACCTTTGTCTTTTATTAATTTTTTACTTTTTAAATTTGTAAAACCATGGGTCCTACCCTACACCCTCACACATGCTACTTTTTGGGCTGGTAGCTATGTCAATGTTGGGGTTTAATCCCTTCAACATATAGAATCACACCTAAGCCTCAACCTCCATGCATCCACATTGGGGGTACCATACTCAACATGAAAGCATATCTTCCACCCCTTAAAAAACATAAAAAGCTAACTTTCTTGCCATTTTTAGCAGTTTCTACTTACACCATTCAACCCAAGTCTCTGAAAAGGGATCAAAATTTTTTAAAATAGTCACCTTGGGTGTACCCCCTGGCTCATCCCCCTTGGGGGAGAAGGGGTTCAATATGGAACAAAAGGAGGTAACCCTCATTCATACCTCCCACTTCCCACTACACCTAGATCTGACCCCTAGAAGGAGCCCACAAGACCAAAAGCCTATTTGATTACTCTTAACAACCACTAAACCTTGGAAGACCTAGTCAAAAGTGGTCAAAAAATTTTTATTTGGTGGTTCCCCACTTAGGGGTGGCCTCATCTATGCTAAGCACCTTGACCCTAGCATGGATGGATGGAAAGTGGTACAAAATTCCATAAATCGACAACCTAGCTATATAAATTAACCTCCCAGTTACCATGTTTGACCTTTATACTTCTATACAATCTCCAATAGCCTATCTCTTGCATTCAACCAAGCCAACTTGCAACCTTGTATCTTACCACATATTGGTGAATCCTCCTTCCATGCCATCTAGTGTGGGGAAAACATGGACGTTTAAGAGGGTATAATAAAAAAAACCTCTTTCCCAACCTCTAGTAACCATAGTTCTTACATTGAGAGTTTTGGCACCCCTCTGTGACCTCTAGTAGTTGATAACCCCTTTGGTTCTCACCTCCTTGGGATCCTCCACACTGACACATCCCTTGGAGGGGGGCTCACTGTGGAAACAAGTGGTAACCTTTAAAACCAATTTACAAACCTCAAAACTAATAAATTTTGACCTTAGGCAATTCCCAATAGCTTTGTCAACCTTGGGAATGCACATGCATGCACAAAAATGGTCAAAATTCATAAAATAATTAGCCCCTTGGGATTCTCCACACTAACACACCTCCCTAGAGGGAGGGCTCATCATGGAAATAAGGGGGTAACCTTGAAAAACCTAAAAATGGCCTTAAACCTAATAAATTTTAACCTTGGATGATCCCTAGAAACTCCAGTAACCCTAAGAATGCACATGCATGCCCAAGACTAGTCAAAAGTCATCAAAAATCAATCCCTTGGGATCCTCCAAGTTGACACACCTCCCTAGAGGGGGTTTTAGTGTGGAAACAAGGGGGTAACCCCAAAAATGATCAAAAAGCCTTAAAATTAACAACATTTGACCTTGGGTAATGCCCAACAGCTATAGCAAACCCAAAAATGCACATACATGTCCATAACTAGTCAAAATTCATAAAAAATCAACCCCTTGGAATCCTCTACATTGAAGCACCCCTAGAATGGGGGCTCAGTGTGAAAACAAGGGGGTAACCTTAGAAATTAATAAAATTACCTTAAAATTAATAACTTTTGACCTTGGGTGATGTTTAGCAGTTCTAGAAACCCTAGGAATGCACATGCATGCCTAAAATTAGTTAAAATTCATAAAAAATTAGCCCCTTGGGATCCTTCACACTGAGACATCCCCTTGGAGGGGGAACTCAATGTGGAAATAAGGGGATAACCTTGAAAATCCTAAAAATGACCCTAAAACTAATAAATTTTAACTTTAGATGATGTTTAGTAGCCTTGGCAACCCCAAGAATGCACATGCATGCCCAAAACTAGTCAAAATTCATCAAAAATTAATTCCTTGGAGTCTTCCATGTTGATAAACATCCTTAGATGGGGGGGACTCTGAAACACCCTAAAATTCAAAGGCATTCTTGCTTCACCAGGCCTTCGTAATCCAGGCAGTGTTGTGGTGGTTCTTCAGGAGAGGAACACTCTGAGTTTAGGTTGACCAGTCTGGCAAATTTTCTACTCTTGGTATAGATAGGCTTTATGGATCATTCTGCCTGCCCACCTGAGTAGTTTATCTAGCTAATAGTCTACTTAGAAACAATGCGTAGAGTTGCCAACGGTGCTCAAGATGTGTGAAACAGTTCGGCAAGTTTTCTAAGTCACCAAGTTTGCTATGCTACACTACACCGCGCTATGTAGCGTAGCAAGCTTCAAAAAATGATTACAGAACGTAGTGCTACACTATGCTATGCTACACAGCGTAGCATAGTGTAGCAAAATCCAAACAACCAATTCCATTTCCTGACCCCCAAGTCTTTCGACGATGGCTCCTTCCATAGGAAAATAGCTAACTTTGCGAAAAGCAGGTCACGTTGGTTGCTACGCTACGCTATGCCATGTAGCATAGCACAGCATAGCGACTCTGTAGAAGCAACAAAGGCATCTCAAATGGCAGGATCAGCAAGTTTGCAAGGTTCACAGTGCAAAAGGAAAATTCTACAAATTGTTGACGTTTTGCAGATTATCAACGTTTTTGCAACTAAGGTTGGCCACTACGCTATGTAGCGTAGCATAGCATAGAAAATCTGCAACAAACAGTCAGCATGCTTCAAAGGTTTCTAGCACATGCAGAAGGACATGATGTAAGTTTTTTGCTTTTGGTGACTAAGCTACGCTACGCTGCATAGCGTAGCATGGTGTAGCAAGATGTTACACTATGCCAACAGCCAACATAGCATAGCATAGCAAATAGCTACACCACATTGGTGCATCTCCTTGCATAGCAAGCTACTACACTATGCCCATACGCCATGCTACAAAGCATAGCATAGTGTAGCACATAGCTACGCTACATAAATGCATTTAATCTATTTTGACCATTACTTCACCTAATTGCACCATTGGCACACATCTCCAAGCTTTGACAGTGCAATTATGGCGTGGCAGGTTCGCAATTATAGCATGGCGGGATCGTCCAATAGACATGCACATCCAACGATCATGCACGCCTATGCAGCATAGATAATTCAACCCAAGCCTAAGACACGTGGCATCCAAACCACATCTTTCACGTGCCCTTGACCTTATAAATACCCCAATGAACAATGCTTAGAGGATCCTTTTTGGCTCGGTCAATTGGCTAGTCCTTTAGCTAGCAAGTGAGCCAAAAGTTAGCATTCTATTCCTAAGCATTGTAAACATCTTGTTTGACATTGTAAATAGTTGACACTCCCATTTGGCATTTTGCTCTATTCTTTCCTGCTATAATCATAGCATTCTGCATTGTTGACTCCTGAGTCCGCACTCGAGTACATAGCTGTCTCACTCCAAATGTCTTGGCTACTCTTGGGATCCCTGCACCCCTCAGTGCCATGCAACCAGTTGTATCCACATTAACAAATTGAAGTCATGTTATTTAAGCGGTGTATTTTTCTAATTGCATTTTACTTTGTTTCTTGCTTATCATTGCATTTTACATCGTTTTCTGCCTCTTTTGCATTTAAGAATCATTCTATGCTATAAGTCTTATTTTCAAATTTTCTGGTTGCAAAAGGTCATATTAACATCGACTAAGTCCCTATCTGATCGACCAGACCATTTAGGGCACCCCATTTCTGTTTCATCCAGCATGGCCCTCCCGTAGATTCGAGGTTAAGAATGTCACGACCAATGACCTCTCGGCATTTTCCGGCCATCGATGTTTTCGGTCGCAACAGTTTTTCTAGCGCTAGAAGGAGGGCCTTTGGTGCTCTTTTTACGTGTCACGGTAAACCTGTAAGCCTTCTGCACCCTGATACGCATTAGCGTAAACTTGACACCCATCTGTGGTTGTTTATGCGTCATGTGGTGTAGATTGATCACCTCGACGGTTCCTCAAGAACCCTATAGGACATAAAACCTCCGGTCGCTAGTTGACTTGCCTACCTTATGATAGTCTTACGTGTGCTTTGTACTCTATCGCGCACTAGTGTAAATGTGACACCCTTTTGTGGTTTTTTATGCATCGTGGTATAGATCGATCACTTTGATGGTTCCTCGGGAACCCTGCAAGATATAAAGCCTTTTTTATTGCTTTCCTTTTCTCGTTCACAAAAATTTTTAGCTTTCTGATTTCTTTGCTTTTTCCCGTTTGCAAAACTCTTCAACTTAACAATGGCTTCCTCGAGCACCGTTGCTAACACCTTCAACGTTGAGGTTCTTTTTATGGTTCAAGGCATCACAGGTGCTGAAAAATCATTTGGCCAAATGTTAGAACTGTGTCGATCCCTCCGGATCCAAAACCTAGGTCCTGAGGCCTTGGCCCAGCAACATGAGCATTATAACTTCATCTGTACAAAGGTGTAAGCAAACCTACCCTTATATGTGCACGAATTCGAAGACAAACATAGCTTCAAGTTTGCTTACTGCGATGGGAAGGAATGTTTTCCCACTCCCAATGCTTCCATCCTATTAACACAGATGAATCAGTGGCATATAGACCAACTAATCCAATTGGCTAGACTTAGGAAATAGTAGGACACGATGTCTAACCCCGATGATGCCTTCTAGGATAAAAAGAAGGAACTTGATCCCCAAGCTGATGGGGAAGGTCAAACCAACCCTGTTACTATCCCTCCTACCCAGTCCATCTAGACCCACCCATTGTCTGTTTCCACTCCCTTCGTAATCACACTTGCACCTTCACAACCCACAATTACATCTACGATGGGTAGCCATGTCAACCCCTCGGCATATGAATGTCCTTTTTCACTTGTTTCTCTTGTTTCATTTGCAACCACTATTCCTATGCAAACTATTCAGTAGTCCATTCCTATATTGCATCATACACCGATCATGACTACACTTCCACATGTCCATGCCATATCGACTTCGTAGTCATATGAAGCTCCTGCCTCCATCCTTGCATGTACGTCTGTCCCACCATCAGCAGTGGGCATAGCTCCACCTACGTGGTGGACCCCATTCATTGTTCCCCCTACTACACTACCATCGCAATTATCTCACAATATTCACCAACAGGCCCACCAAATCTCGCAAATGGTACAACCCAGCACAGGACTATGATCTGTCCTGTTGGCTATGCAAATAGCCTATCCCACAGCCCAACCCATGGTTGCTGCCCTAACAACACCACCTTCCATGTGGTGGACAATGTAGGTACCACCATCCACAAAGGCCACCCCAACAGTACCACCGATGGGTCACGCTGCTACCTCTACCACCCCACAAATGAGAACTACCTCGGTAGTTCCCTAGCCATTCACATCGTCCCAAGGTTTGGACCAAGCATTCCAACTCATCCAGACCCTCATCGAGGAAATAAAATGCTTTAAGGCTATCAGGTCTAACATGGTACAAGTCATGGACTTTTACCAGGATGACCCCATCAGCCCTACAATCCCCACACTGATGCTACCTCCAGGGATGTCCCTCCCCTACTTCATGAAATACAATGGGAAGGGGGATACCAACACCCATCTTGTTACCTTTAGGTCTGAATCCCTTTTTTTGCAATAATGGCTGCACATGATTATTCATGTATTCACTATGTCCCTAACCAAAAGGGCTTTAGATTGGTACCGCGCACTGCCACGCTCATCTATTTCAACTCTGGAAGAGCTTTCGACCCAGTTTGTGATGCACTTCAAGTATAACTTGAAGCCAGAAATCACACTGGATCAATTGATGAGCATGAAGCAGGAACCTCTAGAGCCAGTCCAAAATTTCATTTAGCATTGGAGCACAACCCTTAATGAAATCCGCGAGCCCATCACAAAGGCCCACTTGCTAGCCATCTTTAAGGACGTAGTGAACGACTTCAATAAGTCTAAACTGTACTACCTTGCTCCTCGCACTCTTAGTCAGGCCTTTGCTCAGACTAAGAGCATACAGGATGTAGTGAAGGCAAGCAAAGATCTGGCCTATGTCGCCTACAAGAACACCTTTGCAAAAAAGGATAAGGGTAAGGTTGCAACTACCATAGTGGTTGCTGTGGAAAGTGAAGCCAGGCCCAAACCTAGTAACAATAGTAACAAGGGCAGTAAGAAACTAGCTACAACTACAGCTAATCCTGTGCCCAAGCAGGGCCATGCATTGCAACTTGCCATACCCACATCCAAGACATATGCACAACTCAAACCAAACTTTGAGTGTAAAGATCACTCAAAGTACACCCTGCTTCCCCTCAAGCCTTTAGATCTTCTGAAGTAGCTACTGGTAGTAGGGTACATCTAGCACAAGAAGATGTCGAAAGAGGGAATCAAGAGACACCAATGCTATTGCAAGCTCCTTAGGAATCCTTCTTTGGCCTTGCCCAATGAGCCCCCAGTTCCTAAGGGTTTTAGGTTGGACAGGTTTTGTGAGTATCACCAACAGTGCGGTCACAATACAAATTAATGGCTAGCATTGCAAGATGACATCCAGAGATTTATCGATCAGGGAAAATTGATGTTGGACAAAAGCAACCCAGTACACCCTGAGAACCAATCTATGCATGTCTACATAGACCCCCTCAATGCCAATAATTTCGGATACATAATCAATGCCATCGATATTGACAGTGATCCTAGGCTACCCCAGCAGCCATTCGTGGTCTTTGTGCCTTAGCATAGTGCACTAGCACTGCCAGCAGCCAGCCGAGGCTCGCAGCAACCCCATGCTACCTATTAGCAAAATCGTGCTACCCCACCCGTTAATGTCGTTAGCTTTGTTCGTCATCAGGGGGCCAACTCCTTCAGCAGCCCCCATCCCACGCAAGATAACGGCACAATCTTCTCATCCTAAGAAACGAGAAGTACGTTTCATAGGTGAGATGTCAAAGGGAAATACTGTCCTAGGTATTCCTAAGCCTACGTCATCACCTCTTGTGTCTATGTCCTCATCACCAAGGAGGGACGTTGCTACAACCAAGCAGTCCACGCTGCCCTACCAAAAGGGATCTGAACTCTAACCCGAAACTACCCCTCCTTGGGAAATTCTTCTCCTAGGATGAATAGAAGAGAAAAAGGGTGATAAAAAAGGGGGTGGCCAGGACCTCTTGGATGTCTTCACCCAGGTCAAACAAGCTCTAAAACAAAAAAACACTACACTGAGCTTGTATGACATAATCATGACATCTGTCCCGCACCATGAGGCTTTGATCCACATGTTGATGATGATTCCAATCGATGAGAACCTGCCAATGGAAGAGGAAGCAATCCATTTGGTCATGTTTCCTTCTCCCCCTATAGAGCCAAAGTTGTCTCAACTGACCTTCTGCGACGACTCCATTAGGAAAGATCCCAAAAGGGGTCAGGTGACCATGGCACCCCTATTCATCACAATTCGGGTTGATCAATACTGGATCCGAAGGGTACATGTTGATGATGGGGCTGCCATGAATGTCATCCACTTCCCTATTATGGACAAGTTGGGCTTGGTCAACCAGATCAAACCCACAATGACGTCATTCCTGAAGTCGTTCAATGGGGCATGCGTCCTGGTGAAGGGCATAGTCCACATAGACTTCATGGCAAGGGACCAGTTCCCCACAAATGCAATGTTCATTGTGGTTGAGAAGATGCCCCCGGGTTTAACCTGATCCTGGGGAGGTAATGGTTAGCACAACT
Organism: Gnetum montanum; assembly: GCA_015680685.1. NCBI lineage: Eukaryota > Viridiplantae > Streptophyta > Gnetopsida > Gnetales > Gnetaceae > Gnetum > Gnetum montanum. The sequence continues at coordinate 494,026 of MNCI01016926.1, read as the reverse complement.
TAGGGTTGTCTCCTCACCTATACACTAGGAGTTCCATCTGCTTTACGTAGGTAGGGAGGTGGTAATCCATGGTGATGAAGCAACGACACAAGCAATCAACAACATAGGCATGGAACAAGGCTTAGAGGTCATAAACTCTGAGAATGAAGCACCTACCCCTACGCACACTAACTATCTAATAGAGGAGTTAACTCAGCAATCCAGTTCTCAAGATGAAAGCAAATGGACAGAGTTTCCCTTCCAAGCGGAAGGCAATGATGCAGATGAAAGCCCTGGTAAAGCATCTCGACCTTATGCTTTGCTTAACCCGTGATGGGTCAAGAAGTAGCTACGCATAGCGTAGCAACTCCACTGCTTCTTGCCCAGTTGCCCACCCTTGTACATTTGTCGTCCTTCTGTCTTGCATCTACGCTAGTTGCTAATTAACTATTTTCCAAATCATTAGCGTATCACCCCTTAGCACGCGACGGGCCCAAAATGGCCTAAAACTAGCAAGGGCCAAAAATGGCCTAAAACTAGCAAGGGCCCGAAATGGCTTAAAACTAGCAATGGCTCGAAATAGCCTAAAACTATGTTAAGTAGGGACCCGAAATGGCCTAAAACTAGCACAAAAGAGCGAAAGCTTAGCATGACATTCAGCATGTACATAATGCATAAGTTAGGGTGAAATCAATTCATCTCTTTATTCAAAATTTTTGTCCCTTAGATGATGTTTGAAAAATGTTAAAAAAATTCAAAAATTCAAAAAAAATCCCATGTTGTCATAGGTTGTCTCTGCCCACATCATCTTCGTCATTTTCTTTTGCATCATCTTTCGCTACATTGTCCTCTACCACCCCTTCATTCCTGCCTTCTATGGGCCCTATGCCCTCATTTGGAACCTGCAACGTAGGAATGAAGTAGTCGGTTAGGGAAAAACACACAAGTTGCAACAAATCATAAGCACTAATACAGTAGAAAGCGACTAACCTGAGAAGGACCCACGTCCATCTCAAAGGGTATCAGATCTAAACTGAGCCCAAGGTGATGCCTGATCTCTTCTTTCATGGTGTCCACCCAATGACTAATGCTAGGTTCAGGGTCTACTACAACCTTCTCCTTTTCAGTGGTCATCCATCTCAGTGGTCTCAAAGAAAAGGAGGCGGTTGCGATCTCACCTGTGGGAAGGTTCACTTCCCGTTCAGGGAATTCCGTAACCTTTACCTACCTTTTGAACTTGTCATAGGCTTTGGAAACGCCAATGGCATCTACAAATGTCTTATAGGTAAACGCTTTCATAGAAACCTCCCTATACAATTTACGATAGGTGACACAGTCCAATTTATACATATGTTTATGGTTCTTCTAGGACTACCCCCATTCGTAAACCCTGGCACTGAAATCCTTCCAATCCTGACACTTCTGGACAAGCAAGTCCATTTGCATTCGTTGTTCTATTATTTCGCAGGTGGCTTCATTGTTCTGACACATGACTATCCAAAATATGGCATAATCTACCACAATCGTGCACCAGTCCTCATTATTGGTATCATGGACTATGAGGAATTCGTTCCTCAACTTGAGGTCTTCCACCTCGATGCTCAGCTCAGCCTTCTCTCTCTCAGTCTTTTGGACTCGTTTCCATAGATCTTCGTTGATGCGCTTGTACTCCCATAAGGAGCGGGCTGAGTGTAGAGCACATTTTCTGACCTTGTCGTATGCGCAACGAGGCACCTCAGTCACTTCGAGTGAGAATGTAGGCACGACACCAACCTTCAAAGGTTGTGTTGGGTCCCATTTGAGTCGAGAGGTTGTCACAACATAAAGAGCGTATTAGTCACATTAGCATAGCATGGTTAACAAATTTAGAACTCTAGTGTAGCAGCATGAGAGCATCTAACACTACTACTTACCCACGTCAAGGTCGATCTGCTGAAGGCAGTTGACCACATCGTCAACGACCCCTTACATAAATGTAAATTTATCAGGGGTCTAGGCCCATGATACCACACGGATTAGAGGTGGTCCTGCAACTTTAGCAGTAGTTTCTGTCATGCAATTAAATGAGTTAGCAATAACCAAAATGGGTTATGACAAAGCAGACGCATTGCCTAACTCACCAGCATCCAGTTGCGATTCCTCTTCTTGCTGATGCAAAATGATGGCCGTGGCCTTAGTAGAAGTCCCTCCTAGGTCTAGGTGGGTCCCTTCTTTGTTTGCTAATTTCTTTTCTTTTAAGGAACCAGCATCCTTTTTATTCATGGGAGACTCTTCTTCATCTCCAAAAATGTTCCCCTCGTTAATAGGAGGATTTTGTCTAATGACAAGAGCCCCTGCCTTAGCAGCAAGAGCTCCTTTCCTCTTGACTTGAGCCCTTTCTTTTGAGATTGGGGCCTTCATGTCTTTATTCTTCATTCCCATTTTGGGGGCCGACACCTCTTCGTCACCTTCTTTTTCTTCCTCTTCTTCCTCTAGCAGCCAAAAAACACATGTTTGTGTTAGCTCAAAACATGTTGGCATAAAGTAACTAATATGCTACACTATGTTGTCTAGTGTAGCACAGGGNCCCCCCCCCCCTCTCCTCTTCCTCCACACGAAGGGTCCCCTCAGTTGAAGTAGACCTCTTTCGCTACAACCTAGTGGCCATAGTTTTGGCAATGAGATGCTTTCCCTGTGATATGCTACCAGCAGCAACAAGGGGCGTCTCTCCTACACTGTCTTGGCCATGAAAGTTACAAGCCACCTGATCCTTAGTCATCATAGAGAATGACTTCCCAATTATTTCTGGGGGATCTTGGGCTAGGGTGGTTTGAAGGACCTGGTAGATCCACGGTTTGGAAATCTAGTTACGATTCTGCAATACCCATACCCCTTTCTCATGGACCACCAGATACTCCACAAAACGCCATAGGTAGGCTATATAAAAGGCATAATGAATGTTGGAATGGGACTCATGCTTCTTATGGAGCCCCACAATTTTAGCCTACAAGCCTGTACATAGAAACTTGGCCCAGTTGTAGCAAGCCCCCTCTTCCATAACCTCACGCATTACCCATGTCTTCTCAATCCCAAGAACCTTCCTTTGGAAGAGAAGCTAGGAAAAGCTACAAGAATAGAAGATGGGGTAAAATTCTCTGGCAAGTTCTACCTTGACCTTATCCATAGGGATCCCCCTTCATTCTTTAGGAACCCCTATCCACTCCATGATGTCATCCTTCTGAAGAGTTAACACCTTCTTAGACTTCAACCCTATAAGGATTCCATCAGCAGGGACACTGAAAAGGTCCACAAACAATTAGTCATTGATGTCAATGATCACCCACACATCGTGAATGCTTGTGTAGAAGCAGTCCACCTTGTCAAAAAAGGAGTCCACCAGGGGGAGCATCTTAGCAGTAAGAACGTTTGGGTTTGGGATTAGGAACAAATATATTAGCCTAGCATTTCGAAGATTCCCGACCAAGGAATCTAAGGCTTCGCTATATATCCAACGCTGGCTTGCAGCTACTTCTCTGTATTTGAAGTAGATGTTTGCCTCCTGATTCTCGGTAGTCATCACCATCACCTCTTGGGGCTTCTTCGCCCCTATAGAAATTTGCGTACAAACGACTAGCATAAGAACACAAAAAATACAAAAAAAAATAACAATAGCAAAGATACTTCAGCATGTCTCACCTACCACTTAGCTTACCATGTTTATATGGCAATGGGAATTGTGAGAGGGTGCCCATCCCTCATCCAACCAACTAGATTCCTTACACCTATTGTAGAGGATGGGATATCATTCTGGATAGGTGGGGTACTCAGCTCCACATTAACATATAACACCTTTGCAGATGTTCTCAGTAGAATAGAATTCCCGTAGGGCCATCTCTGCTATGGCTAAGGCATCCATATTGCTGTGAAGGCCTTGGTCATTGATTAAAAACCTGGTAACAAAAACACATCATCAACATCTAACCAAGCATAGCAACTATAGCAAAGCATAGTAGAAATGACACTACAGAACTCACCCGCCAGCATAATAGACAGTTCCCAGTGGGTTTTGGAAGCATGTTTCCATATGACGTGCAAAAAATAATGTGTTGTAAAGATGGTAGCAGCTATACTCAGGCATCTCCCAGATCCAAGCCAAATGCCTCAAACCTTGAGTGGGTGGATCAGATCCCTCTCCTTGCCTGCTACCAATTGCCCCATCTCTAAAATACCTCAAAATGCCCTGGGTTGCCCTAGGAAACAGGGTTTCTGGTACGATGGCCGCTACCTCCTCCTCTAAGTGTGATCAAACAATCACACTGAAGTGTTGGAGGAGGAATTATAGGAACTTCTATGCTCCTATCCTAAACTAGGTCGTGCGATCTCCCACACATGCGTGAGAAGGAGGAACATTGGCTACGGGTTTGTTCATGCAACACAAGACCCCTGCAATGTCCAGGACAACTAGAGTTGGCCTGAGTGCTATCTTGCACAATACAAAAACAAACTTTAGCATCGTAACATAACAAAATCTAGCATTTTAGCATATAGCGTAACATAACCCTCTTCCTATACATAGTGTAGCAAAAACGTCGAAGAAATAGCGTAGAAAAGATAACCTGGTGTAGTAATAGAGCGATTAGCCCTAATAAAAGTAGATAGCACTACACCCTGATGAAACACATGTCACACTGTCACATCACGCATGGCCAAACCCTCCTGGGGGTTCTAAGCTACACCATGCGAAATCCAAGTAGCTTAAACCATCCAAACCTCTACGATAATGACAGCTGCAGTGGTGGCGGTTTAGGCGACCTTGTATGCAACAATAGCATAGCATTTGTGCATCCACCATGACCTAAATGACAACAGCAGCAATGTAAAGGCCGAAACAATGCCAGCGTAGTGATAGGAAATACAGACATCCAAAACAAATCCATAGAAATAGGGGCAGGAAACAAAAGCGATAACAAAAGCACGAGGAAATAGAGGAGGCATAGTGGCCTACTGGGTCAACGGCATCTCCTCCTGCATCGTGACATGCACCTTTGTCATGCACCCTAGGGATTCCTTCACCTCATTGACCTTCATGAGTACCAAGTGTGTGTGTACTTTCTTTGGAGCCATCATTCTGCTTGCCAACTCTTCCTTGTTGCTATGCAAAAAACCACCTTGGTCTCCGTTAGCACAATCATTCTGTGCTCTGCAACTACTTTATGTTCTGAATGTGGGCTCTATGTTGTTACAGAGAAGATGACGAGTTTACCAAGGCTTAATCCCTATTTGTAGCCGTAATGGTAGAAAAGGGAAAACTTGCCTTTCTCTCTCTCCATTTAATGCAGGGTATACTGTGCAGCGTAGCATGCTTGCCATGACACTGTAGCACTATCGACAATTAAAAGAGCCAAATCTAGGCGAAAGATCTTGGCACACCTCGAGCTAACTGTTTTCTTTCTTGAAAAGCATAAAAAATATTTTTAGTTAACGGTCTAGAAAGACCTTAAACTAGCAATCTTAGTGTAGTTACGATTGTACTAGTTCGGAAAGACCTTAAACTAGCAATCTCAATCTTACACACGTTCACGGTCCGCAATGATACTAAACTAGAGACTTCACACTTTAGCGGTTTTATGTTTTTATACCAAAAAATTTCCATATTGTGTACTAGTAGTTTTGCATTTTTACTTCTAAGCAGTCTGAAATGATACTAAACTAGCAGTTTCACATTTGCACATTGGCAGCTTTGCATCTTTAGTGGTTTTGCATCTTCACATCTTAGCAATCCACCATAACTCCAAGCTAGTGAGTTTTAATCTTTGTCTACACACCTTACCAATTACACATTATTACTGTTGTGCAAATTTTTTCCATTGTACATGATTACCACGAACAGGTACCACCTAAACAGACTTTCATTTCATTCTAGCAAGTCGAATGGAAATCTATCATGGCCTCTCTGCACCTTTGGCCTTAGCAGGTCCACATGGCAATCTCGCAAGATAATTGAACCCAGACCTAATCGACTGGGAGTCAACCACAGCTAGTGCCATAGCATCCTTAGAAAAATCCCCAAACTAGCCCGAGTATCTGGTCCAAACTCTAGATTTAGAGGCCAGGGATGTAACTGAGGACCCTCTCATCAAGATGCTTGTGACCATGTCCAAAGGGGAGGTAAAAACATTAAAGCTTAGTTCCCTCTTAGATGTGCAGACATACAAAGATATAGCCAAAATTCTGCAAGACAACATTAAAGTCTTCACATGGTCATACAATGACATGCCAGGTTTGGATCTGAGGCTAATATAGCACAACATTGTCTTAAACCTACGCATGAAGGCAGTCAAGCAGAAAGCTCGCAAGGTTAGCCGTAAGGGATAAAATCACCAAGCTATACCAAGCTGGTTTCATCTGTGCAGTCGATTATTTGGAATGGGTGTCCAACATCGCTGTGGTTTCCAAGAAAATAGGATGAATACGGATCTGTATAGACTTCTTGGATTTGAGCAAAGAAATGATCAAGGATGATTTCCCGCTTCCGAGCATTGATCAACTCATCAACACTATGGCTGGTCATGCTATGTTATCCTTCATGGATGGTTTCTTTGGTTATAAGCAAATTCGCATTAATCCAGAGCATTAGCTAACAACAACCTTCATGACCCCATGGGGTACCTTTTGTTACACCATGATGTCTTTTGGGCTCAAGAATGCCAAAGAAACCTACCAGCGAGCCATGACCTACATCTTTAGTGACTACATCCTAGAAATGCTAAATGACTATGTAGATGATATAGCGGTCAAGTCCAAAGAGGCCGTTAATCACCCTTGCGATCTAGTAGCAGTCCTCAAGTGTTGTCAAATGCATGATTTGCACCTCAATCCTAAGAAGTGTGTCTTTGGGGTAAAAATCAGATGCATGTTAGGGTTTGTAGTAATCGAGGCCGAAATATAGGTGGACCCTGACAAAGTTAAGACCATTGTCAACCTGGCACCTCCAAACAAACCTTAAGAAATTACATGGTTTGCAAGGAAGGGTACAATTCATTCAAAGGTGTATAGAAAGGTTAATTGACAAGTTACACCCCATGCAACACCTTCTAAAGAAAGGGGTTAACTTCGAATGGACAACTCAATGCTAACAAGCCTTCGACGACCTGAAGAAAGAACTTTTGCACCTCCCAACTATGCACCTATCACAAAGGGATAAGCCTTTCTTCATCTACCTTGCCACCTCTGACACATCTATTGCGGCATTGCTATGTCAAAAATTAGACGACAAATCTAAGATACCAATGTAATATCGAAGTCATGCATTAATAGCACAGGAGACGAAATACAACGAAGTATAAAGCAATTGCCTTGCCTTAGTGTTTATGCTAAAAATGTGGAGGCATTACTTGTTTCACAGTACAATCAACATTATTTGAAAAAACAACATACTCCGAGCTATCACCAAAAACTTGTATGAAAGTAGCAGAAAAGCCCAATGGAAAGCAATAACTGTAGAGTTCAACTTACACCATGTAAGCTAGTCATCGATGAAGGGTCATGCCATAGCAATGCAACTTATAGCCTCACCTGTCAATGACCAGGCAACCATAAATCCCAAATTCCTAGACAAGCACATTAGCACTGTCAACACCGTCCCATTACATCTCAAAGCTATCTTGCAATTCGACGGTACCTCAACTACGCAGGGAGGTAGTGTAGCTACCGTCATTACATTTCCCTCTGGGAAAATGCACTTGTTTGCTTATCATTTTGCATTCCCCTACACGAACAACATACCAAGGTATGAGGGGCTACTCAGAGGCCTCTCAGCTACCCAAACATTACGCATACAACAGCTGGCGATTCGTGGAGATTCACAACTAGTTGTGAATCAAATCATTGGGGCTTACACTTGCAAAGCTACACACCTACAACCCTACTGCGAGCTACCAAAAATCCTGCTAGAATAATTCACAACCACAGATGTGCAACACGTGCCACACAACGAAAACACCGTAGCAAACGCCTTAGGCATCCTTGCACTAAATATTCCACCACACTTGTTCTCAAGTTTGCCTACCTCGATCTTCAAATGTACTAGGCCTATCACTCAAGCAGAACACATGGCCTCTATCAGTGCTGCGATCACCCAGGAGTGGTATGCCAACATTAAAGCCTACTTGCAACATGTTGAACCCCCAAGTGGATTAACATCTACCCAGAGAGATGCGATCCGAAAGCATGCTTGACAATATGTGCTCATGGGATATGGCACCCTATGCAAATGCTCCTATGACAGGATATTGCTGGCATGCGTGGGTGGGGAGCAGGTGCAAAAGGTAGTTAATGAAGTGCATGAGGAACTATGTAGTGGACACATAGCACCTAGGGCTATGGCTACATAATCAAATGCCTAGGGTACTATTGGCCCCACATGGAGCATGAATGCTTGTTGAAAGTCAAGACATGTGACATGTGCCAGAGGCATGTAAACCTCATACATGTTGCACCTACGGAGCTACACTCAATGCAGATCACGTGGGCTTTCTAGCGATGGGGACTAGACCTCATAGGACCTATCATGCCCAAGTCCTCCGTAGGCCATAGCTTCATCATCATCACCACTAAGTATTTTACTAAGTGGGTGGAAGCTATTCCCCTAAGGAAGATGACATCTCAGCAGGTTTGACACTTCATCTTGGATAACATTTTGACAAGGTTTGGACTTCCGATGACTACTGTAATAAAAAATGGGCCACAATTCAATAGTACGGAAACCCGAACCTTCTACAACAATCTTGGCATCAGGAAATCGTTCTCCTCCCCATACTATCTGCAGGAAAATAGGCAAGCAGAGGCTACAAATAAGACCATCATCAACTTGCTGAAGAGAATGCTCAACAATAGCAAGAGGTGGTGGCATGAGCAAATCCTCTATGTTCTATGGGCCTACAGGATGACGTGCAGAACTACAATGAGTAAGACTCCTTACAATCTTGTTTATGGATCTGAAGCTATGTTGCCTCTTGAGTTGTAGGTACCATCACTCCGGATGATCCTACTGGATGTCATGAGTGAAGCCCAGAATAACGAGTCACGGATCATCAACCTTGACTCAATAGAGGAGGAGCATGCGTAAAACCTAAGTCACATTGAGCACTACCAAAGTAAACAACAACAAAAACACCATGCAAACCCACATCAACGACCATTACAAAAGGGATACCTCATCCTCAAGGTCATCTGTGAGCATGTGAGAAAATTCTCAACTAACTGGGAAGGCCCTTATGTGGTCACTAAAGCCTTTGGGAATGGAGCCTTCAAGCTAGCAGACATGGATAGCAACGAGTTTGCCAACCTAGTGAATCACTCGTACCTCAAGCCGTACTACATTTAAGTGCATGGAGTAGACAGGAAATCGTCCGCTATGAAGTAAAACTGGCACAGAACGTCCTCTACGACGTAAAACTGGCAAAGGTGAGCAAACATCCACTACAACACTAAATTTGCACAGTTTCACCAGAGTCTACTATGACAATAAACTAGCACAGTTCATCCGCTACAATGTTAAACTGGCAACACACATCCACTATGACATTAAACTAGCATGTACGGTCTTTTGGGACCTTAAGCTAGTGCAAAGGTCTGCTGAGACCTTAAACCAACACATGGTCTACTAGGACCTTTAAACTGGGTTTTCGGCATGTCCCCAGCATGCATCTTCACCAAGCACACCATCAAGCGAGCCTATGCATTGCTGACGTGGGGTGGGACATTGCAGTTCTAGAATGCAGTTCATGACGCACTGAGAACATGATCTAGTACATATGTAACGTCGCTGTTCCTGGCACCTTGCTAATTCCTTGGAGGTGTCGAATGACACTTCACTGATCCCCTAGACCTACCATCACCATGGCCCATCGCCCTGATAGTAGTTCCTTGGTCAATGCCTACTGCTGGAGTTCCAGCAGTATTATGGCCTAACCACAATATTGCTACCCTCTAGCTCCTTGCCGATGCCTGGGCTTGCACAACGTTTAGCTATGTGGTAGCTGATCCCATAGCTAAACTAAGAATGCATGCCTTTGGCAGGGATTCCAGAGCATCCGCACTCATAGCGATCACCCGCTTCTTCGATGCCAGCTCCTCCATGCTGACGTTGCCATGGCCGCTGCTGGCCTTCCTAATTTGGACATCGTACACCAGCAATGATGTCCAAGAGCTTCAACAACATCTGTAGCAAGCAAGACCTTCACCCTCGCTTCACATCATGGTTGTTTCTTCTAGTTCGCTCTCTATGTTTGCAGGGTTTTTTCCAGTGAGGCGTCGATCGAAGGTATGTCTCACCACAACAGCAAATGCTACAAGATTGCTAAGTGATTGTCTTGATTAGCTTGGCTACATTAGAGTGCACATTCTGCCCTCCCTCTTGCATCCGCAATTTCTACTCGCTCCCTTATTTTACAAGCTTTTTCCAACGCCTGTTAAGCCCTCCTGTTTGCTCAACTGTAAAGTCCATGACGCGTGTAACACAGCTCGTCGCATGGGAAGCATCTATAGGCAAGTTAAAGCCCCCATGCAGATGTAACACAACTCATCTGGGGAAAAAATATCTATTCTATGGTTAGGTTGTTCATAAACATAAACGGTAAGACAGTAAAAGGCAAAAGTGTAAAAGAGCTAGAAAAGCACACATGCTTAACGCAAATGGCACATACACTGTTTCATAATCACCCTCTCCAAGCGTCTCAACGAGAGGTCGAAAGTTAGCGAAAGTAAAGATGAAAACGTAAAAAACTCTCTCATGAGCACTTCGATGAGGGACTCTATTAAACCTCATATTACCCTTTGCCTAAACCTCCTTCCTCCCTACTTTGCTCCTCCCTCTCCCACAAAAACCAATGCAACACTCTCAAGCATAGCTAAGCGACGTCTTGATGATCACTAAGCAACAATGTTAGCGTTGTGTCTTCCATGGTATTTTGTATTCTTTGTCAACATCTCTCAAGCCCATCCTCTAGACATCAACAAAGAGGGGCCAATGAAACACCCTAAAATTCCAAGGCATTCATGCTTCACCAGGCCTTCGCAATCTAGGCAGCGTCATAGTGGTTCCTCATGAGAGGAATGCTCTGAGTTCAAGTTGACCGGTCCAACAAATTTTCTACTCTCGGTATAGACAGGCTCTACGAATCATCTTGCCTACCCACTTGAGTAGTTTATCAAGCTGACAGTCTACTCAAAAATGATGCGTAGAGTTTCCAATAATGCTCAAGATGCATGAAATAGTTCGGCAAGTTTTCTAAGTCATGAAGTTTGCTACGCTACACCATGCTATGTAGCGTAGCAAGCTTCAAAAAATGATTACAGAACGTAGTTCTACGCTATGCTATGCTATGCTACGCTACGCTATCTAGCGTAGCAAGCTTTAAAAAATTGTAGATTGTCGACGTTTTTGTGACTAAGGCCGGTTGCTACGCTATGTAGCATAGCATAGCGTAGCAAATCTACAAAAAACAGTTAGCACACTTCAAAGGTTTCCAACACATGTAGAAGGACATGATGTAAGTTTTTTTCTTCTGGCGACTATGCTACGCTACGCTGCATAGCGTAGCATGGCGTAGCAAGATGTTACGCTACGCCAATAGCCAACATAGCACAGCATAGCAAATAGCTACACCACATCGGTGCATCACCTTATGTAGCAAACTGCTACGCTATGCCTGTACGTCACGCTACAAAGCATAGCATAGTGTAGCACACAGCTGTGCTACCTAAATGCATTTCATCTATTTTGACCGTTACTTCACCTAACTGCACCGTTAGCACACGTCTCCAAGCTTTGATGGCATAATTACAGCATGGCAGGTTCGCAATTATAGCATGGCGAGATCGTCCAACGGACATGCACATCCAATGGTCATGCACGCCTATGCAGCACAGACAAGTCAACACAGGCCTAAGGCACGTGGCATCCAAACCGCATCTTTCGCGTGCCCTTAACCTTATAAATAGCCCAATGAATAATGCTCAGAGGATCCTTTTTGGCTCGGTTAGTTGGCTGGTCCTTTACCTAGCAAGCGAGCAAAAAGTTAGCATTCTATTCCTAAGCATTGTAAACATCTTGTTTGACATTGTAAACAGTTGACACTTCCATTTAGCATTTTTCTTTGTTCTTTCCTGGTATCGTCATAGCATTCTGCATTGTTGACTCTTGAATCTACGCTCGAGTACATAACTGTCTTACTCCAAACGTCTTGGCTACTCTTGGGATCCCTGCACCCCTCAACACCGTGCAACCAATTGTATCCACATTGACAAAGTGAAGTCACGTTCTTGAAGCGATGCATTTTTCTAACTACATTTTACTTTGTTTCTTACTTATCATTGCATTTTACATCATTTTCTACCTCTTTTACATTTAAGCATCATTCTGTGCTATAAGTCTCATTTTCAAATTTTCTAGTTGCAAAAGGTTATATTAACACCGACTAAGTCCCTTTCTGATCAACTAGATGGTTTAGGGTGCCCCGTTTCCATTTCATCCAGCACGTCCCTCTTGTGGATTCAAGGTTAAGACTATCATGACCAACAACCTCTCGGTTTTTTCTAGTCATCAACATTTTCGGTCACAATAGACTCAACATAGAAATAAGGGAGTAACCCCAAAAAATTTATAAAATAACCTTAAAATTGGTAACTTTTAATCTTGGGCAATGTTTAGTAGCTTTGGCAACCTTGAGAATGAACATGCATGCTGAAAACTGATCAAAATTTCTCAAAAATTAATCCCTTGGAATCCTCCATGCTAACACATCCCCCAGAGGGGGATTAGCATGGAAGTAATGGGGTAACTCCAAAAATTATTTAAAAAAAAGCATTAAAATCAACAATGTTTGACCTTGGGCAATGCCCAACAACTCTGGCAAACACAAGAATATACATGCATGCCCATAACTAGTTAAAATTCATCAAAAATTAGCCCCTTAGGATCCTCCATAGTGACACACCCTCCTAGAGGGGGGCTCAATGTGGAAATAATGGGTAACCTAGAAAAACCTATTAAACAACCTTAAAATTAAGAACTTTTGACCTTAGACAATGCCTAGTAGCTCTAGCAACCTTGAGAAAGCACATGCATGTCCAAGAGTAATCAAAATTCATCAAAAATCAATCCCTTTATGATCCTCCATGCTGACACCCCTCCCCCCTCCCCCACCTTGGTAGAGGGGGCCTCAGCTTGGAAATAAGGGATAATCCTAAAAATGCATCAAATGACCTTAAAATTGACAAATTTTGACCTTGGGTAATGTCTAACAACTCTAGCAACTCTGGCAACCCTGGGAATGCACATGCATGCCCAAAACTAATCAAAATTTGTCCAAAATAAATCCCTTGGAATCCTCCACATTGACACACTCCTAAAGGGGGGGCTTAGCATGGAAGTAAGTGGTAACTCCAAAAAATGATCAAAAAGGCTCAAAATCAACAACTTTTAACCTTAGGCAATGCCTTGTAGCTCTGACAACCCCAAGAATGCACATGGATGCCCATAACTAGTTAAAATTCATCAAAAATCAATTCCTTGGGCTCCTTCACACTGACACACCCCTTTGGAGGGGGAGCTCAACATGGAAACAAGGGTGTAACCTAAAAAACCTAATAAACAATCTTAAATTGACAATTTTTGATGTTGGGCAATACCTAACAACTCTGCTAACCTTGGGAATGCACATGCATGTCTAAAACTATTCAAAATTCATCAAAAATTAATCACTTGAAGTCTTTCAAGTTGACACACCCCATGGAGGGGGCCCTTAGTGTGAAAATAATGGGTAACCCTAAAAATTAACAAAATAACCTTAACACTAGCCACTTTTGATCTTGGGTAGTGTCTAGTAGCTCTAACAACCTTGAGAAAGCACATGCATGCTCAAAACTAATCAAAATTTATTAAAAATTAGCCCCTTGGGATCAGTCATGCTAACATAGCATCCTAGAAGGGGGGCTTAGCATGGAAGCAAGGGTGTAAATCTAAAAAATGATTAAAAAAGCCTTTAAATTAACAACATTTGACCTTGGGCAATGCCTAGTAGCTCTGGCAATCCTAGCAATACACATGCATGTCCATAACTAGTTAAAATTCATCAAAAATTAGCCCCTTGTGATCCTCAATGCTGACACACCCCCTAGAGGCGGGCTCAATGTGGAAACAAGGGGGTCACCTTGAAAAACCTAAAAATGACCTTAAAATTAATAAATTTTATCCTTGGGTGATGCCTTGTAGCTCTGGCAACCCTAGGAATACACATGCATGTCCAAAATTGATCAAAATGCATCAAAACTTAGTCCCTTGAAACCCTCCATACTAACATACCCCCTGGAGGGGGGCTCAATGTGGAAATAATGGGATCTTAGTGTAGAAGCTCCAAAACTCTTATTTTTTAGGCCCAAATAGCCCAAAAATAGCCCTTACTAATTTCTAAACCCATCTAAGAACCCTGTACTCCTGAACCATGGCCCTCTAATGCCTAAAATTCATAAAAATAATCCTCTTTTGACCTATAATTAGCCATGAATGACCCTAGATAGCATGCTTTACCATATGATTCAACTTTCTTTTTGACCTTATGTTACATTATTGACCCTTAAGCCTCTACATAGCCTTATACATCACTTATCTATTTTATTTTCTCATGTTTAGTCTTTGATTGATATCAAATAGTGGGGTTTGCCCTTCCCTGACTACTATTTGGCACCATGTGACCATGGCCCACTATGGCCTCAAACTAGCATCATGACTCGTCAAGGCCCAAAACTGACAAAACCATGATCCTTGCTGGCCATTTGTAGCCTTATTTCTTGTATTTCCCCCTTTTTTTAACCTTTATTTGGCCCTTATTTTACTTTTTTTTACTTGATTTATAGCCTTGTGTGACCTTGTTTGCACTAGAATAGCATGTATTTGCATAATTTTTATAGCTTTTTAGTATTGTTTATTCATTTTTACCTAGGTGTCACTTAATATGATTTTGGTTGACATGCAGGATTAGAGCATGAGTACCTGGGAGCTAATTAGTTTACTTTTGAGCCTAAATGGGCCTCATGGTAATGTAAAATAGTATATTGATCCTAATTGCCTAGATCTTGAGCCTAAGAGTCTTATCAACTACATAGCCTCAATAGAGAACCTCTAGAGTGGCCTAAAAACCTTTGACTTAGAGGTAGGTGACATAACCAAAGACTCTCTCACTAAGGTTCCTATCATGACACATAGTGGTGAGGAGAAAATCCTTAAACTAAGTTCCTCATTGAAACCTCAACAAGCTCAAGACATCACCAAAGTCCTACAAGGTAACATTAATGGCTTTGCCTATTCATATGAAGATATGCCAGGCCTAGACCCACGCTTTGTACAACATAACATCATATTGGACCCTAGCATTAGACCAATTAAGTAAAAAGTATATAAGATAAGATCCAATTTGGCCTTGGTAGTTCATGATGAGATCTCGAAGCTCTATTAAGCTAGTTTTATTAGGGTTGTTGACTACACAAATTGGGTTTCTAACATAGTGGTAGTCCCTAAGAAAAATGGGAGTATCCATATGTACATTGATTTCTAAGACCTGAATAAAGAAACTATTAAGGATGACATTTCATTCCCTATTATTGATCTACTCATTAATACCATGGCTAAGCATGCCTTATTGTCATTTACGAATAGGTTCTCAAGATACAACCAAATTAGGATCAACCCAAAGCATCAACTTAGCACAACCTTCATGGGGGCCCTTTTCTATACAATGATGTCCTTTGGCCTTAAGAATGCAGGAGCAACCTATCAATGAGTCATGACTTATATCTTCAATGATTACATGCTAGGTTTTCTTAATGATTATATAGATGACATAGCTGTTAAGTCCAAAGAGGCTAATGATCATGCTAATGACCTAGATCTTGTGCTTAAATGATGCCTCAAATATGAGCTTAGGCTCAATCCTAAGAAGTGTTTCTTCGGTATCAAGACTAGCAAGATGCTTGGCCTTGTGGTATCTAAAGTAGGGATACATGTCAATCCTGATAAGGTTAAGACAATATACAAATTAGTAGTGCCTACCAACCTTAAGGAGGTTTAAGGATTGCTACATAGATTACAATTTATTAATAGATTTATCACTAGGCTTACAAATAAGTTACAGTCCATGCAACACTTGCTTAAGAAATGGGTTCACTATGAGTGGATGGCTTAATGCCAAGAGGCCTTTGAAAACCTTAAGGAAGAGTTAACACAACTATTGATGGTCTATCCTCTGCAAGAAGGTAGATCTTTTTATATCTACCTAGCCATATCTAACGCATCCATTACCTCTCTACTCTATTAGAAATGAGATGATGGAGTAGAAATGCCAATATGCTATCTTAGCCATGCATTAGTTATCCACATAACCTGATACACTAAAGTGGAGAAGTTCTATCTGGCACTAGTCTTCTCATTAAAGAAGTAGAGACACTACCTCTTTAGAATCCAAGTCAATGTCATTTGCAAAGATAA
Organism: Gnetum montanum; assembly: GCA_015680685.1. NCBI lineage: Eukaryota > Viridiplantae > Streptophyta > Gnetopsida > Gnetales > Gnetaceae > Gnetum > Gnetum montanum. Next base: position 477,525 of record MNCI01016926.1, on the reverse strand, counting down.
TGTGCTCAGAGGAATAATGACCAATATCTATGAGAGTAGTCATATAGCCTGATGGAAAGCCATAAGCATATAGTTTGACCTTTGTTACATCTCTCAATCTTCAACTAAAGGTCAAGCTATAGCTATACAACTTACCATTTCACTTATTGATGACTAAGTACCCATAGATCCTGAGTACCTCAATGAGCATATTAATATTGTTAGCTAAGTGCCTAAGGGTTATGACACAATCATGCACTTTGATGGAGCTTCAACTACCCATGGGATCAATTCTGCTACCATCATAACATTCCCATCTATTCAAATCCAACCTTTCTCCTACCATTTTAAGTTCCTATGTACCAAGAACATAGTGAAGTACGAAGGTTTGATTAGGAGAATGATGGTAGCCCATGACCTAGGAAGTAGATGCTTAATGATTAAAGTTTATTTTCAACTTGTGGTTAACCATGTAATGGAAGTCTATGCATGTAAATCCAAACATTTACAACAATACTATGACCTAGGGAAACAATTGTTACAATAGTTTGCAAACGTTCATATCCATAATGTACCCCAAAATGAGAATGCCATAGCTAATGCAATTGCAACATTAGCTCTTAGTCTGACACCAAATGTGTTCAGTAAATTGCCCACATTAACCATGGACTTTTTCCCATCACACAAAACACTAAGGATACCTTTGTAGCTATCATCCATACTACTCCTGCTAGAGAGTGATATTATGATATCAAATTTTATCTTATGCATGGTGAGTCTTCTTAAGGCCTAACTGTAACCTAAAAGAACACTATCTAAAAAAGATCAAAGTGATATGTCATCATAGGTGATAACATATTATGTCAATGAACTTATGATGGTATATTACTAAAGTGCTTAGTAAAACTAAATCCAGAATAATCCTAAAGGAGGTTCATGAGGGTATTTGTAAAGGACATACAAGACCACGAGCCATGGCTGCTAAGATTAGGTGATTAGGTTACTACTGGCCCCATATGGAAAGTAACTACATGCAAAAGGTTAAGCATCTTGACACATGCTAATGACATAGTAACCTCATGCATGCAACAGAGTTTCATACTACTCAAATCACTTGGCCATTTCAATAATGGGGGTTGAATATCATCAAACCTATAACATCCAAGTATTTTGTAGGTCATCATCACTACAACTGAATGCTTTATGAAATGGGTTGAGGCTATTCCTTTAAGGAAGACTACATCTAAACAAGTTTGCAAATTTATCTTAGATAACATTCTAGCCTGTTTTGGCATACCCATGACCATAGTTATAGGTAATGGACCATAATTTAGTACCCATAAAATGAAATATTTCTATCATAACATAGGCATTAAGCATTCTTTCTCATTACTTTATTATCCTTAGGACAATAGATAAGAAAAATCAAGCAACAAAGCCATTATCAACTAGCTAAAGAAGATGCTTAATAATAGCAGTTGTAAATGGCATGAGTGGCTTGTTCATGCACCATGGGCCTACAAAATGACCTATTGCATGGCAACTAAAGCAACCCCTTATAGCATAGTTTATGATTTTGGAGCTATATTACCTCTTGAATTGCAAGTGCCATTACTTTAAGTAGCCTTGATTGACTTCATCAACAATGAGCAACATAAGGAATTGTGGATGGTGGCCCTAGACTTAGTGGAGGAGCAATGAATGCAAGCACTTACTCACATTGAATGTTATTACGAGAGGTAAAAATGACAACACTACCATAACTTGACCAAGCATAAGATCAAGGAAGGTAACCTAGTCCTCAAAGTTATTTTCAAGCGTGCAAATAAATTCTTAGGCAACTCGGAAGGGCCTTTCCTAGTCACCAAACCCTATGGAAATGGAGGATTCAAGGTAGCAGATCTAGACAAGAATGAGCTAGTCAATCTATTTGATCACTCCTATCTAAAGCCATATTACATGTAGTCGATGGTCATCAATAAGTGAGCTTGCTCTAGAATGGCCTATTGAGGCCTTAAACTGGCATCATGGCCTATTGAATCCTTAAACTAGTAATATGATCTACCAAGGCCTTAAACCAGCAACCTAGCCTACCAGGGCCTAAAACTAGTAACAACATAGCCTGCTAGGGCCTAAACCTAGTACTACAGCCCATCATGAACTTAAATTAGCAGCATTGGTTACCTGGGTGGCTTTTTTTTTATTCTCTATGTGGTCTATATATGCATTGAAATGATTTAACATGCTTTGATTACCTAGTTTTCTTGTCCTCCTAGAGTTGTGTTTGCAAGATGAAGCCTAAAGTTATGACAAAGATGCAACTCATTATGGTAGCAAATCACCAAATGACCTCAATGTGCAAGATTCAATAAGTTTGTCTACTATGTTAAGAGTGCTTGTACCATTGCTCTTACTCTAACACCACTCCTTAAGCCAAGCCCCATAGCCTGATTATATTCTTCCATATCTCAAGAAACAATATTAACTCATATTTTTCACTCATACACTATAGTTATATGATATCTCCTCAGCATGCTCCATCCTCAAGTCCACTTGGATGTAACTTTATTCATTCAATGAAAAAATTATTAAGCCCATCAAACGTAACGCATCTCGTTCGGTGGGATAACTTTCAAGTTCATCAAATGTAATGCAATTCACTTGACAGGAAAGCTATGTTAAACTAGCCTTCACAATGAAACCCAATGAAGGTTTCAACCCATAAAAAAGGAAGGGGAAGCAAGTTGCCAAGGAACCAAATGGCCCAAAAAGCCTTAAAGCCCAATGGCCAAAAAACTTTTGGAGTGAAGTGGTTGGTGTCTCAAACACATTTTCCAAGCAACCAACACTTCAAAATATGTCGGTCCAATGCTATTGCCATGATGGCAACACTTGTAATACATTATTAGCCTCCATGACCATCTCCCTAACTACCATAATCATTCCTCCATAATAATCCTATCCCATCATCATAAGCACTTTTCGACATGGTTCAACATGACTAGATCAAGTGTGGAGAGGGATCATCGATGGTGGATCTGTAGTGGTGTATTGTATTCTTTGTCCATGCCTCTTGGATCAATCCTCCGAACATAAACAAAGAGATACTAATGAAACACCATTAAATTTTCATGTTCAAACCTTTGTGATTCCATCCCATAAAACCTAAGGTAATTCTTTCTTGTAAATGTAAAGGTTGTAATCCATAAAGAGGCAATCTCACATGTTTCATACTTTTAGGGTTGAAAAATGCTTCATATGTAGCCAAAGCCTCATTCGCCAAGTGAAAAAAGTCATCTAGTATCTATATTTGGGTTTGGAGAAGTTAAAAATGCCTTTTGGAATACCCTGAGATGTATTGTCAGAGAGGAGAATTGTGATATGGTCTGCCTCCAGGAAACCAAGCTGTAAGCCGTGGAATCCGGTCACCTCCAGTGGATGGGCTGGACCACTTACATGCACCCCAGCCAGGGCCGGGCTGGAGGCCTGGCCATTCTTGCATGCCCAACCACCACTCTGGTGGATGCATCCCTGTGGACCATCACGGTCCACGTCCCAGCCCATGGTTTTTGGCTGACCAACTTCTATGGGGCGCAGGCGTGGGAATCACGGCTTCATGAGTTAAATCAAGTGGCCTTACTGGTGCCTGATCTCGGCTTCTGGGTGGTTGTCAGTGATTTCAACCAATGCCTGTACCCCTGGGAGAAATCTGGGGGGGCCGCCCCCCCCCCCCCACCGGGACGAGCCAGATTTCATGGAGTTCCTTGAGCGCTCTTCTCTTGTTGACCTGCCCATTGCGAACTGCCGTTTCACATGGAGTAACCAGCGAAAAGGGGCGCACTGTGTTCTCTCCCGCATTGATCCAGTTTGCATTAGCTCTGCTCTCCTCCTCAGCATGGCCATCAAGGTGACAGGGCAAGAGTGGGCTGCTTCTGACCACTGTTCGCTGGTTGTGTCCATTAGCCCACCTCAACCCCAGGCCCCACGCCCATTTCGTTTCGAGACCACATGGCTTACCAAACCGTGGCTTCACCCGCTGGTGGAGGACATCTAGGCCAATTACCAGTTGGGTCGGATGGACCCTTGGAGCTTCCTCAAAGAAGCTCTCCTTTGGCTCAAGTGGGTCATCCGGGCCCTCTCGGTGGGGGAGAAATTTCCATTTCGTGTTGGCCAAAAGATGGTTCAGGAGCAACTCGGACGCATCCATGCGCAACAAGAGAATGGGGAGGACCTGCACTCGGAGGAGATGCATCTTCTCCACCAACTCCAGAGTCTAGATCATGAGGAGGAGACCTACTGGCGGCAGCGATCCTAGATTAGGTGGCTCCGCGAGGGGGACAGACATACGAAATTCTTCTTCGCCATGGTTAAGACGCGTGGCAAAAATCACATCCGTGGCCTCCGTACTTAGGCTAGGGCGGTGGTTGATGACCCACGGGGGATCGCCAATGAGCTCTCACATTATTGGGGGCGCATTTGGACCAAGCACCCCACCCAGCCCATCTGAGTCCATGTGGCAAAGGTGCTCACTGCAGCGGACAATCAACATCTTCTGGCCCCCTTCTCTGAGACAGAATTGACTAACACCATCAACAACATGTCAGGAGGTAAAGCACCTGGACCAGATGGTTGGTCACTGGAGTTCTTCAGAGTTTTCTTGGATATTGTGGGGCCCAATCTTCTGGATGCCTTCAACGTCATGCTGGCCAAACGACAAGTACAACATGAACTCAACTGCTCGTGCATCGTCTGCATCCCAAAATAGTTGAATGCACACCACCCGGAGCACTTCTGTCCCATTGGTGTGTGCAATGTTCTCATTCATGTCTTCTCCAAACTCCTGGTCAATCGTCTAGGATCCCTCTTGCCTAAGTTGGTTGGATGCAATCAGGCGGGCTTCATTCATGGTAGGACCCTTCAGGATCAGGTTCTTCTTATGCAAGAGGTTCTTCATTCCCTCTGTATTACGGGGTTTCCTGGTCTATATCTCAAGCTGGACATAGCGAAGGCATATGATACACTTAGTTGGGACGCCCTACAAGACATCATGCATAAGAAAGACTTTGACCCTGGGTTTATCCAATTATGTTTGCATATCCAGTCCTCCGCAGGGTTCTCCTTTGACGTGGGTGGGCGGTTGTGGGGCTTTTCCTCCCCTAGTAGAGGTTTAAGGTAAGGCGACCTCCTATCCCCTTTGCTTTTCATCATTGCCATGGACCTCATGCAATATTACTGTAGCACCTCGGGGGTGGATGTCCTGAACATTGCGGGGGTGGCTTGTCGTGTTGAACACTGCGCCAACGATACCATGCTTCTCAGCCGGGCAGCGGCCCCACAGGCACGGTGTATCAACCTGGCCCTGACCAGATTGGCTGCCGAATTAAGTTTGGAAATCAACCGCATAAAGTCGATGGCGTACTTCATCAATGTGGACCCGTAGGTGCAGCACCGGGTTACATAAATCCTGAACATTCAATCCGGAACAATCACCGATACCGACCTTGGTATCCTGTTGTTCCAATGGGGATGGAACAATACTTGGACTCCCCTCCTGGCCAAGCTTGAGAAGCACATAAACCATTGGGCAAACCATTTTCTTACACGCAAGGGCCACCTCCTCGTGGCTACCGGGATCCTCGTGGCCACTACGTGCTTTGTGGCGGTAGTTGCCGCGCCCCCCGCGGCCATCATTCACCAGATCAACGCCATGATTCGCTGCTTCATTTGGTGGGGGGGCAAAGGAAGGAGCAAGCTTCATCTAGTCAACTGGCACCGCGTGGCCCATCCTTGAAAAGTGGGGGGTTTGGGGGTCACGTCTTTCGAAGATGGGTGCATGATGGGACAGCAACAGCTCGTCCACTAGCTAACACGTGCACTGGGGGAGCACAGCCAGTGGGCTCTCATCGCTTGCTGAAAATACACGCCTTGGTAGCCTGGACCACATGCTTCGTGGCCTTGGCAGACCCTCTGTCAGCACGCGCGGGAGATGCTACACCTGGGTTGGACCCACCTCGAGCCGCGCACCATCCTGACAAAAATATCCCCCGGAGGATAGTTGGCAGGAGATCTGGCACGGGCGGCTCCCTGAGAATGTCAAAATGTTTCTCTGGCTAATAAAATTTGCAGCGCTCCCCGTGCGCGCCGTACTACTGCAGCGCGGCATCACACACAACACCACGTGTCCACGCTGCGGAACTAGCTCTAAAACGCTCACCCACTTCATTCACGAATGCCCTTGCATGATCGCCACTTGGTGTGCATGCAGGATGCCCCCCCCCCCTCATGGCAATTTAATGGTGACTCCTGGTCGGCACTACTGTTATGGCACGCCTGGAAGACGCGGAATTGCACGATCTTTGCACAGGCTGCAACCCCCCCCAGCGACTTATCCTACAGACCTGCCGAGCGTGGCGCGAGCTTGCAGACACCATGGGAAAGACGCCGACATACAAACCTGACTGCGCCGTCTACCAGGCTGACGAGGAGCTTTGGCAAATGGTCTGTCAGTGCGGTTAGGCCGACCTGCTGCAGAGGCTGGTTAGGGACCCTGACCTTCCTAACACCACGTTCTTTACTAACTGGCATGATGATTACACCTACTTTCAAGGTCATGAAATTCGTCTCACGGAAGCCACCATTGCCAGCTATTTGGGGGTCCCGGCCGCTAGCACAGTCATCCTGCTGACCTCCCGTGACCTCTAGAACTCTGCAGCCTTTTTCGAGGGGTCAACCCCAAGAACGCAGAGCCGCCAGGTCCCTCGGTCTTCGCTCCTGCGCCTTTGGGCTCGTGCCGCCGACTTGGTGGAACGTTATTTTGTCCAGTCGAGCAACGTGTCCAAGCTCCAGGGGTTGCATTTCACTTTCTTGAGGTGCTTGAAGGTTGGCACCCAGGTTAACCTGCCGCGGTTCTTCCTTGAGACCCTTCGCCTTAAACGACGAGGTTGCCGCTTGGGGTTAATTTTAGCTTTGTGGCGGGGGGCAGGTGGGTAGGGGGCTCCTGGCCCATCCTCTGCCCCCCCTGGGGGTCGCCTCGCTGATGCTCCCCCCGCCCCCCCGACTTCCCCCACCCCAGCCACTCAACAGCGGTAGACCGCTTTGAACCTCACCTGGGGACGCCGCTCCCGTCGAAATCCCCCCCCCCTTGCCTGACGCTCCCAGGGCCCCCCCAAATTGGGAGGCAGACCTGCAACAGGCAGTTGCTGCTGCTCGGGAGGCCGAGCAACAGACTTCGGAGGAACAGTGGACTGAGACCCTGGCTCAGTTGTGCACCGACCACGAAGCCCAGCTCCATGAACAGGCACAATAGCTGAGCCGGCAGTACATGCTCATGATGGAAACCTCGCTGGCCAAGCTCATTAATGAGCTCCGGGACCGAATTAGGGAGGAGCTGCGCCAGGAGGAGGCAACTCATCAGGCCCATGAGGCGGTGGCCTGGGAAGAGCAGGAGTGCTTGAAGGAGGAAGAAGAGCAACGGCAACGGCAATTTGATCGAGCACATGAGCACAGTACCTGTCAGTGGCTCAGGGGGGGGCGCTGCTCGTATAGCATTTTGGGCATTAGCTGTGAGAGCTCCTGGGGGGAGCTCAGACGACACATTAGACGCACATTCGCAAGATTCCACCCAGATGCGAGGGACTCGTCGGTTGACCGGCGCAGGAGAGAGGCTACTCTGTAGATCATCCAACAAGCCACGAACTTCATGGACACCGAGGAGCATCGCACCACACTGGACCTGCTTCATGAGTTGGAACGGCCTCGGTGTGCCTGTCGCCATTTGCCGACTCGCCCCTAAAGGCCACTCCCCCCTGCCGCTGCCCCCCGCTCCCTTGTTTGTTTTCGTCTATTTTTTGGGGTTGC
>MNCI01016926.1:433696-462019 GCA_015680685.1 Gnetum montanum | reverse complement strand
TTGTTGGGATTGGGACCTGATCAAGGGATTATGCATGGTAAAGGGGATGCTCTGGTGTGTATACGGGTCATGCTGATCCTTGTCAATAGCCATTGATTAGCAGACTCGAAATCAAGGCATAAGATGTGCATCCTTTGGCAGAACAAGACTCTTGTTTAGTGTCTGAGAGGACTTGTTGGCCATGTGATGGTGGGTTACGTTCTCTGGAGGAATAGGCCCTTTGTTTGGTGTTAAAGAAAACCTGTTGGTGGAGAGCCAAAGCTATGCAATGAGATGTTACTTAAGCTTTTGAGACATGAGTATTTGTTTCCAAGACAACTGCCTTCCCACCTGAGGCTTATGGGAAGTGCCAAGGGTCTTGTGGTTCATTTTTCTCTTTGCTCTTTACTCTTTTCTTTTTCTTTCTTTTTCTTTTTTGTTTTTTTTTTTGCTCTTTTTTTTGTTGTTTTTTTTCTTTTGTCTCTTTGTTTTTTGGAAAGAGCTTTCTTTCAATTTTTCACTCATGCTCATGTGCCATATTGTGTGTTGCAGTTGCTTGAGAGTGTCACAGTGTGTAACAGTGTGCTCAAATTTTTGGGGTGTACTGGGTGTATCTGGGAACTGTAACTGGGTAGGAAAGAGAATAAGAGTGTTGGAGAAATGGAGAATGTATTGGGAACTGGGAGTCTACTTTTGACCAGATTGATTAACCTGGTTGCATGCATTAGAAACAATGTGGCACCTTGTCACCGTGATGAAGTGTATCTGTGTATGAGCACCACCAGGTGTCATCCTGCAAACACAACTCCAAGAAGGCAAGAAACCACAAGTGAATGAGTTAGCGAACACTTTAGCCATGAATGTGACTGATGCCAATGGAGGCACCATGTGAAACTTAAGGTAAACAAAATGAGCAGCAATAGTGTTGTAAGATCCGGTGTGATGAATGATGCAGCAGGCATTGATGAAGAAATGTCATGAATTACAGCCGCAAATGAATGTGCCAGAAATGATCTTGCCAGGTTATAGTCTTAGCGGACTGCCATGGGTTAGTTTTATGTCATAACCCGTTGGACGTTGCCAGTTTATCGTCGTAGTGGACGGTACGATGCTAGTTTATAGTCGTGGCAGACTATGAAGAGGCAAGCTAGTTTATAGTCTTAGCGGACTCTGGTGAATAAGTGTGACAGTTTAGTGTCATGTCGGACAGAGCTCTGTGGTGTTGGTTTACTGTCATGATGTCAGGACATTTTGTGGTATTAGTTTTAAGTCATGATGCCAGGACTGTCAGGGTGGATGCATGCATGTGTGTCCGTATGATCCTGTAAACAAAAGCAACTAGAGAAAACAATGTTAAATATCCATTGCAGAAAACATGAATTGAAATGCACAAGTGAATAGAAAATAATGTGAAAAGGTGGTAGTTTAAGGCCTTTTCGGGCTATGTGTTCTAGTTTAAGGCCTTTTCGGGCCACATGCAAGCATGTAAGCTAGTACAATGCAAACTAAGGTGACGTATGCACAATGAACAAAGGTGAGGAGTGGGCGGCGGTTAGACGTGTCTTTGGCTGCAGGGGACTCTTGGTTATGCGGTTGTTTCTTAGTCGGACATGGTCTAGGAGGTGCGCTAGTTTGCTCTAAGAGGCTTTCAGTTTTTACCCCTTGTTCGGGCATTTTAGCTCTAGGTGTTGTGTTTGTTGTTGTGGGTGTTGCTTCAAGAGGCTCCTCTTTTAAGACCTGTGACATGTCTATGTTGTGGTCAGCTTGAAAGGGAGTGTTGTCACCATGTATAATGACTTGTCCACCTTCGTATGGAAGGCAGATTTCTTGATGTATCGGTGAGGAAACGGCTCATTGTTGTGCTAGCCATGGTCTACCAAGAATCATGTTGAAACTGGGCATCTCTTCTATGACAATGAAAGGTGGTGGTCGTATGAAACTGGGCATCTCTTCTATGACAATGAAAGGTGTCGTCAGTGCTCTAGGTGGCACCTTGATGATGATGGGAGGCCCCTTGCTCGTGGAGGTGGAGAGGATTGTTGCCTTGCTAGGAGGAACATGGATCACAAAAGGTTTCCGCACAGGTTTAGGCTTACTATCTATGCCAATGGAGTTTATGACATAGGGGGCATCGTCTATGCTCGGTTGATTTAGGGTGTTGATGTTTAGTTGGCCCCGTTCTATCATTGCTTGTAGATCATCCTTTAACGCACAACAGGTGTTGGTATTGTGATCGGGCATTTGGTGGTAGTGACAGAATTTTTCTAACTTGAAATGTTGTGGAACTGGGGGCTCATTTGGTGCTGCTAAGGTGGGGTCCCTCATTAACTCGCAGTACCTGTCATGTCGGNAACACCAGTACCAACCCGCCTGCAACAACAGGGGCCACCTTAAGGTTNTTAGAGCGATCCTTGCATTGAAAATTGGACCTTAAGGTGGCCCCTGTTGTTGCAGGCGGGTTGGTACTGGTGTTTGTTGTTTTTGTGCTTGCGGCTATAGTTTCTGTTGTCATCTGTTGTTTGGCAATGTGTTGGTTCTTGTAAGCCACCTAGGCAGGGTCATTGCTGGTTTGTGCAACTTGTTCAATGTTCTTGATCTGTGTAAATGCTTGGCTCAATGTGTGAGTGCTTAGGTAGTACAATTTTGACTTAATGAAGTCATTCATGGCTCCCTTCAGAATCGTAAGCAAATACTTTTCAGGGATGGGCTCATGAAGTTCGTTAAGGGCTAAACTCCATCGTTGGATGAACTTTTGCACAGGCTCAAGTGGTGCTTGTTTCACCTATATCAGACTATCTAGTGTGGCTTCAGGCTTGAGGTTGTACTTAAACCAGGTAACGAACTGATGTAAGAGATCCTCTAGAGAGGATATGGAGTTACAGGGCAAGGCTCAATACCAGTCTAAGGCTACACCTATTAAGGACATAGCGAACACTCGCAAGATTGCGTGGGGCCAAACTTGAAGCAATAGAGTTTCTGATCGAAATGTGACTAAGTGAGCATTTGGATCTCCCTTCCCATTGTACTTGGTTAACTGTGGCAGTGTTATTCCCTTGGGTAAGGCTAATGATGGCACTGAAGAGCTAATTGGATCATCATGATAAAAGTCTAGTACTTTAACTTGTTTAGTGTTAGCAGCTTTGAGTTGCTTTACCTCATCAACTAACACTTGCATCATTTGTTTTGCTTCTGCCCACTCTCGAGCGGTAGGTAGATTAGCTAGTTGGGGAGATTGTTGGGTTGTCATTTGTTGCTGTGGAGCAATATTCAGAGTTGTGGTTGTGGGGTGTGGCACGTTGAAGTGAGTGGGTTGTTGAACAAGGGGTATGGTTCCTTGCCTAGCCACAAACTGTGAAGTGACACCCTGGATGTGCGGGGCCGATGCAATGAAAGTGGCCCCATGCGTTTGCACATGCGGTATATACTGGGTGGACATGGGGGTGGGTAATCTCTGTTGGAATACTAGTGCTTGTGTGCTCGTTGACACTTGGTGAGTGGCTGTCTATCCCATGCGAAGATGGACTGATGGGTTAACATAGGCTTGGGGACTAAGGGTGTGGTATGAATCCTCAGGTTCAGATTGTGCCTCAAAGTCATCTACATCATGTTGGTTTTGGGGCTCCTCATTAGGTCACCGTGAGTTTTGGCTCCTTTCCATAAGGAGCTGGGAGATGAGTCTATGCTGAGGCTTAGAAAGGGGGATGATGTCATATACAGAGGGGACGAATTCGTGACCTCCCATGTATATGTGCTCGAAGTTTCGTTTTGCCTCCTGTTCTATGGTGTCAAGAGGAAGGTTGGTCTGAATCTTCACACAGATGTAGTTATACTGTTCTTATGTGGGAACTATGAAGGCGTGTGCATTAGAGGTCTGGGACTCCATGGTGATGTGTGACGGGGCAGCGTACGAGCTAGCTAACAAGTGCTGAGTGTGTTTCAGGCTAAGTGTGCAGAGTGTCTGCGGTGTGAACACTGAAAATTTTTCAAAGTGTCTAGCGTGTACGGCGTAAACAAGAGAAAATTTGGCTAAGTATGAAATTATGAACCGTAGTTGGACGTGGATGATGATCTCGAGTAAGAGGAAGTCATCTCGGAATCGTTATGTTGTGTGTATGGTATGCCTTAGACAAGGTGATTCATGTTGGTGGCCGTTAGTACTTAGACTGGTTTGAAGTAGGTGCGAATCGCAACGAATTTGGCTTTGAAACGGGCCCGTTTTGGGTGTTTTTGTTGAAAAAACACTGTAGCAGCGTAAAAGCACTGTAGTAGTGTAAAAACACTATAGCAGCGTAAAAGCACTGTAGCAGCGTAAAAACACTGTAGTAGCGTAAAAGCACTATAGCAATGTAGAGCACTGTAGCAGCGTAAGAGCACTGTAGCAGCGTAAAAGCACTGTAGCAGCGTAAAAGCACTATAGTAGCGTAAAAGCACTATAGCAGTGTAGACACTGGGAATTTGTAGACAAAGTTAGCGTATGGTTAACAGTGTAGACGCTGGAAGACTTGCAGATGGTGAGTTTTAAACAGGGTAGCGTAGACGCTGATCAGCGTAGATGCTGGAAAGTTTGCAGGTAAGGTTTTAAACTATACAAAGTAAATGTTGGGAGGTTTTTGGAAAAATTCGGCGTGTACTCCACAGCATAGATGCTGAGAGCTCTGAAGCACAACTAGTTTAAGGCAAAGGCCCTCCTTCTAGTGCCATTTTCTGTGACGTCCGAAATTGTCGATCTCCGGCTGGAAGGGAACAGAGGCCGGGGGATCACAGGACGTGCATAGAAGATCCTACCTTCACTTGAGGATGAGGTGGAACGGACGAAGGTAGAGTACCTTGGATGGTCCGCACGCGGATCAGACAAGGATTTCCCCAAACATACACCGAGGTGCTATACGCTGAGTTATATGTGAACGGCGTAACAGGCGTAAAACAAAGCGTATACAGCGTAACAGGTGCGAACAAAGCGTAAATGTAAACGAACGTAAACAGAACACATGTAAGAAAGTAACATAAACTATAAACAATGATATTACAGAATGAAAATACAATGCACTGGTCTAACGCAGTTGTGGTAGAACACAAGGCAGACAAAAAGCCCCGGTGGATGCAGGGATGACTCGGCTGGTTCGCACTATAGGCGCAACGTAGAGACTGTGTGCCCAGCGTATAGGACTATCCAGCGTAAAAGGATTTTTAGCTCTGGTGCGCAACGTAATTGTTCTCTAGTATGCTCTGGGATTTTGCCAATTGACCCTTGTACAAGTGGAAAAGTGGGGTTTTTATACCAGTTGTTATGCTAGACTTGGGTTGGGCAACACGTGGATGTTGACCGGGTGCAAAAAAGGCGTAAAATTTACAAATGTACAACATATTACATCTGCTGAGCATATACACTAAGCGTATATGTTGTATCAGGTGGCCGTAGACTCTGGGCGTATACGCTGGATGTGCTGGGCGTAGATGCTATGGACGCTAGGCGTATACACCGATAATGGCTGGGCGTATACGCCGGGTGGATACACTGATGGTTGTCGACTTGCTTCAATCCTTGATCTTCAGTGTCGTTCTCATTTTGTCTTTGGAGATTCCATGTCGGGTGTAAACATTTATCGTACCTACCAAGCGTACATGTGAAGTGAGTACGTCGGGCATGTAAGTTGGATGTCTACGCTGGGCGTATACGCTATGGATGTCAGGCGTATATGCTGGTACTGCAGACTTAGTGAAAATTAAGCATTTTGGTCCCCAAAGTTGCAATGTGTGACACCAAATGTAGCCGTGGTTGTCCGTGGGTCCCAAGGACCTGCTTCTTGCTGGAGAAGTACCAAGCTCGAAATTTTGTGGTGTTTCATCTGGAGAGTAATAATATTGTGGCTGGGCCACAATACTGTTGGAACTCCAACTATAGGAACTAGCCTAGGAACTACCATCAGTGCAGTGGACTTTGTCGACGGTAGGTTTGGAGGGCCAGTATAATGTCATTCAGCATCTTAGGAGGGTCAGCATGATGCCAAGGGTGGCAACATTGCCTATGTCCCAGACCATGTTCTCATTGCATCGTGAACTGTGTTCTGGTGCTGTGACGTCCCACCCACATGTCAGCATCGTGCATGCTCGTCTGATGTGTACTCAGCGTAGGTGCATGCTGAGGATGTGATGCGAACCCAATTTAAGGTATTAGTAGACCATGTACTGGTTTATGATCCTAGCGGACCGATGTGCTAGTTTAAGGTCCCAACGGACCGTACATGCCAATTTAACATTGTAGCCTACAAGCAGTGCCAGTTTATAGTCATAGTGGACTAGCAGTGCCAGTTTTACATCATAGCAGACGGTTGCTGCCAGTTTAATGTTGTAGAGAACGTTACTCGATATTGCTAGTTTATCGTCATTACGGACACTACTTGGTGTCATTGCCAGTTTGTCGTCGTAACGAACGGTACTTATTGTTGCCATTGTGCTTCGGACATAGTACGGCTTGAGATGCGAGTAATTCACCAAGTTGGCAAACTCATTGCCATCCATGTCCACCAGCTTGAAGGCTCTATTTTCGAAGGCTTTAGTGGTCACATAAGGACCTTTCCAGTTGGATGAGAATTTGCTCATGTGCTCATGGACGACCTTGAGGATAAGGTCTCCCTTCTGCACTGGCTGTCGATGCAGGTCTGCATGGTGCTTCTACTGCTACTTGCTTTGGTAATGCTCAATGCATCTCAGCATTTGCATGCACTCCTCCTCCACTGAGTTGAGGTCGATGGTTCATGACTCGTTGTTCTAGGCTTTGCTCATGACATCTGCAAGGATCATCCAGAGTGATGGTAGCTGCAACTTAAGAGGCAACACAGCTTCAAATCCATAAACAAGGTTGTAAGGGGTCTTACTTGTTGTGGTCCTGCACATCATTCGGTAGGCCCACAGGACTTAGAGGATTTTCTCGTGCCACCACCTCTTGCTATTGTTAAGCATCTGCTTCAACAAGTTGATGATGGACTTATTTGTAGCCTCCGCTTGCCCGTTTGCCTATGGATAATAAGGGGAAGAAAATGATTGTTTAATGCCTAGATTGCTACAGAAGGTTCGGGTTTCTGCACTGCTGAACTATGGCCCATTGTCAGTCACAATAGTCATTGGAAGCCCAAACCTTGTTACGATGTTGTCAAGGATGAAATGGCAGATTTGCTAAAACTTCATCTTCCTCAGGGGAATAGCTTCCACCCACTTGGTAAAATACTCAGTGCCAGTGATAATGAAGCTATGCCCTGCGGAGGACTTAGGTGTGATAGGCCCTATGAGGTCTAGTCCCCATTGTTGGAAGGGCCACATAATTTGGTTGGGTGTAGGTCTGTAGGTGAGATGTGTATGAGATTTGTGTATCTCTGGTACGTGTCACACATGTCTTGACTTTCGACAAGAAATCACGTTCCATGTGGGGCCAATAGTACCCTAGGCGTCAGATTCTGGTAGCCATAGCCCTAGATGCTATGTGTCCACCGCACAGCCCCTCATGAACTTCATTAACTACCTTTTGCACCTTCTCGCCATCCACACATGCCAGTAATATCCCATCGTAGGAACGTCAGCATAGGATGTTATTTTCCATGAGCACATATTTCTAGGAATGCTTACGAATTTCATCTATCTAGGAAGATGTCAATCCACCTAGGGGTTTACCATGCTGTAAATAAGTTTTAATGTTGGCATACCACTCCTGGGTATTTGTAGCACTAACAGATGCCATGTGTTCCACCTGAGTGATAGGCTTTGCACATTCTATAATCGAGGTTGGCAGGTTTTCCAAGGAATGTGATGGAATGTTTAACATAAGGGTAGCTAAGGCATCTACCACGGTGTTCTCGTTGCATGGCATGTGTTGCACATCTGTGGTTGCAAATTGCTTAAGCAGGATTTTTTCTATATCGTAGTAGGATTGCAGGTGCATAACTTTGTAGGCGTAGACCTAGGTGATTTGATTCATGACTAGTTATGAATCTCTCCGGATTGCTAGGTGTTGTATCCGTAGCGCTCAAGTAGTTAAGAGGCCTCTGAGTAGCCCCTCGTATTCTACCACGTTGTTGGTGCAAGGGAATGTAAATCGATAAGCAGATGGATGCATTTCCCTAGAGGGGAATGTGATTATGGCAACGGTGCTACCTCCTCATGCAGTTGAGGCACCGTCAAAATGTAAGGTGGCTTTGAAATGTGATGGGATGATGTTGACATTGCTAACGTATTCGTTCAAGAATTCGGGATCTATGGTTGCCTAGTCGCCGACTAGCAAGGCCAAGAGTTGGGTTACTATGTCTTGACCCTTTGTCGATGATTAACTTACATAGCGTAAATCGAACTCCATGGTTATTTCCTTCCATCAGGCTATCTTGATACTTTTGTATAAGTTGTTAGTGATAGCCTGGAGTATATTGCTTTTGCAAATGATGTTGGTTGTACTACGGAACAAGTAATGCTACCACTTTTTTAGTGCGAACACTAAGGCCAGGCAATTCCTCTCCACTTCGTTGTATTTCACCTCATGCGCTATTAGTGCATGACTCAGATAATACACTGGTATCTCAGAGCCGTCGTCTCATTTTTGACATAGCAGTGCTGCGACAGATGTGTCAGAGGTGGCAAGGTAGATAAAGAAGGGTTTATTCCTTTGTGGCAGATGCACAGTCGAGAGGTGTGAGAGTTCCTTTTTCAGGTTGTCGAAGGCTTGTTGACACTGGGTTGTCCATTCGAAGTTAACCCCGTTCTTTAGAAGATGTTGCATGGGGTGTAACTTGTCGATTAACCTTGCTATAAACCTTCAAATGAATTGTACTCTACCTTGCAAACCACGTAACTCCTTAAGGTTTGTGAGAGGCGCTAGGTTGACGATGGCCTTGACTTTGTTAGGGTCCACCCATATTCTAGCCTCTGATACTACAAACCCTAACATGTGTCCATTTTTCACCCTAAAGACGCACTTCTTAGGATTGAGGCATAAGTCGTGCATTTGGAAACATTTGAGGAC
This sequence comes from Gnetum montanum, assembly GCA_015680685.1. Classification (NCBI taxonomy): domain Eukaryota; kingdom Viridiplantae; phylum Streptophyta; class Gnetopsida; order Gnetales; family Gnetaceae; genus Gnetum; species Gnetum montanum. The sequence goes on along the minus strand of MNCI01016926.1, from coordinate 453,036 downwards.
TACCCCTAGATCACATGGGTGATCAGCTACCTCCTTGGACTTGACTGCTATATCATCCACATAGTCGTTTAATGTTTCTAGGATGTAGTCACTAAAAATGTAAGTCATGGCTCGCTAGTAGGTTGCTCCAACATTCTTGAGCCCGAAGGGCATCATGGTATAGTAGAAGGTCCCCCATGGGGTCATGAAGGTTGTTGACAGCTGGTGCTTTGGGTTAATGCAGATTTGGTTGTATCTGAAGAAACCATCCATGAAGGATAGTAGAGCATGAACAGCCATGGTGTCAATGAGCTGATCAATGCTTGGAAGTGGGAAGTTGTCCTTAACTATTACCTTGTTCAAGTCTCGGAAGTCTATACAAATCCGTACTCTTCCCATTTTATTCGAAACCACAATGACGTTGGATACCCACTTTGAATAGTCAACCATGCAAATGAAACCTACTTGGTATAGCTTGGTGATTTCATCCCTCACGGCCAATGCGATTTCTAGCTTAACTTTGTGAACCTTCTGCTTGACTGTCTTCATGTGTGGGTCTAGGATGATGTTGTGCTGAATCAGCTGCGGATCCAGACCCAGCATGTCATTGTACAACCATACGAAGACATCGATGTCATCTTGTAGAATCTTAGCTACGCTTTTGTGCATTTTTGTGTCTAGGAGGGAGCTGCGTCTTAGCGTTTTCACCTTCCCCTTTGATGTGGTCACAAGCGTCTCGATGAGAGGGTCCTCGGTTACATCCCCAGCCTCTAAGTCTAGGGCTTGGACCAGATGCATGGGCCAATTTGGGGATGCTTCTAAGGTTGTTATAGTGCTAGTTGAGGTCGACCCCCAATCAATCATGTTGGGATTTAACTATCTTGCAAGCTTGCCCTATGGCCCTGCTAACATTAAAGGTGTGGAAAGGTCACGATGGGTTTCTATCTCTTACTCGACCTACCAACATAAAATGAAAGCCTAGTTAAGAGGTATCTATTGGTAGAGCTTGTGTGTAACGAAAGTTTGCAAAGCAACGACAAGATGCAACTTGTGAAGTGTGATGATGTAAAGATTGAAAATTTTCCAGTTTAGGGTCATGGTGGACCACCAAGGCACAAGAGCATAGAACTGCAAAAGGTGTAAAACTACTAACGTAAAGTGTGAAGCTGTGTGACTGTTGATATGAAAATTCCCAAACTGCTAGTTTAATGTCATTTCAACTACCAAATTACAACATGAAAAATCTTAACATGCAAAATAATAGTATGCGAAATGGGAAACTTCAGGTATGAGAAGTACCAAATCGTTAATGTGAAAATATGAACTGCAGACATGAAAACATGAAACCGCTAGAAATTGTGACACTGCCAATGTGGAACAAGATGTGAAAACTGTTGATGTAAGCATGTGGTGTTGTTAGTTTAATGTCATTGCAGACCACAAATGTAACAGGTTTAAAATGCTAGTGTAGGGTCTTTTAGGACTGGTCGTATTGCGATTGCTAGGGTTACTAGTTTAAGGTCTTTTTGGACCCTTAATTAAAAAATATATTTTTTTGGTTTCAGGAAGGCAAGTAGCTAGCTTGAAGCATGTCAAGGCTTTAATGCTAATAGTGCTATGATGTCGTGGCGAGCATGCTATGTTGTATGGTGCGCTTTGCATTAATCGGAGAGAGAGAGAAAGAGGCAAGTTTCCCCATCTAGTCATTACAGCCATAAATAGGGGTTAAACCCTAGAAATTCTACCATTTTCACCATGAGAGCATAGAGCCCACATCGAAGCACAAGGCGATTTCAGAGCACGAAGCAATTGTGTTAATCGACTAGTAATGCAATTTTTTACAACGAAAGGTGTAACTCTACAAGTAGGACAATGGCTCCTAAGACTCATTTGGTGCTTGCAAGGGTTAAGGAGGTGAAGAAGACCCTGGGGCATGCACCACAGGCATGCGTTGTAGTGCAAAAGAGAACACTATTGACCCAATAGATTACTATGTCTCCTTTGCTTTTTCGTTTTGCACTTTCTGTTGTTCTCTACTCTTGTTTGGCGTCCTATTTATTTTGCATCCATTCTTGGCTACCTTTGTTTTCTGTGGTCACATCATTTTAGCCTTTGTATCATCGCTATCATCGTTTTAGTCATGGCAGATGCATAAATGTTACATCATGGTTGCATGCAAGGCCATTGAAACCACCACCGCCATGGTTGTCATAACCGTGGGTGCTAGGGCAGTTTAAGTTGCTTGACCCTATCATGCCGTAACATAAAATCCTTGAGAGGGCTAGGCCATGTGTGATGCAGTAATGCAACATGTGTTTTATTAGAGCATGTTGTCAATTGTTTTCTTGCTACGCTAGGCTTTCATGCCCTTGCTACGCTATGTACGGGTGGAGGGTTATGCTATGCTATATACATGGACTGCTAAACGTTGCTACGTTGCATGTGTATTTCCTTTAAGTATGATGCTAACATTCATTGATTATGTCATGTAGGGTGGGGTCGAGGCCTAGGCTGATCATTTTGGAAATTAGAGGGGTCCTGTGCCATGTGAGCAGGCCTGTGGCCAATGCCCCTCCTCCCCAGATACGTATGGGAGAGCGAGGGGTCTCGTTTAGAGAAGGGGCACGGGACTTCTTGCAATTCCTCCTCGACCACTTTAGTGTGATCGTTTGATCTTCTCTAGAGGAGGAGGAGGCATCCAATATAATAGAAGCCCTATTGACTAGGGTAAGTCAAGGCATTCTGAGGTTAAGGTGAGACAATCATGAGCAGGCAGGGAGAGGGATCCAACCAACGCTCAATAGGGTTAAGGCGTTTAGCCTGGATTTGGGACATGCCTAAATACAGCTGCTACCATCATTACAACACATTTTTCCTCACATGTTACATGGCAACATGCTTTTAGAACCCACAGGGACTATCTATTGTGCTGGTGGGTGAGTTTTGCAGCCTTGCTCCATTATGTTGTGCAACGCTAGTCGTATCGGCCGAATGCTAACAGTATGTGTTTTTCACCAGGTTCTTTATCAATGATGATGGGATTCATGACCGATTGGGTCTACTGTCTATAGCACAACTAGCCCTATAGGAGTTCTCTTCTGCTAAGAACCTAGGGGCAGGTGTGATCGGTTAGTGCGGGGAAGAATACCATACCTAACCAATCACGTTTCATGTTTCCTATAATTGGTGTAAGGAGAAGGATTGGCTAGATAAGGAGTGGGCAGAACCCTTCAAGCCGATCATTGTTGAATAAGCTATGGTTGAACTCCCGCTATTCTCGTTACCATATAGACCCGGTGGGTCAAACAATAAGTGTCGCATGCTCAAGTTTTTTTGCAATCCTTCTATTTCTTTCATCGTCATGCTAACCGTGTTTTTTGAAAATTGTTGCAGGGGCAAAGAAGCCCCAGGAGGTGACAATGGTAACCGCTGAGATGTAGGGGGAAAACATCTACTTCAAATATGATGAAGTAGAAGTGAGCCAGCACTAGTTAGACTAGGGGGCCTCATACTCCTTGGTCAAGAACGTCCAAAAGGCAAGGCTTATGGATCTGTTTGTGGCCCCGAATCTGAGTGTTCCTACCTCTAAGATGCTTTCCCTAGTCAACTCCTTCTCTGAGAGGGCGAGTCGTTTTTGCATGTGCGTACGAGATGTGCAAGTGGTTATTGAAATCAATGACCAACTATTTATAGACCTTTTTGGTGTTCATACCAACAGCATCCTCATAGGGTCGAAGCACAAAAAGGAGTTGACCCTTTAGAAGGAGGATATCTAGGAGTGGTTGGGGCTCATTAAGGAGCAAAAAGGGCTCCCCATGGATAAGCTTAAGGATAGCCCCTCCATGGAGATTTACCCGGTATTCTGTGCCCATGCATTCCCCCAACTACTTACCCAAGGAAAGGTCCTGGGGCTTGAGTAGGCTTGGATAATGCGGGAGGTTATGGGAAAAGGGGCCCATTACAACTAGGCTAGCTTCCTATGTAAGGGCTTCCAGGCTAAGATTTTGGGACTCCGTGAAAAAATGAAGTCTCACTCCAACATACACTATGCCTTCTACATAGGTTATCTGAAGTGCTTTGTGGAGTTTCTGGTGGTTCAAAAGGATGGCATATGGGCCATGCGAAATCACAACTAGATTTTCAAGGTATGGATTCACCAGATCCTATGGACCACACAAGCCCAAGATCCCCCAAAAATAATCAAGGATTCATTGTCTGTAACGATCAAGGATCAGGTGGCTCTCAGCATTCATGGCTAGGACAGCATGGGAGAGATACCCCCTACTATAGCTGGTAGCGTGACACGGGGGGAACATCTCATAGCTGAGATTGTGCCCAAGGAGTTGCAAAGGAAGAGACCTCCCCCAACTAGGGAAACCCTTCATGTAGAGGAAGAGGAGGGATTAAGACTGTAGCTTAAGCTACAGAGGATGCAACCTCCCATTGGTAAACACTTTCGTGTAATGGTTACTTTGCTATTATTTGCTACGCTATGCTGTGCTAGGCGGTGTAGCGTAGCATAGCATATGCTTTGAGCTAATTCACTTTTGGACTGATGTAAACATGATTCTTTGCTAGCAAAGGAAGAAGAAGAAGAAGAAGGCGATGAAGAAGTATCAGCCCTTAAGACGAGGGTGACGAATGACGATACGAAGGCCCTAGTTTCGAAGGAAAGGGCCCTAGTCAAAAATAAGGGAGCTCCTGCTTCTAGGGCAGGGGCTCTTGTCATTAGAGAGCCTCCTATCAATGAAGAGGCACCTCCCTTGAATAAAAAAGATGCTAGTCTCTTGAAAGGAAAGGCACCAACACATGAGGAAGGGGCTCATATGGACTTGGCAAGGCCCTCCACCAAGGTTGCCGCCATTGTCTTGCATCAGCAAGAAGAAAGATCGTAGCTGAACGCTGGTGAGTTCGGTGATACGTTTGCCTGATTGTAGTCCATTTTGGCCATTGCTGATATGCTTAGTCATGTAACAGGTGCTACTGCTAATTCCATAGGACCCCCTCCGATTCGTGCAAATTCATGGGCCGAGATCCATAACAAGTTTGCATTCATGCAAGGACTTGTCGACAACATGATCAAACACATTTAGCAAGGGGACCCTAACACAGGTAAGCAGCAGTATCAAATTCCCTTATGTTGTTATGCTAAAAAATCTTGAGTTTGTTGATTTTGCTATGCTAACGCGATTGTTACGCTCTTTGTGTCGAGGTAGCCTCTTGGCTCAAATGGGACCCGGCACGACCTATGAAAGTTTGTGTTATTCCTACACTCTCACTTGACGTGACCGAGGTACCTCATTGCATGTTCGATAAGGCTTACGAGTGCATCTTGCACTTGGCATGCTCTCTATGGGAGTATAAGCATGTCAACGAGGACCTGTAGAAATGGGTCTAAAGGGCTAAGCAAAGAGAGGCCGACATGGTCACTGAGGTGGAGGATCTCAGGTCAAGGAACGAGTTCCTCGTACACTGTAACCCTGATACTGAGGACTGGTGCAACGCTATAGATGACTACGCCAGATTTTGGACTGTCATGCGTCAGAACATTGAATCCACTTGTGAGATAATCGAACAGAAAATACAGATGGACTTGCTAGCCTAGAAGTGTCAAGACATAAAAGATATTAGTGCCAAGGTTTTCAAATGGAGGTGAATCCAAAGAAACCACAAACACATGTACAAGCTAGAGAATGACACCCATCGAAAACTATACAAAGGCACTGTTATGCTAGCATTCACGTATGAAGCATTCATGAATGCCATCGACGCTTCTAAGGCCTATGCTAAGTTCAAAGAGCAGGTAAAGGTTATGGAATCTCCTCACTTGAAAGTGGACCTTCCTACAGGAGAGACCACAACCACCTCCCTATCCCTGGGACCTCTAAGATGGATGATCGTGGAAAGGGAGAGAGCCACTACTATGAATGCTGAACCTAGCAATAGACGTTGGATGAACATCATGACAGAGGAGGTCTGGCATCACCTCAGGCTCGGTCTAGACCAGATACCCTTTGAGACCGATGCAGGCCCCTCTCAATTTAGTCGCTTTACTGTGTAGATGCTCATGATATGTTATAGTTTATGTTACCCTAATTAACTACTTCATTCTTCCGATGTAGGCTCCAGATGAGGGTGCAAGGCCCGTAGAGGGAGGGAATGAAGAACCGGTAGAAGGAAATGCATGGGAGGATGATGCACAAGCAAATGAAGCAGAGACAAGTGGCGAGGACAATGCAAACAGAGACAACCCATGATAGCATGGGATTTTTTTTGAAATTCTTGAAATTTTGAAATGTTGAAATTTTGTAAAGGTTTCAAAAACATTGCCAATAGGAAAAAGTTTTGAATAAAATGAAAGACCTTGGAAAAGAAATCGATTTTGCATTAACTTGTGTATCGTGTAAAGTTTTCATGCTCTCGTATGCTAATTTTAAGCCATTTTGGGCCATTGCTAGTTTTAGGCCGTTTTAGACCATTGCTAGTTTTAGGCCATTGTGTAACATGCCAAAAGGATTATATGTTAACAAAGAAAAAAGCAACAATGCTAGTTTTAGGCCATTTCGGGCCATTTCCAAAAGAGATAGTACGTTAACAAAGAAAAAAGCAATGATGCTAGTTTTAGGCCATTTCAAGCTGTAGCATAGCATGCCAGAAGGATAGCATGTTAACAAAGCAAAAAGCAACGATGCTAGTTTTAGGCCATTTCAGGCCATAGTGTAGCATGCCAAAAGGATGGCATGTTAACAAAGCAAAGAAGCGGCAAATGTACAAGGGATGGTAGCTAGGCAGGAAGCAGTAGGGTTGCTATGCTATGCGTAGCTGCCTCTTAACCCGTCATGGGTTCATCAGAATGTGAGGCTGAGGTGTTTCGCCAGGGCCCTCGTTCACATCATCATCCTCTGCTTGGAAGGGCAACTCAACCCATGTGTTTTCAATTTGGGATTCGGCTCGCTAGGCCGATCCTTCCATTAGATGGTTAATGCATGCGTGAGCAGGCACCTCACTCTCAAAGGTTGTGACCTCTGAGACCTGCTCCATGTCTACATTACTGATTGCTTGCGTCGCTACTTTGTCACCATGGATCACCACCTCCTTGCCTGCGTATGGTAAGTGGATTTCCTGGTGTATAGGCAAGGAGACAGACCTAAGTTGCGCTAACCATGATCTTCCCAAGATTAGGTTAAACCTAGGCATTTCCTTGACCATGATGAACATTGCATCTGTGGGGAAATGGTCCCCTACTACGAAGTCTACATGAACTGTGCCTTTCACTAGGACGTGTGCCCCGTTCAAAGACCTCAGACACGATGTCGTTGTGGGTTTGATTTGGTCAACCAATCCCAACTTGTCGATAATAGGCAAGGGAATGACATTTGTTGCAGCCTCATCATCAACTTGTACCCTTCAGATCCAATGTTGGCCAACCTAAATTGTGATTAAGAGAGGCACCGTAGTCACCTAACCCCCTTCAGGATCTTCCCTAATGGTATCTTCATTGAAAGTCAAATGACCAAATGGATTGCATCCTCTTCCACTAGCATGTTCTTGTCGACTAGAACTACCATTAAGATGCATATTAGAGCCTTGCAGTGGGGTACAGATGTCATAATTAGGTCATACAAGCTCAGTGTAGCATTTTTCTACTTTAGAGCTTCCTTGACCTAGGTGAGGACATCCAAAAGGTCTCGATTGCCCCCTTGTTTGACACTTTCCTCCTCTTCGATTCATCCCAGAAGACGAATCTCCTGAGGAGAGGTGACTTTGAATTTGGGTTTAGATCCTTGTCGGTAGGGTGATGTAGGCTACGTAGTCATGTCGACCTTCTCTTTGGGGGAGAAGGTGCAGATGCAAGGGGTGAAGACGTGGGCTTGGGGATATCCTTGACGATACTTCCCTTCGATGTCTCGCCCACCAAGTGGACTTCTCGCCTTGCAGGGCGAGGAGGCTATTCAGCTTTGTTGCATGAGATAGGATCCATCAAAGGCATTGGCCCCCTGATGACGAATGGAGCTAGAGGTGTTAATTGATGGGACCCCGTGGCTCTGCTAACAGGTGACACAAAGGTGGATGCCCGTGGTGGCACGTTTAGGATGAACGGCTACTACGAGCTTGGGCCAACTGCTAGTCGTGCTGGTGCACTATGCTGAGGCACATGAACCAAAAATGGTTGTTGGGGTGGCTGGGGATCACCATCAATGTCAATGGTGTTGATTACATAACCAGCATTATTGGCGTTGAGGGGATCTATGTAGACATACATAGATTGGTTTTCAGGGTGCACTAGGTTGCTTTTGTCTAACACCAGTTTCCCCTGGTCGATTAATCTTTGGATGTCATCCTACAATGCCAGACAATAATCCATGTTTTGACCACACTATTGGTGGTAGTCACAAAACCTGTCTAGCCTGAAACCCTTAGGAACTGGAGGCTCATTGGGTAGGGCCAAAGAGGGATTCCTAAGGAGCTCACAGTAGCGTTGATGTCTCATGTTTTCCTTTTTTGACATCTACTTATGTTGGATGTATCCTGTAGCCAGTAGTTGCTTCAGTAGCTCTGAAGGCTTTAGAGGTAGTGGGGTGTACTTTGAGCAGTCTTTGTGCTCAAAGTTGGATTTGGTTTATGTAGATGTCTCAAGTGTAAGTGTAGCAGGTTGTGGAATGTGGCCCTTTTTGGGCACGGGGTTAGCTGTGGGTATGGCTAGTTTCTTGCTATTCTTGCTACCATTGTTGCTAGGCTTGGGCTTGGCCTTAGTTGCCACAATGGCCATTTTGGTTGTTGGGGCCTTACCCTGTCCTTTTTTGTGAAGGTGCTTTTGTAAGCGATGTAGGCCGGGTCTTTGCTTACCTCAGCCACGTCTTGTATGCTCTTAGTCTAAGCGAAAGCTTGATTAAGAGAGTGAGGAACGAGGTAGTACAATTTGGACTTGATGAAGTCGTTCAATGCATCCTTAAAGACAGCCAAGAAGTGGGCCTCCGCGATGGGCTGGCAGATTTCGTTAAGGGTTGTGCTCCAATGTTGAATGAACTTTTGGACTGGTTCTAGCGAGTCTTGCTTCATGCTCATCAACTGATCCAACATGGTTTCTAGCTTCAAGTTGTACTTGAAGCATGTCATGAACTAGGTTAGGAGCTCTTCCAAAGTTGAAATGGATAAGCATGGCAACACACGGTACCAATCTAGGGCTTTCTTGGCTAGGGACATGGCAAAGATGTGAACGATCGTGTGCAGCCATTGTTGCAATAGCAAAGACTTAGACCTGAAAGTGACAAGATGTGCATTAGGATCTCCCTTCCCATCATACTTCATGAAATGTGGGAGAGACATCCCTAGGGATAGTGTCAAAGCAGGGATTGCAGGGCTGATAGGGTCATCCTGGTAGAAGTCCAAGACTTGTACCGTGTCAGACCTAGTAGCTTTGAGATATTTTATTTCCTCAGTGAGGGTCTGGATGAGCTTAAATTCTTGGTCTAGACCCGGTGGTATTGTGGATGGCTAGGGAGCTACGGGGGAAGCTCCCACCTATGGCATGGTGGAGGTCATGGCCTGATCCATTGGTGGTACCATTGGGACGACCCCTACAAGCAGTGCTGGCTGTGTTGCCCACCACCCATCAGGTGGTGTTATCAAGGTGATGACCATAGGTTGGGCTGCCGGGTAGACTACTTGTGTCACCGGCAGCGTAGACAATAGCCCTGTGTTAGGGTGTGCTGATTGTGAGGCTTGGTTGGCTTGCGAACGAACGTAGTGAGACATTTGTGATGCTTGCAGAATGGGTGAAGGAGCAAATGAAGCCCACCATGTGGATGGGCTGGGGCCCACCATGGTGGATGGAACATATGTGAATGTAGACATAGAAATAAAATTCACGTACAATTGTGAAATAGGAATGGTACGAACATTTGGCAAGGTAGCCATGATTGGTGCACGGTGTGCTACAGGAATAGACTGCTAAACAATCGGCAAAGGGATAGTAGCTACGAACGACATGGGTGAAACAGGTAAAAGAGGGTGTTGGAACCCTGCGGGATTGGCATGGCTACCCATAGCAATCGTAATCATATGTTGTGGAAGCGTAGGTGTAATTACAAAGGGAGTGGTAAGAGATGACGGCTTGGCTAGAAGGACTCGGTAGGAGGGATGGGAATGGGGTCAGTTGGACCTCCCTCATCTGATTGGGAATCGAGGTCCTCCTGCCCATCCTGGAAAGATTCATCTTGATTGGACGTTGTGTCCTATTGCTCCCTAAGCCTACCCAACTGGATTAGTTGATCTAGAAGCCTTTGGTATGCTTATGTTAAAGGTAAAAAAACACCAGGAGTAGGAACAAACTCCTTCCCATTGTAATAAACGAACTTGAAGCTACGTTTGTCCTCGAGTTTGTGTATGTCCAAGGGTAGATTGGGCTGCACCTTCACATAGAGGAAACTATAACACTCGTGTTGCCAGGCCAATCACTCAGGTCCTTGATTTTGGATTCTGAGAGATTGGCGTGTTTCCAAAATTGGGTTCAACGGTTGTTCGGCACCAGTAGTGCCTTGAACCGTGATGGGGTCTTCAACATTGAAGGAAACTTCCACGTTGAAGGCATTGGTAGTAGTAGTTGAAAAAGCCATTGCAAGCTGAGTAGTTTTGCAAAAGAGCGCAACAAGTGCAAAAATAACAAAGAGACTAAAAATCAACAACAAGAAGGCTTTACGTCTTGCCAAATTCCAAAGGAACCATTGAGGCGACTAATCCATACCACACAAGGCGTAAACAACTGTGAAAGGGTGTCATGTTTATGCTAGTGCATGATGAGGTATAGAGCATGTGCAAGACTACCATAAGACAATTTTAGTTAACTGGCAACTAAGAAGGCTTTATGCCTCGTAGGTTTCCAAAGGAACTGTTGAAGTGATCGACCTGTACCACGCAAGATGGGGTACAGAACACATGTAAGACTACCGTAGGATGGGCAAGCTAACTAGTGATCAAAGGCTTTGTATCTCGTAAGATCCTAGAGGGATTGTCAAGCTGACTGCCCTGTACCATGCGAGATGGGGTACAGAACACATGCAATACTACTATAGGACAAGCTAGTCAGCTGGCAATCGAAGGCCTTGTGTTCTGTAGGGCTTCCAAGGAACCGTTGAGGCAACTGATCTGCATCGCACAAAGCGCAAACAATCGCAAAAGGGTGTCACATTTACAATTATGTGTATCAGGATGCAGAAGGCTCACAGAACTATCGTGAAACATGAAAAATGCACCAAAAGGCCCTCCTTCTAGCGCCAAAAAACTGTAGCGACTGAAAATGTCGATGGCTGGAAAACACTGAGGGGCCAGCAGGTGTGACAATTTCGACCCCATACCCGCAGGAGGGTTGTGCTGGGTAGTGCAAATACGGGGCACCCTAAATGATCTGGTCGATCAGACAAGGACTTAATTAGTGTCTATATAGCCTTTTGCAACATATGGTTTTGAAAACGGGGACGAAAATGCAAAGTAATGCTTGAAAGTAAATAAAGTAGAAAAAGTAGTGCAAAACACAACAATAAGCAGAAAACAAGGTAAAATAAAGTTAGAAAAATGCACCGCTCCAAAGCTACAAGCTTGCTCTATCAAGGTGGATACAGTTAGTTGCATAGCATGGCGGAGTGCAGAGATCTCGAGAATAACCAAGACATGTAGAGCAAAACAGGTTGTGCGCTTGAGCGTAGCCTTGGGTGCTAACAATGCGGGAATTCTACCAAGGTGGTAGAAAGGGAGATAGAAAAAAATGCCAACTAAAGATGCTAACTATTTGCAGTGTCAAATAGAAAGCTTACAATGCTCAGTGCTCAATGTTATGATGCTTGCTTTTTTTTGAACCTCTAGAGATAATCCAACCAACCAACCCTTTGAGCGCTGCTCATCGGGGTATTTATAGGGCTAAAGGGCATGCGAAAGGGGCGGTTTGGATGCCATGTGCCCCGGGCCCACATTGACTTGCTGGCGCCACATGTGTCATGTATGACCGTTAGACCTGCAAGACCATTGTAATGCAAGCCTGTTATGCCATAATTGTGAGCCTTCCATGCCATAATTACTCCGTTAGCATCTGGAGACATGTGCCAACAGTCCATCTAGGTGAAGTGCATTGATGTCGCACAACCACCCGCATGCCTTGCTATGCTTTGTAGTGTAGCATGCTTAGCGTAGCATAGCATCTTGTCACGTGTTCCACTACATGTGGGTTGCGTGCTTGCTACACTATGCTACGCTACGCTACGTAGCGTAGCATAGCATAGCAACTGGCCTTAGTTGCGAAAGCTTTGCTGATTTGCAAACTTTGCTTCCTGTGATGCAAGACTTGCAAACTTTGCTTCCTGTGATGCAAGACTTGCAAACTTTGTTGTTTCTACCCTTTGAGCTACCTTTTGTCTCTTCCGCAAGATTGCTACGCCTCGCTGCGCCATGTAGCTCAGCGTAGTGTAGCAGCAAACATGGTCTTCCACTTCTTGATGGAAAGGGACATTGTTGAAGGACTTAAGGTTGAGCGAGGAAACTGGTGGTATAGCTATTCCCATGCTACGCTACGTTACGTGGCGTAGCGTAGCATATCACTCCATTCTGCAATCATCTTCTAAAGCTTGCTACGCTACATACCAAGGCGTAGCGTAGTGTAGCAGACTTCGTGACTTAGAAAACTTGTTGAATTGTTTTGCGCATCCAGAATGCTACTACCAACTCCATGCATCATTTCTGAGTAGGCTGTCGATTGGACAGGCTACTTAGGTAGATAGGCAGGATGACCCGTAGAGCCTGTTTACACCTAAAGTAGAAAATTTGCAGAATTGGCCTACCTAAACTCAGAGCGTTCTTCTCCCGAAGAACTGCCGTAGTGCTTGCACGAATTACAAGGCTTGGTGAAGCAAGAATGACTTCAAATTTTTTGGGGTGTTTCAATATTAATCTTAGGGATGTCGACTGGGCCAACATGATAGGAGATCAGATTCTCCATCATTTGGAGACTAGTCTTCAACATCTTCCCTTGGAGTTCATCAAGCTTGATTCCCCATAAGTTTGATATATTTTTATTATTATTACTTTTAATTTCATTTAAGTTATAGGTTTTTTTTTGGTTACTAATTAGCTTTATTGCTGTTATATATTAGGCACTAGGAGACATTGCTAATCCCAATGGCAATGGTGCGGATGCCACCTCACTTTCTCCTCCAGATGCCTCTTACCATCCTCTAGTTGCCTCATTTTAGTTTCCTTTATTGTTGACAATATGATGTTTACATTTATTGTTAATGTTGATGGCTATTATTAGCCAATACTTTGTTATGGATGGTTTTATAGTTATTGTTTATTATTATTTGAATGTTTTGCCACACAATGTGGCTATGGCTATGCATGTTGTAAACGTTCTAAATTTTGAGTTTCACTTTTAGTTTGACTATATTGTTTTAGTTTTTTGGTTTTATCATGGCTGTATGATTTTAAGGTTTTAATGTTGTAAATGTTGTAAATGGCTACATTGGCTATCTTGGTTATAATGTCATGAAACAACTAGACAATACAATTATAGGCTAAAACAAAAATAAGGTAAAAAGATACTTGTTATTTTAGGCCATGGTGGGCCAAGGTTATTTAATTTTTTTGCCAATTTTAGGCCATGATGGATCATGCATTGTTGTTAGTTTTAGGTCATAGTAAGCCCTACATTAAAAGGAAACATATATTTTTGTTTATTTTATGTTTCAAAATTTATATGGGTTTTTTCACTTTAAAATTTTTATGGGATTTTCATGTTTATATCATGCTAAAGAGGAAGAAATAAAAGGCTTTACTAAGTAAAATAAAAATAAAAGATAAATTCTTAGGTTATATGCAAAAGAAAGTTTAATATGAAACAAACAAAATGACATAAATAAGCAAAATGAAATCTAGGCTAACAGGCTATAGGTACATATAGTACATAGTCACAAAGACATAGCATGGAAGGCTCATGAGCATATATTACTTATGCAAATTCTTTCTAATCTTTGATAGATTAGGAAATGTATACGGCATGTTTTGCTTAAGTTTGTACTCTCCATCCCCTTCACTAATGATGTTAAAGGAAAGCTCTTCCCATAGTGTGTCCCATGGCCCATTGTTGTCATTTTCAGCCTTCTCCACTATCTTGGGTTGCTTAACTTCATGGCTAGGAGTTTCTTCCTGAAACTCCACTTCAGACCCCTACTCTATATCCACGTTGTTATCAATTAGGGGAACTATGTTATCACCATGAATGATGATTTTACCTCCCTCATAAGGAAGGTGAATCTCTTGGTGGATAGGTGAAGATATAGCTCGTAGTTAAGCCAACCAAGGTCTTCCAAGTATAAGATTGAATCCTAGTATTTCCTCTACCACCAAGAAATTCATAGTTGTAGGGAAATTCTCCCCTACTACAAAGTCTAAGGATATGGACCCCTTAACAATAACCTATGATCCATTAAAGGACTTGAGAGCTAATGTTGTCATATGTTGTATTTGTTCTATCAAGTCTAAATGTTCAACTATGGTGCATGGGATGACATTTGTTGCAGCCCCATCATCCACATGCACTGATGCACCTTGTACTAGCCTACCTATATTGTGATGAAAAAATAAGCTTTGGTCACTTCACTATTTTGGGGGTTGGCTTTGATTTCACTATTGCAAAACACTAGTGATGTTAACTTTGTCTCCCTTCATAAAGAAGGCACCATCATTGCATGGATGGATTCTTTGTTTGCATGGATGTCCTTGCTAATGGGAATGGAGGTCAACATTTTGACCGGTGCTTCATAATGTGTAGCAAAAGTCATAACTAGGTTGTATAGGCTCAAGGTTATCTTTTTCTATTTTAGACACTGCCTAACTCTCTCCATCACATTTAGGAAGTTTTTGTTGTTGGCCATAGGCTTTTTCTCCTAGTTATGCTTAACTTCCTCCATGTACCCCAAAATGCATACCTCTTTTTTACGTTGTTGTTGTTGCTTCTACTCTTTTCCTCTCCCTTGACTCTTAGATTTCTCTCATGGTTTTTTGGTTAAAGCAACTTGAATTGTGAAGGTCATGGGTACTAAGGATATGGAAGTTGGCTTTCACAAGCCCACTTCCTTCCATGCCTTGGCCTACTTGTCATATTTATTATTAGGCTTTTTCTTAGGCTTCTTCCTCTTCTTGGTTGAGGCCTTTTGGTTGTCATTAGTTGTTTGAGAGGAAGAGGCCATGGCATTAGCCACCATGGGAGCCCATTGTATGGTTATAGTGGTTGGTTGGGTTGTAGCTAGCTAGGGCATCCTAATGACAAAGGGCTCTTTGGGGGGCCATCAATGATGATATCCTTACAACAAAAGGGGATTTTGAGCTTATAGGGGGTACTTGCATCATAAATGGTTCCCTCGCATGCCTTTGATTGTCATCAACATTGAATGTTGATATGATGTATGAGCTATTGTTGCCATTTAATGGATCTTTATACACATGCATCAACTAGTTCTAAGGTCAGACAAGGTTAAAAGCATCTAGGACCAACTCACCTCTATTTATCATCTTTTGTAGGTCATCCTTCAATGTAAGGAAAAATTCAATGTCATGACTAGACAACTGATGATAATGGTAAAAGAAGTCAAGCTTGAAATACTTAGATACCTAAGGATCATCTTTTGTTATTCAAGTGGGATCCTTAGCTATTTCACATATCCTCTCATCATTTTTACAATAAGTTTTGATCATTTACTTTTATTGGAGCCTTCCCCTCTTTAACAGTTAATCTAAGAGCTCATATGGTTTCAAAGGCAACCTAGTATATTTGATTCTATCCTTCTACTCAAAGCTAAGCCTAGGAGCAGTTGATGTAGTTGCCCTAGATGTGAAGGGTTGGTTGCTATGGTTATTAGCAGGGGCCTTGGGTTGATTATTTCTTGACCCCTAATTAGTCATCTTGGTTTCTTTGGCCACTATTGTCATTGCCACATTCTTCTTCTTACCCCTCTCCTTGTCTCTTCATGTGTGCTAGTTCTTATATGCCATGTAGGCAAGGTCATGGCTAGCCTCTATGGTATCCTCTATGTTCTTTATCTAAGAGAAGGCTTAACTTAGTGACCGTGGGTCAAGGTAGTATAGTTTAGACTTGATAAAATCATTAACTTCCCCCTTAAATATTGCCAAAAGGTGGGTTTCAACTATAGGTTTTTGGTATCTCATTAAGTAGACCATTCCATCATTGGATAAACTTCTACATTGGTTCAAGAGATCCCTGCTTAACCTTTGTTATTTGGTCAAGGATGGTGTTGAGCTTCAAGTTGTACTTGAAGTGGTTAATGAATTATGTGATCAAGTCTTCAAGAAAGGATATAGATCCTCTTGGCAAGGCATGGTACCAATCAAGCACTTTTCCCATAAGGGACATAGGGAATATTCTCATGATCATCTGCAGCTAGGCTTGTAACAACAATCACTTGGATCATAAGGTTATGAGGTGAGAGTTTGAGTTACTTTCATTACTGTACTTTATAAAATAAGAGATGGAGACACTAGGAGGAAGCATTAGAGGTGGGACCATAGGACTAATTGGATCATCCTAGTAAAATTTCATGATCTTAACACTTTGAGATGTAGAGTTCTTAAGCCTCTTCAACTCCTCTATTAGGTCTTAGATCATTTGGAAGGCTTGATCTAGGCTTGGTGGAACCCCCACCAGTTGTGGTGTTCTTACAAAGAGCTATAGTTTTTGTTGGAAGGCCTACAGCCTTGCTATTAGTTGTAGCACTAAGAGAGAGGTTGTGTCATCATGGTAGTGGATGGGCAAAATAAAGAAAATGATGTTTATGTTGATATCTAAGGCACAAACTATATGAAAGGGGTTTGTGAATCCTAGGTTACTTGGGGTCCCATGATGGGCCCCATCTAGGTGTTTAGAGGATTAATGATAGTGACCATGACCAATGATAGTTGCATTGACCTAGGTTAGGTGGAAAACAGCATGGAAAAGTGGAATGTAGTGGACTACAACACTAATTGTGTGTGGTGTGTAGCTATGACTGGTGTGGGCTTGAACATCATTGGATAAGAAGGGATAGAGGATTATGGAATTTGTTCCATGGAGGAGACAAGGGAGGTGGACGTAGGAATTGTGGCCTTGGGTGTTTCCTATTGAAATAGCCCACCTAGGATGTTTTCATGTTTAGATCCTACCCCAAATTTATCCTCCTCCTCTTGCTACTCATCCAAGTTAGTCTTCTCACCTACTTCATCCATCTCAATTAATTAAGATGCATGCATGAGTTTCCTTGAGGGGTATCTTGTCATATTAAGAAGGAATATATTCCTTTCCATTGCATTGTGTAAGCTTAAACTTCCTCTTGGCTTCTACCTCCATGTGAGGAATTAGCATGCGAGCTTAAATCTTAGCACAAATGAAGTTGTAGTAGTTTTCATTTATGACCAAGAAATCAAGACTTCACCCTTTAAGCCTCAAGGACTATCTACACTCAATCATTGTAGGGTCTTTGGGGTCATATACTCTCATAGCTTGTTGTTTGAACCCATTCTCGGTGAAGTCAAAGGGTAGGACAGTCGACTGGTTGAATGACATGAGTAAAATGCTAAACATGGGTTACCAAAGGTGTAAATGGATAGATAAAATTGCA
This sequence comes from Gnetum montanum, assembly GCA_015680685.1. Taxonomy (NCBI): domain Eukaryota; kingdom Viridiplantae; phylum Streptophyta; class Gnetopsida; order Gnetales; family Gnetaceae; genus Gnetum; species Gnetum montanum. The sequence continues at coordinate 435,403 of MNCI01016926.1, read as the reverse complement.
AATTCCAACAAGTGAAATTGATGAAGAACTTAAAAATAAGAATGGCTGAAACAAGTTATAGGATATAAATAGTAAATAGTTGTCCAAGGGGTTATACCCTTTTACTTATAATAGCAAAAGGTAAATATCTAACTCCAACCACATTGGGCTTCCTAACTACACCCATGCTAAGTGTAGCAAGGGGAAAGAAAGGAGGTAAGATGTGAAATCTTACACCTTTCTATAAAACATTTGGGGTAGGGGTTTTACTTTAGGAAAGTAAGATTTGGCTTAAACAGAAAATGGAAATTTTGGCTTTCCACAAAAAATAGTTTTGGCAAGCTACCAACGTTGCTTTTGTAGGAAAAATTTCCATAGCAAGGGGGATGAGGATTTGGGTGGTGAAACTACTAATGCTAGCCTCACCAAGAAATATTAGCAACAAAAGGAGGTAAAATTTGGAATAGAAAACCAATGCTGGCCTTGAAATTCATAGCAAGTTTTATGAAAATTCTAAAAATCCAAACACCTACAACTTCCATGTTAGGCTTTGGTTGCAAGGGATATGGATGAAAATGTTGAGTATTATGAAGATTTAAAGCTTTTTGTAGTAAAATTTAAGATTTTAAATAGGTAGGCAACATTGGCAATGGGACACACAAGACTAAACACAGAAATTAGGTAGAGGTCCTCCTTCTAGCATCAAAAAACTGTAACGACTGAAATCTCAGTGGCTGGAGAAACTAAGAATTTTAGTGAAATAACCTTAACCCTAGATCCCAAGGGCCTCCACAAAAAATAGGATTCGAGGTACCCTAGATAGTTTGGCAAATCACCCAAGAACTTAAGGGAGGGAAAAATGACATAATAGAATATGAAAATATGAAACATAGATCTGACAACAAATGTACTAAAAATAAATCAAATAGATCTAGATTGTACACAAATAGAACTATAAAATTTATTTAAAAATAAAATTAAAGTCTAGAAATATGTACAACTTTGGGCCTAAGAGGAGAGCAAGGGGTTCACTTGGGTGAGGGTTCAAAATCCATTGAAACTGCTACAATCAGCTTTACAATCTAGAGGCTCTATTACTCCTAATGTTTTCAAACCTTAGTTGCTCTTACACTAGATCTAAAGTGTTGTTAATGAAAGGGAATGAGATGTGTGAGGGTGTTTTGCTACTAGAACGAGCCACACTAGGGGTAAAGCCCAAAATGCTCAATTTTGGTATCCAAAACTCACAAAATCTCAAAAGGAGGTAATAATGGCTATGGAGGTTCCATGATAAGGATTCAAGAGGTTGCACATATGAAAGATTGCAAGAGCTCTTAAATGCAAAATCTACCTAAAAATGCAAGAGTGTGGAACCTTTACATGACCTTGGTTCTTGGGTTTTATAGGGTTTTGGGCCACAAAGTTGGCTACAAATTCTACCTAATTGCTGATAAATTTCTACTACCTACAAATGTGGTGGGTGTTCAAAGCTAACAAGGTTACTATGTATGGTATGTGTTATACCCCCATGGCATAAAAGCCATTCTGTTTACTAAAAATAGTAAATGGGAATTTCACCCTCAATGGCTCTTTCCACCCATGATGGGCCTTCCAACACCAACACTAAAGTTGGTGCAATGCTAGGATTTTGGGCCATGTTGGAGCAACACGAGGGAAAGGTGCAACATTGGGGGTAAGGGTTATACCCTGCCCACTGCTACCTCCCCC
>MNCI01016926.1:386693-433676 GCA_015680685.1 Gnetum montanum | reverse complement strand
AAAGGCTTTTTTACCCCCCCCCCCCCCCCCCCCCAAAAGCCCAAATATAGGGATTATATGGCTTTTTTCACTTGAGGGGTGAGTCTTTTACCACTTATGAAGTATTTTTTTTTCCCAAAAGTATAAAGTATGTGAAATTACACTTCATAAGTTGCAATCTTCACATTTACAATGAAGTTTAACCTCAAGTTTCATGGGGTGAGGGTTACAAAGGTTATAGCATGCATTTTTGGTGTTGTTTCACTTATGGGGGAGGTGAAATAATTATCCATGATGACAATGTGGTTCCCTTACTAGTCAACAATGTTGACATAGAACAAGGATTTGAAGTGGAGTTTGAGGAAGAAATGCCTACTGTTAATCATGATGTAAAGAAGCCTAATAAGGTAGAAAAGGCCAAAACCAACAATGATGGGACCATTGATGCACCATGGGGAGAACTCTCCTTCAACATCATTAGTGAAGGAAACAGAGAATACAAAATCATGCAACACAAGCTATACAGTGAAGCATCCTAAAAAATGTGGGGTCATCCTTGTTTCACCAGGCTCTTGCAGTCTGTGCAGCACTACGACAGTTCATCGGGAGGAGAACGTTCTGAGTCCTGGCCAGCTAGTTCGGCAAATTTTCTACTTTGAGCATGGATAGGTTTTGTGCCATCCTGCCTACCCACCAAATTAGCCTAAACAGCTGACAACCTGCTCAGAAATAGTGTGCGGAATTTGCAGCAGCACTCTGGATGCACAAAAAATAGTTCGGCATGTTTCCTAAGTCACGAAGTCTACTATGCTACACTACGCCTCGTAGCGTAACAAGCTTCAAAAAAGATGATGGCAAAATGAAGTGCCACGCTACACTACACCATGCAGTGTAGCATGGCAACGACTTCACTACCCACTCCCCTCACCTGATTTCGAGTTCTACAATGATGTCCCTTTCTGTCAAGAAGCGACGAACCATGTCTGCTGCTATGCTACGCTGATCTACATGGCACAGCAAGGCATAGCAATCCTGCAGAAGAGACAGAAGGCAGTTCGAAAGGTGGAGTCAACGGAGTTCACAAGACTTGCATCGCAGGAGACAAGGTTTGGAAATTGGCAAAGCTTTCGTGACTAAGGCAAGTTACTACGCTACGCTATGCTATGTAGTGTAGCATAGCGTAGCAAGCATGTGACACATAGCAAAACACGTGACAAAGTGCTACGCTATGCCAAGCATGCTACATCACAAAGCATAGTAAGGCATGCAGGTGGTTGTGTGACATTAATGTACTCCACATAATCAAACTGTTGGCACATGTCTCCAGATGCTGACAATGAAATTACAACGTAGTAGGATTGCAATTATTGCATACAGGTTCGCATCACAACGATCTTGTAGGTCCAACGGTCACAAACAACACGAGTGGCGCCAGCAAGACAACGAAGGCCCAAGGCACGTAACATTCAAACCATTCCTTTCGCACACCCTCGGTCCTATAAATACCCTGGAAAATAGCATGTGAGAGGTTAAAAATTTTTAAAAGATTGGCAATTTCAAAATATTTTGCATCCTTCTTAAAGCAAATAGCTTCCAAGGGGTAAGAACTTTGAAATTCTAAAACAAAGACTTCTCCTCTCTCCAGCATTGTAACATCAAAATCATTTGTCTAACACTGTAAACAGTGAGTCTCTCTCAGCTGGCATGGGGTTCCATCTCCATTCTATGACCTTGGTAGAACCCTGCATTGTTTGTACCCAAGTCTATGTCCAAGCGCATAGCTCTTTTTCCTTGACATGCCTTGGTTACTCTCAGGATTTCTGCAGTTCGTCATACTATGCAACCGATTGTATCCACCCTGACCGAGTGAGTTTGTAGATTTGGAGCGATGCATGTTTCTAACTACACTTTACTTTATTTCTTGCTTGCTATCTCATTTTGCATCATATTCTTTTTTATTCACCTTTAAGCATTACTTCATATTACTGTCGCATTTTTTACAGTTTCTCTCCTGCTTCATTTACTTTCAAGCATTATCTCTCATTTCACATTATTTACATTGCAAAAGGCTATATTGACACTGATGTAAGTCCTTGTCTGATCGACTAGACCATTTAGGGCACCCCATGTCTATACACACCCAGCACGGCCCTCCTGTGGATATAGGGTTGGAACCGTCGTGCCCGTCGACCCCCCGATGTTTTTTCTAGCCATTGACGTTTTCGGTCACTACAGTTTTCTGGGGCTAGAAGGAAGGCCTTTTGGTGCCTTTTATGCATATCATGGTAGTTCTATGAGCCTTCTGCACCCTGATACACGTAAGCGTAAACATGACACCCTCCTACGGTTGCTTGCGCTTTGTGCGGTGCAAATCAGTTGCCTCGATGGTTCCTCGGAAGCCCTACAAAACATAAGGCCTCCAATCACTGGCTAACTAGCTTATTTTACGGTTGTCTTGCATGGGTTCTGTACCTCATCTCATGTGGTATAGATCGGTCACTTTGATGGTCCCTCTAGGATCTTATGAGATGCAAAGCCTCCCTGATTGCTAGTTAGTTCACCTGTCTTATGGTTTTCTTGCATGTGTTCTGGACCCCACCTCATGTGGAACAGACCGATTGCTTCGACAGTCCCTCAAGGATCCTGCAAGATGCAAAGCCTTCTAGATTAGCTTGCTCGCCTTATGGTAGCCTCGCAAGCCTTCTACACCCAGATATGCATTAGCGTAGAGGCGACATCATCTACGGTTGTTTACACGTCGTACGGTGTAGATCAGTCACCTCAACAGTCCCTCTGGGACCCTGCAGGACATAAAGCCTTCTAACGATGAGTTAACTTACCTTCCCTTTTATATTAGTCTTACACGTGCTCTTCACACTAGCTCGCACAAGTGTAAACATGACACCCTTCTACGGCTGTTTGCACCTTGTGTGGTGCAGGTCGGTCACCTCGATGGTCCCTCTAGGACCCTGCAAGACATAAAGCCTTCTTGATTTCTTGTCAACTAAACTTGCCTTATGGTAGTCTTGCACATGCTCTGTACCTCATCACACACTATCATAAACGTGACACCCTTTGTGGTTGTTTATGCTTTCTGTGGTACAGATCGATCGCCTCGACGTTTCCTCCAAAACCCGACAAAACATAAAGCCACCTTTTGTTGCTTTTTCAGCCCTTTTGTTCTTTTTGCACTTCTTGCATTTTTTGCATAATCACTTGCTTAGCAATGGCTTCCACCACCACCAATTTTGATACCTTCAATTCGGAGGTGCCCTTCACGGTTCAAGGCACCACTCATGTCGAACAACCACTGAACCCCGTGATGGAAGCACATCGATCTCTCAAAATCCAAAACAGGGGACTTGAGGGATTAGCCCAGCAACACGAGCATTATGGTTTCCTTTGCGTGAAGGTGTAGGCTAATTTTCCCTTGGATCTACATGAACTCGAGGAAAAACATAGCTTCAAGTTCACTTATTACAATGGGAAGGAATTTGTTCCTACCCCTGGTGTTCCTTTGCTTTTAACGCAAGCGTATCAAAGGCTACTGGACCAATTGATCTAGTTGGCTAGACTTAGGGAGCAACCAGACACTGCGTTCAACTAGGAGAACACCTTTCAAGATGGATAGGAGGAGCTCGATTCCCAATCTAATGAGGGGGATCAAGTCAACCCCGTTCCTATCCCACCTACCCAGTCCTTCTAGGCCAACCTGCTGCCTGTCACCATCCCCTTTGTCATCATGTCTATGCTTCAGCAGCCTACAACCACAACTGTAATGGGTAGCCATGCCACATACTTAGCGTATCATCATCCTTATTCCCCAGTTGCACTCATAGCAACTATGCCACTGCAAACTCTTTATTAGCACATCCCTATAGTGCGCAACATGCCTATCACGGCTACCATACCGCATGTCCATACTGTACCTACTTCGCAACCGCACATAACTTCTATGCCAATTCCTACGTATGCATCTGTTCCACCCACTGTGACCGGCCAAGGCCCGTCCACGTGGTGGACCCTGTTCGCCTCTTCGTCTATTCTACAACCATCACAGATGTCTCACTACNTGTTCGCCTCTTCGTCTATTCTACAACCATCACAGATGTCTCACTATGTTCGCCCTCAGACTTACCCAACCCCGCAAATGGGACATCCTGGCACAGGGCCATTATCTGTCCCACCGGTAACCCAAACGGTCTATCCGATGACTCAACCTACTATTACCGCTCTANCCACCGGTAACCCAAACGGTCTATCCGATGACTCAACCTACTATTACCGCTCTGACAATACCATCCACTAGGTGGTGGATAATGCAAGTAGCACCTTTAGTGGGGGCAGCCCGAATGGCACCGCTAATGGGTCAACCCGCCACCGCCACCATGTCGCATGTGGGAGTTTCCTCTGCAGTCCCTCAACCATCTACAATGTTGTCGGGTCTGGACCAAGAGTTTCAGCTCATCCAGACCCTAACTAAAGAAATAAAATGCCTCAAAGTTGTTGGGTCTGGCATGGTACAAGTCATGAACTTTTATCAAGACGATCCCGTCAACCCTGCAATCCCTACTTTGATACTACCACTCGGGATGTCTCTCCTACACTTCATGAAGTACGATGGGGAAGGCGATCCCAATACACATCTCATCACTTTTTGGTCAGAGTCTTTGCTATTGCAACAGTGGCCGCATACGATCATTCGCGTCTTCGCCATGTCCCTAGTCGGGAAAGCCCTAGATTGGTACCGTGCATTGCCATGTTCATCCATTTCAACTTTGAAAGAACTCTTGACCCAGTTTGTGACACGCTTCAAGTACAACTTGAAGCCAGAAACCACGCTGGGTCAGCTAATGGGCATGAAACAAGACCCGCTAGAACCAGTCCAAAAATTCATTCAACATTGGAGCATGACCCTTAACGAAATTTGTGAGCCCATCGCAGAGGCTCACTTGTTAGCCTTCTTTAAGGGTGCAGTGAACGACTTCATCAAGTCCAAACTGTATTATCTCGCTCCACGCTCTCTTAGCCAAGTTTTCGCCAAGACTAAAAGCATACAAGATGCGGTCAAGGCAAGCAAAGACTCGGCCTACATTGCTTACAAGAACAAATTTGCAAGAAAGGACAAGGGTAAGGCCCTAACAACCACAGTGGCCATTGTGGCAACTGAGGCTAACCCCAAACCTAGCAACAGCAAGAGCAAGAATAATAAGAAACCAGCCATACCTACGGCTAACTCTACATCCAAACTAGGCCAAGCACTGCAACCCGCCACACCTGTGCCCAAGACATCTGCATACACTAAATCCAACTTCGAGCCGCACTACCTCTCAAACCTTTAGAACTCTTGAAGTAACTATTGGAAGAGGGATACATCCAACATAAGCAGATGTTGGAGGAAGTAAACATGAGACATCAATGCTACTGCGAGCTCCTTAGAAATCCCTCTTTGGCCCTACCCAATAAGCCTCCAATTCCTAGGGGTTTCAGGCTAGATAGGTTTTGTGACTACCACCAACTATGTGGTCACACCATGGATTATTGTCTGTCCTTGTAGGATGACATCCAAAGATTAATCAACCTGGGAAAGCTAGTGCTAGATGAAAGCAACCTAGTACACCCTGAAAATTAATCTATGTATATCTACACATATCCCCTCAATGCCTATAATGCTGGTTACATGATCAATGCCATCAGTATTGACAATGATCCCAGGCCACCCTTCCATCCATTTTTGATTCATGTGCCTCAGCATAGTGCACCAATACCACCAATGGTTGGTCCAAGCTCGGAGCTGCCCTTTGTCCTGAAAGTCCCACTACGAGCATCTACCTCTACACCGCCTATTGGCAAGATCACATGACCCCGTCAGTTAACACCTCTAGCTCCATTCATCATTAGGGGGCCAACGTCTTCGACAACCCCCATCCCATGCAACAACATTAAACAGCCTCCTCGCCCCACAAGGAAAAAAGTCCACTTGGTGGGTGAGACGTCGAAAGGAAGTATCGTTAAATGTATCTCTAGGCCTATGCCTTCGTCCCTCGTATTTACACCTTCATCACCGAAGATGAAGGTTGAGATGATTACACAGCCTGCATTACCCTACCAACAAGGATCTGAACCTAGGTTCGAGGTCATCTCTCCTTGAGAGATTCGTTTGCTAGGATGAATCGAAGAGGAGGAAAGTGTCAAACAGGTGGGTGGCCAAGACTTCTTGGATGCCCTCACCTAGTTCAGGCAATCCCTAAAGTAAAAAAATGCTACATTGAGCTTGTACGACATAGTCATGACATCTGTACCTCACTGAGAGGCTCTAGTCCACATGTTAACTGTGATTCCGATCGACGGGATCATGCTAGGGGAAGAGGGAGCGATCCACTCGGTAATGCTTCCCTCTGTACCTGTAGAGTCTGTAATACCTCAATTAATGTTTAGTAATGATACCATTAGGGAAGATCTCGAAAGGGGTCAAGTGACTACGACACCTCTCTTTATCACAATTCGGGTCAGCCAACACCAGATCTAAAGGGTACACGTTGATGATGGGGCTGCCACAAACGTCATTCCCTTTCCTATTGTGGACAAGTTGGGATTGGTCGACCATATCAAACCAACAACGACATCATGTCTAAGGTCGTTCAATGGGCACGCATCCTGGTGAAGGGCATGGTTCACGTAAACTTCGTAGTAGGGGACCAGTTCCCCACAAACGCAACGTTCATTGTAGTCAAAGAAATGTCCGAGTTTAACTTGATCTTAGGGAGATCATGGTTAGCGCAACTCAGGGCTGTCTCCTCACCTATACACCAGGAAATCCACTTACCATACGCAGGTAGAGAGGTGGTAATCCATGGTGATGAAGTGGCAACACAAGCAATCAGCAACGTATGCATGGAACAGGGTTCAGAAGTTACAACCTCTAAGGATGAAGTGCCTGTTCATGCATGCATTAATCATGCAATGGAAGGATTGGTCCAATGACCCGACCCTCAAATCGAAAATGCATGGTTTGAGTTGCCCTTCCAAGTGAAGGACAATGATATGAACAAGGGCCCTAGTGAAACATCTTGACCTTATGTTTTGATCAATCCACAACAGGTCAAGAAGCAGTTGCGCATAGTGTAGCAGCCCTACAGCTTCCCGCCCGATCACTATCCTTGTACATTTGCTATTTCCTTGCCTTATTAGTATGCCGACCGTTCGGCATGCTACGCTATGGCCTGAAATGGACTAAAACTAGCATCGCTGCCTTATTTCTTTGTTAATGAACTACCTCTTTTGGCATTGGCCTGAAATGGCCTAAAACCAGCATTATCGCTTGTCACTTTAATTTGTCATGCAACGGCTCGAAATGGCCCAAAATTAGCAATGGCCCAAGATGGCCTAAGACTAGCATATGAAAGCATGAAAAATTTACATAGTACACAAGTTAACACAAAATCTATTTCCTTCCTGAATTTTTTCATTTCATTCAAAATTTTCTCCTATTGGCAATGTTGCAAAATTTTCAAAAAAAAAAAATTTCAAAAAGAGGAAAATCCCATGCTGTCATGGGTTGTTTCCATTTGAAACGCCTTCACCGTTTGCCTCCACTTCATCTACTTGTGCATCACCCGCTTCTGCATTACCTTCTACCAACCCTACATTCCCTCTCCCCGCAAGTCTTGCACCCTCATCCAGAGCCTGCACCGCAAGAATGAAGTAGTCAGCTAGAGCAACAAACGTGATAAATGTAAGCTACAACATAACATGAAAGCGACTAAACTGAGAGGAAACTATGCCGAGCTCAAGGGGTATCTAGTCTAGACCAAGCCTGAGGCAATGCCAAATCTCCTCTATCAAAATATCCATCCAACGCCTGTCACTGGGTTTAGCATTCGCTGCAGCAGCCTTCTCCCTTTCCACGGTCATCCATTGTAAAGGTTTCGAGGAAAGGGAAGCGATTGCGATCTCTCCTATAGGAAGGTTCACCCTCAAGTTAGAAGATTCTATGACCTCCACCTGCTCTTTAAACTTAGCATAGGCCTTAGAAGCATCGATGGCCTTCACGAACACTTCATACATGAATGCCTCCATAGCAGCATCTCTATATAGTTTTCGATGGGTCTCATTATCCAGCTTGTACATATGTTTATGGTTTCTCTGGGTTTTTCCCCGTTCAAAGATCTTAGTGCTGATGTCTTTCATATCTTGGCACTTCTAGGCCATCAAGTCCATCTACCTTTGCTGTTCGACTATCTCGTGGGTGGATTCAACATTCTAATGAATGATAATCCAAAACCTGGCATAGTCGTCTATAGCCCTTTTCTAATCGACTGGGTCAGGGTTTCGATTTATGAGAAAAGCATTCCTCGACCTAAGATTCTCCACCTCTATAGCTAGACCAGCCTCTCTCTGCTCATCCCTTTGGACTCATTTCCATAGGTCCTCATTGGTGCACCTACATTCCCACAGAGAGCATGCTGAGTGCAAGACACACTTATAAGCCTCGTCAAACGTGCGACGAGACACCTTGATCATGTCAAGTGAGAGTCTGGGCACCGCGCCAACCTTCATAGGTCATGCCAGGTCCCACTTGAGCCAAGAGGTTATTTAATGCATGGAGCATAGTGATCACCTTAGCATAGCATAATCAACAAACTCGAAAGCTTTAGCATAGTAACATAAGGGCAGTTAATGCTAATACTTACTCGCACGAGGATCCACCTATTGAAGGTGCCTGATCATATTGTCAAAAAGTCCCTGCATGAACATAAACTTGTTAGGGACATTGGCCCACAACTCTGTATCAAGCGGAGGAGGTCCCACAGTGTCAACAGTAACACCTGTTACACGATTAAGCATGTCAGCAATAGCAAAAATAGACTATGATGAGGCAGACGTCTCAAAAACTCACCAGTGCCCGACTACGGTCTTTCTTCTTGCTGAGGCAAGATGACCATGGTAGCCATGGTAGAGGGCCCTGCCAAATCCATGCAAGTCCCTTCCTCATGTGCTGGTTCCTTTCCTTTCAGGAGATCAATGTAGTTTTTATTTTGGGGAGGTGCTTCTTCGTTGGTCTCCCTAATGACAAGAGCCCCTACCCTGGAGACAGGAGCTTCATTATTCCTAACTTGGGCCCTTTCCTCCAAAATTGGGACCTCCGCATCTTTATTCGTCACTCCCATCCTAAGGGCCAACACTTCTCATCGCCTTCTTCTTCATCTTCTTCTTCCTCTACTAAGCAAAAAAGGCATGTTTGCGTCAATTCAAAAAAAGTTGGTTCAAAATAGGTGCTATGCTACGTCACACTGCCTAGCACAGCATAGCATAGAAAACTATAACGAAATAAGCATTATACAAAAACGCTTACCAATGGGGGGTTGTGTCCACCGTAGCTTGAGCCGCAGTCTCCATCCCTCCTCTTCATGAGAGCTTTCCCTAGCTGGGGGAGGTCTCTTCCTTCACAGCTCCTTAGGCACAGTCTCAGCTATGAGACATTCATCCTATATCATGTTACTAGCTATAACAGGAGGCATCTCTCCTACATTGTTCTGGTTTTGAGCGCTACGAACTATCAGACCTTTAGTCATTACAGACAACGACTCCCTGACCATTTTTGGAGGCTCCTGGGTCTGCATAGTTCAAAGGACCTACCAAATCCATGGCTTGGGAATCTAGTCATGGTCTAGCATGGATCAGACTCTGTCCTTCTGGACCACCAGGAACTCTAGGAAGCGCTTTAAACAACCTATGTAGAAGACATAGTTTATGTTAGAGTGGGACTCCGTTTGCTCATAGAGTTCCAAAATCTCGGCCTACAAACCACTACATAGGAATTTAGCCTAGTTGTAATGGGCCCCTTTCTCCATGACTTTCCACATTACCTAGGCCTGCTCAAGCCCTAAGACCTTCCCTTGGATGAGTAGTTGAGGGAATGCGTAGGCACGAAAGATCGGGTATATCCCCATGGTAGGGCCATCCTTAAGCATTTCCATGGGGAACCCTTTTCCCTCCTTGGAGAGCCTCAACCACTCCTCGATATGCTACTTCTACAAGGTCAACTCCTATTTTCCCTTTGACACTATGAGGGCACCATTAGCAGGAATGCCAAACAGATCGACAAACAGTTGGTTGTCGATGTCAATGACCACCCGCACGTCCCGCACATATGTACGAAAATAACCTGTCTTCCCAGAGAAGGAGTTGACCGAGGAAAGCATCTCAGTAGTAGAGATTCCTAGATTCAATGTCATAAACAAATCCATAAGCCTAGCCTTTAGACTTTCATGAGCAAAGAGTCCAGGACCCCTCATTCTAACCAGCTCTGGCTTGCTACTACTTCACCGTATTTGAAGTAGATGTTTGCTCCCTGCCTCTTGACAGTTACCACCGTCACCTCATGAGGCTTCTTCACTCCTGCAAAAATTTTCACAAAACATACTTAGCCTAACCATGCAGAGAATCCAAAGATTACTAAAACACCTGAGCATGTGGCACCTACCTTTTGACCCACCAAGTCTATACGGTAATGGAAATAGCGGGAGTTCAACCGCCAGAACTACTTCAAGGGTGACCTATTTGAAAGGTTCTTTCCACTTCTTGTCTAGCCAACCCTTCATCCTAAACCAATCGTAGAAAGGGGCAAGCGTGCATAGGTAAGTACGGTATTCTCCCTTGCATTGACCAATCACGCCCGCCCACAGGCTCTTGGTAGAAGAAAATTCCTATAGGGCTAGCTGTGTCGTAGCCTACAGATCTGGTTGATCGTGAACCCCATCATCATCAATGTAGAACTTGGTGACAAACACACACTATTAGCATTCAACCAGGTATGGCCAGCGTCACACAACGAAGCAAAGCAAAGATGTAAAACTCACCCGCCAGCACAATAGATGGTCCCCTATGGGTTCTAAAAGTATGTTGCCATGTGACATGCAAAGTACAATGTGTTGTATGAGTGATAGCACTGGTATTCTGGCATGTCCCAGATCCAGGCTAAATGTCTCAACCCTGTTGAGTGTTGGCTAGGCCCCCTTCCTTGCCTACTCGTGGTCACCTCGTCAGAAAGGTATCTCAGGATGCCCCGATTTGCCCTTGGAAGCATGGCCTCTAATATGTCGGATGCCTGCGTCTCATCTAAGGAAGACCAAACAATCACATTAAAGTGGTTGAGAAGGAATTGCAAGAAGTCTCGTGCCCCTTCCCTGAACCAAACCGCTCGATCTCGCACATGTAGCGGGGGAGGAGGAGCGTTGGCCATAGGTCTGCTCACATGGCACAGGACCCCTCCAAGGTCTAAAATGATTAGCCTAGACCTTGGCCCTGCCCTGCAAAATGCAATCAACAAATGTTTACATCACACATGAATGCAATACACGCACAACATAGCAGCATTTAGCAATCCATAAATATAGCATAGCATAATCCTCTACCCATACATAGCGTAGCAAAGGTGTGAGAGCCTAGCATAGCAAAAACATACAAATAGCTCAATGTAGCAGTAAAACAATTGGTGACATGCCCAAAAAAAATGTGTGTCATGATGCCACATCGCACATGACCAAACCCTCCCAAGGATTTTACGTTATGACATGCCAAGGCCAGACAACTTAAACTACCCTAGCCCCACAGGTATGACAACCGCAGCGATAGTAGTCCCAGCGGCCTTACAATGAAACCTTTGCACATCAACCATGATCGAAAAAGAGGCCACAACGATACAAAGGCTAAGTCAATGCGGCCAAAGAAAACACAGATAGCAAAACAAATAGGATGCAAAACTAGAGCACAAAACAGCAAAAGGTGCAAAACCAAAAGAGCGAAGGAGACATGAAAACTTATTGGGTCAATGGTGTGCTCTCTCACGACAGAACATGCACTTGTGGCATGTGTCTTAGGGCCTTTTTCACCTCCTCAACCTTCACAAGTACCAGATGAGTCTTAGGAGCCATGGCCCTCCTTGCAAATTTACGACCTTCGCTGTACAAATTTTTCTTACTAGTCGATGAACACAACTGCCTTGTGCTCCGAAATCGTTGTATGCTTCGAAGAAGGTTCTGCGCTCTTACGGTGGAAATACTGAAATTACCCAGGTTTAACTCCTATTTATAGCCACAAGGGCAAGATGGGGAAACTTACCTCTTTCTCTCTCCAATTAATGCAAAGCGTGCTGTGCAGCGTAGCATGCTCGCCACAACATCATAACACTATTAGCATTTAAGCCTTGACATGCTTCAAGCCAACTACTCGCCTTCCCAAAGATAAAGAAAAAGAATATAATAATATTTGTTTTTGATTAAGGGTTCAAAAAAGACCTTAAACTAATAAACCTAGCATAGTTGCACTCCTCAAGGTTTGAAAAGACCCTAAAATAGTAGTTTCAATCCATTACATTCGCAGTCTGTGATGATGTCACCAGCAGTCACCTCATCCTCTTCCACATAGGCAGTATCACCTTTCCTAGTGGTTTCATGATTCCATTTTCGCACTACCAATTTGATACTCCTTGTACTAGCGATTTCCTTTTTTTATTATTATTTTACATACCAAGATTTTTCATGTTGCAATATGGTAGTCTGAGATGATACTAAACTAGTAGTTTGACATTGGTGTATCAACAGTCACGCATTCCATTAGCAACTCTACACTCTCGCACCTTAGCGGTCTTCCACGACCTTAAACTAGCAAACTTTCAATCTTTACATCACCTCACTTAGCAAGTTGCATCTCGGTGTTGCTTTGCAGATTTTTGTTTCACACAATCTCTGATGGCCCTTACCCAGGCTTTCATCTTATGCTGATAGGTCAAGCAAGATATGGAAATCCATCATGCCCTTTCCACACCTTTAATGTTAGCAAGTCCATAGGGCAAGCTCGCAAGATAGTTGAACCCTAACATGATCGACTAGGGGTCGACCACGATTAACACTATAGCAGCCTTGGAAGCATCCCTAGATTGGCCCAGGCACTTGGTCCAAGCCCTAGATGTAGAGGTCAGGGATGTAACCAAGGATCCTCTTGTCGAGATACCTATGACCACGTCAAAGGGGGAGGTAAAGATGTTAAGACTCAGCTCTCTCCTAGACACACAAACACATGAAGGTGTAGTTAAAACTCTGTAGGACCACATCGATGTCTTCACATGGATGTACAGTGACATGCCGGGTCTGGATCCGTGGTTGATTCAGCATAACATCGTCTTAGGCCCTTACGCAAAGGCAGTCAAGAAAAAGGTTCGTAAAATTAAGCTAGAAATCACACTAGCCATGAGGGGTAAAATCACTAAGTTATACCAAGCAGGTTTCATCTATATGGTTGACTATTCAAAGTGGGTATCCAACATCATTGTAGTTTCAAAGAAAACAAGAGGGATAGGAATTTGTATAGACTTCTGAGACTTGAAAAAGGCAATGATCAAAGACAACTCCCCACTAATAAGCATCGATCAACTCATCGACACCACGGCTGTTCATGCTTTTCTATCCTTCATGGATGGCTTCTCCAAATACAACCAAATCCACATCAACCCAGAGCACCAGCTATCAACAACCTTCATGACTCCATGAGGAACCTTCTACTATACCATGATGCCTTTCGGGCTCAAGAATGCTGGAGCAACCTACCAGCGAGCCATGACCTACATTTTCAGTGACTACATCCTAGCAACGTTAAACGATTGCGTAGATGATATAGCGGTTAAGTCCAAGGAGGCAGCCAATCACCCACGCGATCTAGGGGTAGTCCTCAAGTGCTGCCAAATGCACGACTTACATCTCAATCCTAAGAAGTGCATCTTCGGAGTAAAGACCGGATGCATGTTAGGGTTCGTAGTATTGGAGGCTAGAATATGGGTGGACCCTAACAAAATCAAGGCCATCGTCAATTTAGCACCTCCCACAAATCTTAAGGAGTTACACGGTTTACAAGGTAGGGTACAATTCATTTGAAGGTTCATAGCTAGGTTGACCGACAAGTTACACCCCATGCAACATCTTCTAAAGAAGGGGGTTGACTTTGAATGGACAACCCAATGTCAACAAGCGTTCGACAACCTGAAGCAGGAGCTCTCGCACCTCCCAACGGTGCACCCACCACAAAGGGACATGCCTTTCTTCATATATCTTGCCATCTCTGACACATCCATAGCAGCACTGCTATGTCAGAAGCAGGACGACAATTCTAAGATACCGATGTACTACCTGAGCCATGCACTAATAGCATACAAGGTGAAATACAACGAAGTGGAGAGGAATTTCCTAGCCTTAGTATTCACACTAAAAAAGTGGTGGCATTACCTGTTCCATAGCACAACCAACATCATTTGCAAAAGCAACATACTCCAGGCTATCACCAGCAACCTGTATGAAAGTAGCAGGATAGCCTGATGGAAGTCAATAACCACGAAGTTCAACCTATGCTATGTAAGTCAATCATCGACAAAGGGTCAAGCCATAGCAACCCAACTTACGGCCTTGCCAATTGATGACTAGGCTACCATAGACCCAAAATTCCTGGATGAATATGTTAGTAATGTCTCCATTGTCCTGTCTCATTTCGAGGCTACCTTACATTTTGATGGTGCCTCAACCGCCCGAGGAGGTAGCGCCACTACCACGATCACATTCCCCTCTGGGGAAATGCACCCATCTGCTTATCATTTTGTGTTTCCTTGCACCAAAAACATGGTAGAATACAAGGGGCTACTCAAAGGCCTCTTAACTTCCCGAGTACTACATATACAACATCTAGCAATTCGAGGAGATTCACAACTAGTCATGAATCAAATCACTGAAGTCTATGCCTGCAAGGCTACGCACCTACAATCCTACTGCAACCTAGCAAAAATCCTACTCAAGCAATTTGCAACCATTGATGTGCAACACATGCCACATAACAAGAACACCGTAGCAGATGCCCTAGCTACCCTCACGTTAAACATCCCATCACAATCCTTAGCAAATCTACCAACCACGATCACAGAATGTATAGAGCCTATCACTCAGGTAGAACACATGGCCTTTGTCGATGCTACGGATACCCTGAAGTGGTACAATAACATTAAAGCTTATCTATAGCATGGCGAACCCCCAGGTGGATTAACATCAGCCCAGAGAGATGCAATCCGTAAGTGTGCTCGGCAATACATGCTCATGGGAAATGATGCCCTGTGCCAATGATCCTATGATGGGATATTGCTAGCATGCGTGGGTGGCAAGCAGGCACAAAAGGTAGTTAATGAGGTTCATGAAGGGCTATGTAGTTGACACATAGCACCCAGGGCTATGGCGGCGAAGATCAGACACCTAGGGTACTATTGGCCTCACATGGAACGTGACTACCTGTCGAAAGTCAAGATGTGTGACACATGCCAAAGATATGCAAATCTCATACACATAGCACCTACAGACCTACACCCAATGCAAATCATGTAGCCCTTTCAATGATGGGAACTAGACCTAATAGGGCCTATCACGCCTAAGTCCTCTACAAGGCATAGCTTCATTATCACTACCACAGAGTATTTTCCCAAGTGGGTGGAGGCTATTCCTTTGAGGAAGACAACGTCCCAGCAAATATGTCATTTCATCCTTGATAACATAGTAACTAGGTTTGGGCTTCTGATGACTATTGTGACCAACAATGGCCCATAGTTCAGCAGTATGGAGACCTAGACCTTCTATAGCAATCTAGGCATTAAACAATCATTTTCTTCCCCTCATTATCCACAAGAAAACGGGCAGGCGGAGGCTACAAATAAGTCCATCATCAACTTGCTAAAATGGATGCTTAACAACAGCAAGAGGCGGTGGCATGAGCAAATACTCTACGTCCTCTAGGCCTACCAAACGATGTGCCGAACTGCAACAAGTAAGATCCCTTACAGTCTTATTTATGGATCTGAAGTAGTATTTCCTCTCAAGTTGCAGGTACCCTCACTCTGGATGATCCTATCCAACATCTTGAACGAAGCCCAAAATAATGAGTCGCAAACCATCGACCTCGACCCGGTGGAGGAAGAATGCATGTAGACGCTGAGACGCATCGAGCGCTATTAGAAAAAACAACAGTAGAAGCACCATGCAGACCTACATCGACAGCCAGTGCAGAAGGGAGACCTCGTCCTCAAGGCCATCTATGAGCATGTGAGTAAATTCTCAGCCAACTGGGAAGGTCCTTACGTGGTCACTAACGCCTTCAGAAATGGAGCCTTCAAATTGGCAAACATGGACAGCAACGAGTTCGCCAACCTAGTGAACCACACGTACCTCAAGTCGTACTACATCTGAAGCACAATGGCAACAACAAGCACCATCTGCTACGATGATAAACTGGCAGTCACACCACACAGCGTTCGCAGTGACGATAAACTATCAGCATCAAGCAGCGTCCACCATGACGTTAAACTGGCGGCAACCATCCACTACAACATAAAACTGGCACTATTATTCCACTATGACTATAAATTGGCATTTCACATCCTCTACGACGTAAAAATAGCATGTACAGTCTACTAGGATCCTAAACCAGCACAGCGGTCGACTGAGACCTTAAACCAGCACACGGTCTACCAAGATCTTAAATTGGGTTCGCATCGCATCCCCAACATGCACCAACACCAGATACACACCAAACAAGTGGGCACAATGCTAACAAGTGGGTGGGACTTCATAGCTCTGGAACGTCGTTCACGACACACTGAGAACACAGTCCAAAACATATGCGACACTGCCACCCTTAGCATCATGCTAACTCTCTGAAGATGACGTATGGCTTCATACTAACCCTCCAAACCTACCGTCACCACGGCCCATCGCCTTGACGGTAGTTCTTGGGTTAGCTCCCGCATCTAGAGTTTCAGCAGTATTATGGCCCAGCCACAATATTGTTACTCTAGCTCCCTACCAATGCCTGGGTCTACACGATGTTAGCCATGTGGCAACTAATCCCATGGCTAAACCAGGGATGCAAACCCCTGGCAGTGATTCCAAGACATCCGCACCCAGCTATTCCGTGCTGGCATTGCCAGGGCCACTGCTGGCCTCCTTGCTTTTGGCATCTCACACCAACAATGGTGCTCAAGAGTAACAACAATATCAACAACCAGCAAGACCTTGTCCCCACAAACACATCTTGCTACAACGGCAAACGCTACAGCATCGTGAAGTAAGTGCCTCAACTAACATGGCTATTTGAGAGTGCAAACTCTAGCATGTGCATAACACAGCTTGTCGTATGGAAGGTTTCTATAGGTAAGTCAAAACCCTCCATGGATGTAACGTAACTCATCCTACGGAGGGGGCACTTGCCTACAGGAGGTTAAAGAACAGCGCTAGCCAAAGATGAAAACACAAACAAGCCTCTCAGAGCACTCCGAAGAGGGACTCTACTAAACCTCATCATGGATCCCTACCTTAAACCCTACAAAACCAATGCAACACTCTCAAACATAGCCAAGTGACGTCTCAGCACTCACCAAGCAACAACCTTAGCATTTCACCTATTGTGGTGTTTCGTATTCTTTGCTGACGTCCATCGAGCCTATTCTCCAGACGTCGACAAAGAGGGGCCAATGAAATACCCTAGAAAATGTAGGGTCATCCTTGCTTCACCAGGCTCTTGCAACCCATGCAACACTACAGTAGTTCATTGGGAGGAGAATGTTCTGAGTCCAGGCTAGCTAGTTTGGAAAATTTTCTACTTTAAGCATGAATAGGTTCTGTGCCATCCTTCTTGCCCACCAAAGTAGCCTAAACAGCTGACAACCTGCTTAGAAATAGTGTGTGGAATTGGCAACAGCACTCTAGATGTGCAAAAAATAGTTCAGCAAGTTTTCTAAGTAACAAAGTCTGTTGTGCTACACTACGCCTCGTAGCGTAGCAAGCTTCAAAAAAGACGATGGCAAAATGAAGTGCCACGCTACGCTACGCCACGTAGTGTAGCATGGGAAAGACTTCACTACCCACTCCCCTTGCCTGATATTGATTCTGCAATGATGTCCCTTTCCGTCAGGAAGTGGTGGACCATGTCTACTACTACGCTACGCTAAGCTACATGGCGTAGCAAGGCGTAGCAATCCTATGGAAGAGACAGAAGGTAGTTTGAAAGGTGGAGTCAACAGAGTTCGTAAGACTTGCATTGCAGGAGACAAGGTTTGCAAATCGGCAAAGCTTTCACGACTAAGGCAAGTTGCTACGCTACGTAGCATAGCATAGTGTAGCAAGCATGTGACACATAGCAGAACACGTGACAAAGTGCTACGCCACTCCAAGCATGCTAGGTCATAAAGCACAGCAAAGCATGCAGGTGGTTGTGCAACATCAATGCACTCCACCTAATCAGACCATTAGCACATGTCTCCAAATGCTAATGGTGTAATTACGGCATAGTAGGATTGCAGTTATTGCATACAGGTTTGCATCGCAATGGTCTTGTAGGTCCAATAGTCACAAATGACATGAGTGATGCCAGTAAGACAACAAAGGCCCGAGGCACATAACATTCAAACTACCCCTTTCGCATGCCCTCGGTCCTATAAATACCCCAGCAAACAGCATGCAAGAGGTCCAAAATTTTTAAAAGGTTGGAAATTTCAAAAGAGTTTGCATCCTTCTTGAAGAAAATAGCTTCCAAGGGGTGGGAACTTTGGAATTCTGAAATAAAGACTTCTCCTCTCTACAGCATTGTAACATCAAAGTCATCTATCTAACACTATAAACAGTGAGTCTCTCTCAGCTGGCATGGGGTTCCATATCTGTTCTACCACCTTGGTAGAACCTTGTATTGTTTGTACCCAAGTCCACATCCAAGAGCATAGCTCTTTTTGCTTGACATGCCTTGGTTACTCTCGGGATTTCTGCACTTCGTCACGTTGTGCAACCGATTGTATCCACCTTGACCAAGCAAGTTTGTAGCTTTGAAGTAGTGCATGTTTCTAACTACACTTTACTTTATTTCTTGCTTACTATCTCATTTTGCATCATTTTCTATTTTATTCACCTTTAAGCATTACTTTGTATTACTATCACATTTTTTACAGTTTCTCTCCTGCTTCATTTACTTTCAAGCATTATCTCACATTTCGCATTATTTACATTGCAAAAGGCTATATTGACGCTGATGTAAGTCCCTGTCTGATCAACCAGACCATTCAGGGCACCCCGTGTCTACACACACCCAGCACGACCCTCCCATGGATACGGGGTTGGAACTGTTGCGCTCGTCGACCACCCAATGTTTTTTCCAGCCGTCAACATTTTCGGTCGCTACATACACCATTCTTAATCTTTCAAAGATTAGGAAACACTTGCATGATTGATGTTTGTCTAACACTTGCATGATTGATATTTGTCTCCTATTTGCTATCCCTATCCCCATAACCATGTAGCCTTCTTTTTCTTTCACTTTTTTAGCCTAGTTTAAACATTGTTTACATATATTTCTTTTTGTTACCTTTTTTTACCTTATTTTGACTTTACTTTGCATGTAGCCTAGAGTTTATTCTTGTTTATAGTTTACCTTTCTATGCCTTGTCTATCTTAGAGCATAAAACATAAAAAATACCATAAAAACTTTAAAACCTAGAAAATTCATAAAAATTTTAAAACAAAAAACTTATAAAAATTTTCTTTTCAAAACACAATGGCCTAAAACTAGCAAAATGCATGGCCCACCATGGCCTAAAACTATTGACACTTTTTATAACCTATTATAACTAGTTACAACCTAGTTCATATCCTAGTTGCCTAGCCAATTTACATATTACTTTACCAAATTATTACATTATAACTGTATGATTTAACCAACATAGCCTTATAACATAAATGAAATGTAAAACTTTTAACATGCATAAAACTAATAATATTAAAACCTATAAATGAAATTTAAGTTTAAAGAAAACAATTAAAACATCTATAATGCATAGCCATGGTTACACTAGTATGACAAAATTTTAAACAACACATGAAATAAATATAAGTACTATAGCCATAGCTACACTATGCAATAATATAAAAAAAAAACATAAAATGAGTAAACTGTCTCTCAACAACCAAAGGCTAAGACTAGCCACAATAGCCAACATCATAATCAAAAAATATAAATAGCCAAAGACATAATTAATGGATGATGCTAAGGTCCAATTGGAGGGAAATGAGAAGCATCTCTGACATCATCATCACTAGGGTTGTAGTTGTCGCCTAGTACCTGTAACACAATAACATAATTTTAATCAGTAATCAACACAATATGAAACCAAATTAAATTAAATTAAATTAAAAATAAATCATGATAAAATAAAATTAAAAAAGAAAACTTGGAAGGGCTCAAGTGCAACAACCTCTATGGGGAAGCTCCAAAGGCCAACCTCTAAATGATGGAGGATTTGATCCTCAGTCATTTGGGCCCAATCCACCTTCCCAAGATTAACACCTATCAAGATGTTTCTCTCGTTAATATCAATTCATGTGGATGACTCCCATGAAAATGTAATGGTAGTCACCTCACAAGAAGCAATAAAGACTTAAAGAGTTGGGAAATTAGCCACCGTCAAAGAGTTTTCAAATAGTTTGAAGACACTTTTTGCTGGAATCTCCTTCATGAGGAACTTCAATTTGCATCATTTGGTGGACTCCTACAACCAATTAAGATAGGCCACACATTACACCTTGTACTTCTTTGTGTGGTCTTTTTGTGCTTAGTTCCACTCTAGGACCCAAGTACAATAATCTTTCCACTTCCTAGTCTTGTGCATTAGTAATTATATTTGTAGCATCTACTCTACAACCTCCCTAGAAAGAGCAACCTTGTCATGGATGGCATTCCAATACCATTCCCATGGTATCTCCTTGGTTCACAAGGAGTCCTTGCTAGTCACTTGGGCTTCCACAAACCCCTTATGATCCTGGAAATCTTTAATTACCTTAGCCTATCTCTTAGTCTCTCTTTCCAATGCCACAACTCATTCCCATAGGAATTTGTTGGAATGTTGGCACTCCCATGAAGTTTTAGCACATGAAAGTGCATATCTAGTAATACTTTCATACAACTTTTGTGAAACATTCTCCACTTTGGATGGTAGTCTAGGTAATGCATCAATCTCCATGGCACAATTAGAACCCCATCCAACCTTAGAAACTACAAGCAATATAACAGAAAAACATTCATATTAAAAATAATAAACAATAAGAATAATAAAAAAAATTCTACACCACATAACCATAAAACCTATATAAGGCAACAAAAATACAAAAATAATAGCAATAATTAAGGATAAAATAAACTAAGGTTTTTATCGACATCAGGAGTAATTTGTTGCAACTGATCAATCATGTCTTTAGCTACCCCATGCATGAACTCCATTTATCAAGAACCTCCACCCATAATTTCATGTGAAATGTAGATGTTAAGGCACCTAGATGAGGTTTAGGAGCTACAACATGCATAACTATAGCTTATATAGTTAAGACCATGCTTTGAGCATGAAGATATAAAATGTAATACATAAGAAAATTCATAAATACTTGGGATGTCAGAAAACATGATAACAAGGGATTCACCTAGCTATAAACCATCAAATATAGCAACAAGATCATCTAATGAAATGTTGGATAACCCCTCATCCTCATGCTATTGTATAAACTCCTCCTCTAGGTGTTTCTACTCTATCTCTACCACTGTTGCTTAGGCCACAAATTTTTCTTATTTACCTACAAGAACATTGAAGACAAAACATAGAACCATTTAGCTTACTATGCCTAAGACCAAGATAACAACATAGTAATACAAAATGAAATGTAAATAGCAAATAAGTTAAATAAAATATAATCAAACAAATAGAACGTACCTACCACCACATGATTCACCTACCTAAGTTTAACAAGAAGCCTCCTCTTTGTAGGTTTCTTGATGACTGGTGTTGTTTCTTCAATAATGGACCTTTTCAACTTTAGTCAAGTTGATCTTTCAACTTTACCATGCAACTCCTTGGCCTTTTGAATGTTCTTGTGGGTAACTTAGGGCTCAATCCCCATGCAATCAAGGGAAGCACAATGCACACTACTAAAATGATTAGTGATAATGGACAACAATTCCCTAACATCCTTTGGTAGGTGCTAAGCCTACATGGTGGGATAAATAAGTTTCACCCAAGGCTTAGAAAGCTAGGATGGGTCTTAGCATACCCATCATCCATCCTTCTACACCACCAAGAACTCCACAAACCTCCTTGGATATGTTGTAAAAAATTAAAAATGCATATGACATATTGTAATAAGGTCTTTCTGAAGTTTCAAGATCTCCCCTTGTAGCCCAAAGACCAATTGAACATCCCAATTGAACTGAGCATCCTCCATGAGGATTTTTTTTATGATCCATGCCTACTCAATGCCGATGACCTTCTTCTATGATAGAAACTTTGGGAACACCTAGGACCAGAATAATGGATATACCTCCTTGGCCTTTGCATCCTAGAAATGGTCTAAGGACAATCTAGATTGACCATAATGAGTGTTTGGCCATTCTTCCACCTCCTCCCAATGGCCTGCATCCTTCACTAGTTTGGCATCAACTGTTATGCCCTCATGAGAGGAAACAAAGAGGTCACTAAAAGTTGATAGGAAAAACATGAAATTTGGTAATCAATGGCACAACAAAGAGGTCACTGAAAGTTGGTCATCGATGGCCAAAGTGATAGGCACAACATGAACCTGAGTGACAAATTTCTTCACTCCTTTGTTAAATGATTTAATGATATTCATCATCTCCAGGGTAGGGATAATTGGGCTAGGAATCATGAAAAGATCAAGCAACCCTACACTAGTGATGTTTGCTTCAACGTTTCTAGATGCTTAACTAGCCAACCAATGCTACACCAAATAAACCTCAACAAACTTGAGGATAAGTGTTTTCTCAGCACATCCTAAAGTAATCAAAGTGATGGTGAAGGAAGAGGTAGCCCCTACAACACAACAAAATAGCCCACTAACCTAGGCATAAGCACATCATGTCGAAAAAATAAAAAATATAAAAAGTATAATAAATTAAAAAAAACTTATAACCATACCAATAAAACCATCTAAATAGTTATAACCTAAACAACTCAACAAGTATATGATCATAAAACATTGACATGAGAAAGAGAAGAGAATAATTACTTTGCTTTCTTGATGAAGATAGCATGAGAATCCCAAGATATATACATGTCTATGCACCAAAATTAGGGATTCTCCACCAACTATGGGTTGTCCCATTTCCCAGGCACCTATGGTAGGCTTTAGCATAGCATGTGGTGTACCTACCAAAGTCATCTTTGAGTTGCTCCATCATAATGAGCCTCACCACTTGGCCTTTGATAAATACCTCCAACATTGTTTGGTTTAAAGATAAGAGCTATTCACTCTTGATCAGCCCATGGTTATCCATCCTATACCTATAAGCATGTCAACCAAAACAAAAACTATCAAACCCAAGTCACCTAATAAAACCAATAGTAAACCAAAAAAAGAGGAAAACAAACTCAAAAACTTAAATTTCCACTTACCCCTCTAAATGGTAGATAGTGCCAAGAGGATTCTAAAACAATGTGTTGGCATGGTAACTAACCAGTAATGTGTTTTTCACATTATATTGGATGAATTTTGTCATATCCTAGATTTTGGAGAACTTGCGTGTCTCTCTCATGTATATGTTGTTGAATTGCTCACCCTCAACATGAGTTTTAAGATCATCAATTATAAATTTGATGATCAAGCTAGCATAATGAGGTAGCAAGGTTTCCACAATAATGGTTGTTGTTTTGAAAGCTAAGTGTGACCATACTATCACACTAAAATTTTGAACTAAATAGGTCAAGAATTTCCTTACCCCTAGCCTAAACCAAAGGCAACCTTACTCCAACACCATGTTCGCTAAAAAGGTGTTGAACCCTAGTATGTCAATACAACATAGGAGCCCTACCAAACTCAATGACCACCAAGATGGAATTCAATAAGGCCTTGCACCGACCAAAAGATTAACCATCATAACCTTGCATAATAGTAAATCAAATTTGATCACTCATGACAAGAAGAACATGGATGCAACAACAATGTTCCTAAAAAAAAGATAATCAAACAACCTATGCTAAAATGATGTAGGCCAAGGAAAATAACCAAAATTATGAACAATTTGCACATGACAACCAAATGAAACCAAATAGCCTGCTAAAACTGATAGCAATTTCATGGTAAAAATATGCATAAAATTACCAAAATTTTATGTAAAAATTGAAAGCCATGAACATCATCTTGTACCCAAACATAACCTCAAACAACAATCACAAAATTCCAATTTGAATTTAACCAAATTTCTACTAGAAATCCTAGTTAATAGTGAAACTAGCTGTAGTAAAAACTATAAGGGGGCTAGTTTAAAATTTGGAAAAATTCAAATGACTATTGAGAATCAAAATACAACATAAAAAATGACAATAGTAATTTGTAACATTGAACAAAAAATTCTTAAAACACACCAACGCTACCTATACAACTAGGAAAGTTTGCAGTTTTGACAATCAAAACTGCAACTATACAAGATAGTTTACACTTACACAGAACATGACATAGTTGAACTAAAAGATTTTTTCTAAGTCTTGGAACTATATACACATCAAAATTAAAAAAAATTTAACATATAAGTTGCAATTCTAGAGCTAGAGAAAAATTATACAACAATCCAAAACCATAAAAAACTTGACAAAATTTTCATAAGAAAACTAAAATTGCAAAAAATGACTATAGTACATCACTGTAAAAAAAATTTTGAAAATTTGAAAAACACCATAATTGATGCCAAAACCTTCCTAACAACCCTAAGCATCCCTAGGAAGCTAGGACATTGGCTGAAAAAAAATTTCAAAGTGTCAACATCACACAGTTTTGAAGGGATAAAACACTGAAAACCCAAAATTTCATTATGTACTAGTCTACTAGAAAATTCATAAAAAATCAACCATGGACTAAAATTCATTGATTCCATATCCAATTCAACCAAAAACTAGTAAACGAAAACCCACAACCTCAAAAACCAAAATTCCTAGCCATTTTCATGTAAAACAATTTGGAAAAGTAGCTTTAAAATAGCAAAAAAAAAAAAAGCAAAAAGCATCATACATTGGCTTATAGAAAAATTCATAAACAATTAACTATAGGTCAAAAACCATTAGTTAATGCACTACAACCCTATGGCCTTGGAAACTAAAAACCCCTAGCTATTTTCTTAATAAGAAATAGGAAAGAGGTGTTGCTCTTTCAGAGAAAACAATGAAAATTACATGAAAAAATGCCTAACCAAAATTTATAACTTAACAATGATAAACCTTAAGGTCAAAAAAATGCTATAACCATGCAAATAGAACCTAGATCTAGCATAGGATTTTTACAAAAATTAATTTCATGCTATACACAAGCCTACATAACCTAGTTTACAAGTAATGAGAATTGAAAAATTCACAAAAAAAATGACCAAGAAGGATGCACCTAGGAATCATGGAGGAGGATCCTTCCCCTAATAAAGGACATGGTAGATGAGAAAGTCCTTTTACTACAACATCCACATCCTCCAAGGTTTCATTCTTGCTTGTGGTTACCTTCCTCTTCAACATCTTAACCAATAGTGTTGAAAACCTTCAAAATTTTTAAACTCATATGAAAAATGTTTCTCCTTGATGTAGAATGCCCAAGCAATGCTATGGAATTAATGTGTGGGAGCTAGAATTTTTGGAGAAGCTCTTAACCTATGTTTTTGCTTGAGAAAATGGGTTTTGCAAAATGATTTTGGTAAAATTAACAAGTTCAAATCAATTCTGCACTTATGCTTTCTTTTTCAAAACCCCTTGCCATATTCACTCACTTAACTCATAGAGAACTAAGAGTGCAATGGGGGAAAGTTAAACCACACTGGGTTGGTGGGAAGTNTAGGCATCTCCCAAGGGGTTAGGCCTCTAAAAAAGCTCAAAAGAGTTCCAAACCTCAACCAACATCAAGACTTACTTCTAGCCATCATGCACAACACATTGATGCCTAAAGACCTCCTATGCCAAAATTGTAAAATAAACATTAACACATGTAAAAACCAAACATCAATGAATCCAAAACCTCCTAACAAAATTTGCTATTTTGGGTAACCACAATGGCCTAGAGTCCATTGATGTTGGCTAGCATAGCTCCAAGGGAGTAACGCTTTCCAAAACCAATTAAGCCTAAAATCGACACCAAGATGATTAGTCCATGCCCTAAGCCCTATCTGAAGCCTTTGGCAACCCCAAAAGCTCATAAAATTCAACAAAAAGTGGCAAAAATCACTTGTCTTAAGTCGGACACACTAGTGGGTATCCCAACCACACTAGCCAGTGTATCCCTAGTATGGTTGGTAGGGTTTTAACCATAAATTGCAATAAATTACCTCCGTAGTTACACCTTTTAACCTTTATACCTCTCCAAAGTCTCCAATCAATTCACAAATGTCAGGTAACCAACTAAAATGAGCCAAAACCCCACTCCAAACTTGGAACCATGCTGAGGAGGAACCCAGCTACATTAGCCAGCATAGTCCCAGCATGGGTGCTTGAAGTTTAACCATAAAGAATAAGGATTAATCTTCAAAACTATAGATCATATCCTTCAAACCTCCCAAGAGGCTCCAATAGCCTTAAAAAACAAAATGATGAGATAAAACTAGTTAAATATCATCTTTATCACCTTATCCATGCTAGGAAAGCCACCATCTATGTTGGCTAGCATCGATCTAGTGTGGATGTCCTATGAAAAATCCATAAAAAATCATAAATATGTCAAATTGACCCCTTGATACATCATACTAAGTCCTAAACCATAACCAAAATTTCTAGAAGCTTTGGAATTTCCTAGAATCCACTAGAAGATACTAAAAATAATTTTTTTAGGTCAACCATTCTGGGAGGCATCCCAACCATGCTGGCCAACATAGTTGGTGGGGGTTTGGTCATCAAATGCCTTGAAAAACCTTCAAAGTAGCCTACCATGACCTTTAGACCTTCTAGGAGTTCCCAATAACCCTAGAGCATTGAATAACAAGTCAAAAATAAGTCAAATTTCATCACAACCATCTTAATCATGCTAGGGAAGCTTCCTTCCACACTAACCAA
This sequence comes from Gnetum montanum, assembly GCA_015680685.1. Classification (NCBI taxonomy): domain Eukaryota; kingdom Viridiplantae; phylum Streptophyta; class Gnetopsida; order Gnetales; family Gnetaceae; genus Gnetum; species Gnetum montanum. Next base: position 406,555 of record MNCI01016926.1, on the reverse strand, counting down.
TGTAGTCCTAGCATGGATGCTTCATGGAAGTCAAAAATAGCACATGAACAAGCCAAACTGATATCTTAATGCATTATCTCTAATCTAAAACCCTGTTGAAGCCTTTAGGAACCATACAACCCCAAAACTTAAGTCAATAAATGGTAAAAAACTTACCATACCCCCTCATCCATGTTTAGACTATGCTAGGCAATGTAGTCCAAAGGGGTATGATCATGCTAAGACTCAAAAAACCCTTAACATTGATAATTACAAGTCTAAACCTTAACCATGAATACTTGTAAAACTCATCAAAACATTGGTCAGTTTGACTCTAAAACTCATCAAGAATCAAAAGTCAAGTGTAACTACACTAAAAGGTGCTAGAGCCATGCTAGCCAGTGTGGCTCCATCATAGTTGGAATCCCAAAGAGGTTTTACTAGCATAACCTCCACCAAATGACCTTAAAAGTTAATTTTGGAAGCATACAACCTCAAAACCCTAAACATAGCTACAGTTTGATCCTATTTTGATCATAAAAATACTGAGTTTAGCTTATCCATGCTGAGACCACCCTCAACTATGTTGGCCAACATAGCTCTAGGGGGTAAGGTCCTAAAATCCACTTTTGGTTGCATATTTTAACTTCAAAATGACTAGTTCCAACCCTCATGATCCTACATTGTTCTAGGAATATAATAGAACACTAATTTTAATGTTGGAATGCCTTAAACTCAATTTTTTCAAGCACCCATGTTGAGGCCACACTAGCCAACATAGTTTTAGTGTGGACCCTGAAAATGATCATAATGAACCTAGAAACCCATATTTCCATACTATCCACACTAAGGCTTACCCCTCCTACGTTGTCCAATGTGGATCCAATGTGGATGCCCAAAGAATTACCAATTTTGACATTAAACAACCTCAATAGATGTCCAAACTCTCCTATCAATCCTTTGGTGTCCTACCATAGCCACTGAGACCTAAGATTTACCACCCTGGTTGAACAATGTTGACCATCTTTTATTACATGTTTCCTACCCTAACTTGTTTGGCCTTGTTACATGGTATTTCAACTTGTTTTAACATTTTTATACATTGTTAACCTTTATTCTTTGATCATTTGGTGTCATTTTTTTTTTTAATTTTCATCATTTTAGTATCATTTGGCCTCATTCCACCAAATCTTTCTATCATTTGGCGCTGGTTAACCTTGATTTATAGGACTTGGCATCAATCCATGTTGTGTGGCCTTAATATGAGCTTGGTTGACCTTGTCTAATATAATTTGATAGGGTGTGATCATCATTTGTCATCATTTGACCCCATTTTTCTATCATTTGGCCTTTATCTCATGCTAGTTGGCCTTTAGGATACCTTATTTGCTTAGCCTTCTCTTTTATGACCTTTGTCAACTATGTTTTAGCCTTGTTCAACGTCATTTGATGGTTCTTGATCATCATTTGGCTCCATTCTATCATCATTTGGCCTTTGTTCAACCTAATTTTGCATTATTTAACCTTTGTTTCAGCTTACTTATTTTAGATTAACTCTTATAACCTTTAGTAGCCTTGCTTGAACCCTATTTGACCCTTGATGAAGCCTATTTTAACTTATCCATGCATTAGCACTATAGCATTTTATACTATTTTGGCATTATTTACTAATTTTATCACATAGGTGCCACTTAATGTGCGTATGGTTGATATGTAGGATTGGTGTATGGATACCTGGGAGTAAATCAGTTTGCCTTTGAGCCTAAGAAGACCTCATGTTGATGTTGAATGATTAATAGACCTTAATTACTTAGATCTTGATCTTGAGAGCCTCATTGACAACATAGCCTCTATAGAGAAACCTTATGAGTAGGTAGAAAACCTAGTTAAACCCCTTGACCTTGAGGCTAGTGAAATTATTGAGGACTCTTTAGTTAAGGTTATCATGACACACAATTGTGAGGAGAAAACATGAAAACCAAGTTCCTCACTAGAACCTCAATAGGCTAAAGACATCACCAAGGTTCTCCAAGGCAACATTAAGGTCTTTTCCTAGTTGTATGAAGATATGTTAGGACTTGACCCATGCCTAGTACAACATAAGATCATACTCAATCCCAATATAAAACCAGTTAAGCAAAAAGTTTATAAGATTAGGCCATATTTAGCCCTTGTAGTCCATGATGAAATCACAAAGTTCTACCAAGATGGTTTCATTTGAGCTATCAATTATGCAAAATGGGTATCCAACATAGTGGTAGTCCCTAAGAAAAATGAAAGTATATGTATGTGCATTGATTTTTGAAACCTAAATAAGGTAATCATTAAAGATGGTTTTCCTTTGCCTAGTATTGACCAACTTATTAATACTATGGTTGGAAATCTCTTGTTATCCTTCATGGATGGGTTCTCAAGATACAATCAAGTTAGGATTAACCTAGAGCATCAGCTTTGTATGACCTTCATGACCCCTCGGGAAACCTTTTGCTACACCATGATGTCCTTTGGTCTAAAAAATGTAGGAGTAAATTTTCAATGAGCAATGATGTATATCTTTGGTGACTATATGCTAGGATTTCTTAATGACTATCTGAACGATATAGCAATTAAATAAAAATGGGCAAAAAGCATGTGCATGACCTTGACCTTATGCTAAAATGATATCTCAAGTATGATCTTAGGCTTAATCCTAAGAATTATGTCTTTGGTGTCAAAATGGTAAGATGCTTGACAACTGTAGTATTCGAAGTAGGCATACATGTTGATCCTAATAAGATTAAAGTCATATCCAATTTGACAACATGAACTAATCTTAAGGATTTTTGAGGACTGCAAGGTAGATTACAATTTATTCATAGGTTCATTACCATGCTTACGAATAAGTTACAATCCATGCAACACTTGCTTAAGAAAGGAGTTAACTATGAGTGAACAACTTAATGCCAATAAGCCTTTGAAAATCTTAAGCAAGAGTTGGCACAACTACCCATGGTCTATCCCATGCAAAAGGATAAACCTTTTTACATCTACCTTGCTATCTCTAACATGTTTATTACCTCTCTACTCTATCAAAAATGAGATGATAAAGTAGTACTAGCAATATACTACCTAAGTCATACATTAATCTCCTATGAGACCCGATACACTGAAGTGGAGAAGTATTACCTAGCTCTAGTCTTCTCATTGAAGAAGTGAAGAAACTACCTATTTAGGATCCAAGCCAACATCATTTGCAAGGTATATGTAAAGCTCAATAGCCTATTGCAAAGCCATAATATCTGAGTTTGACCTCCATTACATATCTCAAGCCTCAACAAAAGGCCAAGCTATAGTAACACAACTAATCATTTTCTTGATAGAAGACCATGCAACCATTGATCCTGAATTTTTGAATGAGCATGCAAACATTGTTAACAAAGTGCTCAAGGGTTATGAGGCAATTATGTAATTTGATGAAGCTTCAACTACCCATGGGACCAATGCCACCACCATCATAACATTCCCATCTAGTGAAGTCCAACCCTTCACTTATCATTTCAAATTCCCATCTACCAACAACATGGCAGAGTATGAAGGATTGATCATGGGAATGATGGTAGCTCATAACCAAGGGATCAAATGCCTAATGATAAAATATGATTCACAACTCATGTTTAAGCAAGTAACTAAGGTTTATGAATGTAAATTCAAACATTTACAACCTTACTATGACCTAGGAAAGAAACTAATGCAATAATTTATAGACATTGATATCCAACATATACCTTGAACTAAGAACATATTAACTAATTCCATTGTGACCTTAGCCCTAAGTGTGATGTCAAATGTGTTTAGCAAGTTACCTTCATTAACTATGAACTGTGTTATTCCCATCATGTAGAACACTCAAGGTGATTCTATAGCCTCTATCGAAACTACTCCTCAAAAGGAGTGGTACGATGATATCAAGTTTTACCTAATGCATGGTAAGTCTCCACAAGGCCTGACCACTTCTCAAAAAGATGTTCTACATAAGAGATCAAAATAGTATTTCATCATAGGTGATAATACATTATTTCAATGGTCATATGATGACATATTATTAGTGTGCTTAGATGAAACCAAAGCCTAGATAGTCCCTGAGCAAGTTCATGAGGGTGTATGTGGGGGACATATAGGACATATAGCCATGGTCACTAAGATTAGGCAACTGGGCTATTACTAGCCCTATATGGAAAGTCACTACATGTCCAAGGTCAAGACTTATGACACATGTCAATAGCATAGCAACCTATTACATGTGTCACCAACTAAGTTACATGCTACTCAAATAACTTGTCCATTTCAATGGTGTAGATTGGACATCATTGGATCTATAATGCCTAAGTCTTCTGTAAGGCATACCTTTATCATCACTACAACTGAATACTTTAAAAAGTGGGTTGAAGCTATTTCCCAACATTACCATGACTTGAACAAACAAAAAATTAAGGAGGGAGATCTAGTCCTTAAGGTTGTTCACAAGCATGCAAACAAGTTCTTAGCCAACTAGGAGGGGCCTTTCTTAATCACCAAGGCCTATGGCAATGAACCCTTCAAAATAGTAAACATGAATGGAAATGAGTTGGCCAATCCCATCAATCATTCCTATCTAAAGTTATACTACATCTAATGTAATTTTCTTTGCAAATATGAATTGATAAGTTGACATTAATGACCTTACAACTAATGGCAAGCAAGCCTACATGATCTTTCTCTATCTCTCTCTCTCTCTATTAACATAGTAAATAAACTGTAAAGCTTAATAATAATAGTGACTTGTGGTGACCTGGTTTTCTAGTTATCTCATGTGGCCTTATGCATTATCATGTAACAACATGATTTCTTTGACTTATTTTCTTATCCTCTTGAATTTGTGCTTGCAAGGTGAAGCTTGGAAGTCATCACAAAGGTGCAACTCACCATAGTAGCAAGTTACCATGTGACCACAATGCATGAGACTTAGGTAGCTAGTCTTGTCATGCCAAGAGTGCTTGTTTCAAATCACATCTATTACCCTTTATTAAACCCCACCCCATAGCCTAATTATGATCCTCATTACCTTGAATAATAGTGATGACGTATGTTTGACACTCGTGTGTTATGGCCATAGGATGTTTCCTTCATCATGCTCCACTATCAAGTCCATTGAATGTAACACATCTCATTAAATGAGAAAACCAAATCAAAACTAACCTTGGTAATGAAACCCAATGAAGGTTTCACCCCATAAAAAAAAGAGAAGGGGAAGTAAATTTCCAAGAATCCAAATAGTCACTAAAGACCAAAAGACAAACCAATGGCTTCAAACATGTAAAGGGATGGGCCTAATAGCCAAACAAACCTTAGAGTAAGGTGTTGGTTCCTCAAAAACATTACTGAGTGACCAACACTTCAAAGCTAGAAGCACAGAGACTATAATGACTAGCCAAAATCATAGCAATGATGTCAACATTTGGACCCCACTATTAATCTTATGATCATTTACTCATGACCAAATATAGCCTTTAACCTTTATCATCTCATCATAACCTTATATCATCATCACAAGCACTATGTGATATGCTTCAACATTATAGAATCAAGCATGGAGGGGAAACATTGGTGATGGACCTACAATGGTGTTTTGTGTTCTTTGTCGATATCCCTTAGGTCAATCCTCAAAACATCAACAAAGAGAGACCAATGAAACACCACTAAGAAAATACATGTTACAACTTTTTTAACCTTTTAACCTTCACCCTACACTTGAGGCTAGATTTTCATTTTAAAATTTGAGGCTTGTAGTCCATCAACTGCAACCTCACATACCATAACTTTTGGGGGTTGAAAATGCTTCATAAGTTGTTGTAGCCTCACTTCCTAAGTGGAAGAAGCCACCTTATATCTATATTTGGACTTGGGAATGTTGAAAATGCCTTGGAAATTGCCAAATTTGGTATTTTCATGGGTTTTGTGGCTGTATAGCCTCAACTACACTAGAACAACCTACCCCCCAACTTGGGTGGTGTTGGGTTCTCATTTTTGCAACAAAACCTAGCATAGTTGCCACAAAACCTAGCATGGATGTCTCAAGGCCAACATTGGAGTTGTGAGAGTTTCCACTTTTCATGAAGTCAATGTTGGAGTGTAAGATGGTTTTATTCTTCAAAAAATCATAGTGTTTCTCCACCAATTCCAACGTAGACTACAAAGCTCCAACATTGCTACTACAAGGCCAACATGGATGGGTGAAGGCCAATGTAGTTACAAAAGTCAATTTACTATTTATGGTAACCATCATAGTTTTGGTGCCTTGTGGGTATCAAAATTTACTATAAATGAAAACTATGCTAGAGATGAAGACCTACTACTCCTTGACATGATTCCAATATATCAGTAATCATGGTAGAAATTTGCAGCCAAAAATCATTAGCCATGTAATCTATAAAAGCTAGTTTCAAAAACCTAGAAGAGGTTCTTCAGTTCTTCAACTTTTGAATTTTTGGCATCCAAAAAGCTTTTAGCAATTCTTGAGCACTAGAACCTTTGGCCATTTCAAGCACTTGTGACCATTTATGATTGTGTGAGACTTTTGGAGTAATGTCCAACTACATGAGCACAATGACTCTCAGTGTAGCACCCCGTTTGCAACAAAACTCGTTCACACATCTTACTCCTTGTTAGCAACACTATAGATCTGGACAAAAAAAACATCAAGGAGTTTCGATTTTGGAAGTTGGGGAGTACTTGAATCATGAAGCTAATAGTAGTGTGCAAACTACTAGCTTCAATTAGCTTCAAATTCCATCAAATCAAAACCCCTCATGCATTCAAACATCTCTTGTACACATATCTAAACTATTTATTTTTAATTTTTAGTATAATAAATTTTGTAGTTTATTTTTTGTGCAAGTCATTAGAGCTTCATTCTATGCATTTATTTTTACACCAAATCTGCATTATTTTTATTATTTGTTACCCCCATTTACACTCTTTAAATTCTTGGGTGATCGACAAGATTATCTAAGATGCCTTAGATCCTCTTTCTTGGAGACCCTTAGGATCCAAGGTTGAAAACTATTCCATCCCTTGGATTCTTGATTTTCCAATGATAGAATTTTTTAAGTGCAATAATAACCTTCTTTTCTAGGGCATGCATAACTTTAAGAGAGAAATTCCTAGTCAACCTACCCTAGCTCATCTTCTTAGAGATCAAAAAAAAACTTCAAGGAAATGAGAAGGGTAGGAAGACACTCCCCTTCTCATGCTTGATTAGGAAATTATATAAATTGGAGGGAGGGATAGCTTGCTATTTAAATGATATGGTTTTCCATGCTCATACCACATCATGGTAGGAAATGATGAAGGAAAATGTAATAGCAAAGCTACAAGAAGAAGAGCAGCCACTACCATCATCACTTGTAGCCTTAAAAACTACACCATAGTTTCTCATAGCTACCAAAAGACTCAGGAAACTTTAAGAGTAACAACTACTACCACAACAAGGATTTATAGGTGGTGGGAAGTCATCTATTTACCATCCAACCATGAGTCATCTAAATGAGGTTATGAGGACCATCAATCAGTTGAATAGTGAAATAACCCTACTATTCTCCATGCAAAGGAACTAAACACACAAGGGGCCCACTCCTAGTACTAGGGAAGTCACAATGTCCATTCTCATATAAATATTTCCTAAGATTTTAGGAAATTTTGCAGCTTTCTTACTCATGTTAGAGAAGGTTAAGGGGGCAATGGTCTTGGTGATGTAGCACAAGGGCTAAGAGATAGTAGTGAAGGTGGTGACTGACATAGTAACTAAGGTCCTCAATGCTCCTACACCATCCATGCTATAAATAACTTCTATGGTAGACATTCATGCATTCGCAAGAGTAAGGAGCAATTAGATGAGCACTGCCAAACATGGGGAGGTGTTGGAAAAATTGGTAGGATTTGGGCAATCACTTTCAAAGATCTTTAATCTTCCATATGAAATTACTGCAAACTAGTTGTAGCTACTTGACAAGGAAAAATTTGTTAATTACAACTATGCAACTTGAGGATGCCACCATGGCCAATCAATAGTTGGCTACCAAAGTTGCTAAGTTAAGGGCCCATCTCTCCGACTCTATCATTCTATGGCTAGAACTTACATGAGATGAAGCTTTTCAATAGCTTCAACAAAAATAACAAGAGGTAAAAAATGTAAAAGAAATGGCTCTCTTTGATAGATCCATGTCAAAGGCTATAGCCAATAACACTAATAAGGACCTATTGCAAGTTTGTAAGGAGAATTTAGTCCTTACCAAGGACAATCATCACCTGTGAAACACTAAGTAGCAAAAGGATCAACTAGTTAAATATATCTACCAATAGTAGGAACAACTTGCCAAGGTGAACTTGGACTTGAGGAGATTACGAACCGAAAACAGGAATCTCTCAATGGAGGAGATTTGTGCTCTTCACCAAAAGACTATAATTGAGGTAGCTACCTAGAAGAACTAGGTCTTGAAATTTGAAAGAGTGAAAAATCATTATAGGAACCTAGTTAGGCTACTAAAGCAAGTCAATGAAAAAGAAATAAAATTAGCCAAGGTGAAGATGAATAAGATCCTCCAACAACTCCAACAAAGAGGTAATGTATGATAGCCCATCTTTGATGGACTAAATGCATATAACAAACTAAAAACCCACCTAAAGAAGTTACAAATCAAGAAGATGATAGAGTACATGAAGCTTGCCAACCTCTGATATATAGACTTAGCAATGTTAATGGCATGGATGCTAAGATCTAAATTGAAGAAGAAGGTCACCATATACTACCTCCTCTATGAGGTAGAGTTTATAATCCATAAGGAAACAAAGAAAAAGTTGAAAATATTTAATGCAAAGCATGAAGTTCTTAGAAGTAGATTTGGTAATCAATGAACTATTTCTAAGAACTTAGCAAGGAGGATGAACTACTACTAGAAGCTACAAAACCCCATAAAGATGTTCAATATTGAACATAATACATTCATAGCCTAGTTTTTCAATGCAAAGGAGATGTTTCCTTTGATGCCATTACCATGGAATATCCCTACACTGGCCCATATAGGTGAACTTGCCTAGACCATCTACAATCTATAGAATAAAGAGGAGCAAATTGAAGCACTCCAAGATGCTTTCAAACTTCCAGCAGAATTAGCATCAATAGGAGGGTAGCCTCAACCTCCAGTAGCACCAAGACATGATGAAGGATCATCTAAGCTAAAGGAGCCTCCACCTCTAGGCATTGTATAAGAGTTCAACATGTCTACATCCATGCAATAGGTTCTTGGTAAAATTTTTTCTAAGTGTCAAATTTGGTTGTAAAAGGGCATTTATTTTTGTAAAACTATACCATCTAGCACTCAGAGCTATATGGAATCAATTGTTCTATTTGTCTATCAATAAGTTCCATAATTCCTTAAATTTTGTGAGAAACGTGATCCCAATTTTTTTCACTCAAAGATGAGTTTTCAGTTAGTCATGAGAATATGATGAACCATCAATAAGATAGGTTGTGTTGATGCATGGCTATTAGCACAACCCCATAGATGTGATCCTATTGATACATGGTATGATATGTTGATGCAAGTACGTTGATGCTAATACAATCATTACCTACATAAATATGCATACCCCTCTTATTTATAAAACTTTTTGATCTTAACCTTAGCCAAATTATTACAATTTTCTTTTGTGAAAGCTAGATTATTTTTTCTCTAAGTGCCCACAATGTGGATTTAAGATACTGCACAACATTTTAGTTCAGTGCATATGTATCTAGATACATTTTCATGGATGATAATAAAATCAAGATTTCCTCTATCCATTACAGCACTTATACTAGCATAATTTTACTTTTTAGCACTTTACATTACATGCAATTCATATTCTTATTCTTAAGTAATTAATTTTATTAATGTTAATTTTCATAAGCAACATAAGCACTACCATTTCGAGCATAGCATATTAATTCTTAGTTATCCCAATAGTGGATACTTGGTATGCCCAGTAGTATATACTTGGTAACCCAATAGCATTAATATAGGTTCAAGATGTGTATGGAAATTTGGAATGGATACTCAATGTTAGGATAGTTAGTTAATGACAAATTTAATTAGTTAGTTAATTTAAACATTAAATCCTCATTCATTTAATTAGTTATCAAATAGGAGAAAATGAGAAAAAATATAAAAATAAATATCTTATGTCTCAACCATACTTAACCATACACATAGATAAATACAAGAGTGGATTAGGAAGATGACCTACAATTACATAATTTACAATTTAGGAATATCGGTCACTTAGGTAAATAAGTCCATGAAATTCAACCAAATCATGTGTAAATGATGAGCCGTGATATCACGTCTATGATATCATAGCCTTCCACACAATATTACATACGCGATATCGAGGCCTACCTCGTTGCCTATAAATAAGAGGTCGACACACTTGGTTTGCATAGTTAGTTTTAGTCCCTTACCCAAACTCTTGCCTTTTTCCCTTTCCAAAGATATAATTATTTCTGAGTGCCTACAGTAGGATTCATAAAGTAAATGGATCTTTATTCGAGCATTGTGTACCTAAGCAAACCTTGTGTATGGAAATAAAGATAAACTTTGTGATAAACATTGCAGCATTTAGAATAGATTAATTAATGTTAATTACTATTACTTAATTCTTTCCTTAGTTAATTAATGTTCTCTCTCTCACCCTACAACTCTCCTAAGTAAGCACACTCAGTACGATCACTTCGAGCATGCATGTAATGCTTGGTAACCCAGTAACAATTAGCGTTCGGTAATCCCAATAGTGTTGCACTAGTTCAGGATGTGTACAAAAAGTGAGAACAGATGCTAGTGTTAGGACTAGTTAAAGCATAGTTGAGTAGTTAAATCAAAATTAGTTACTTAGTTATCTCTATCCTCCCTTTGTAGCAATAGGACATAAAAACATAAAAAACTATAAAAATCATGTACCTCAAGTTTACTTAACCATACAATCGTGCTATACAAGTAAGCTTAGGAAGACTATGATTAATCAACCCATCCTTTTTCCACAAAGGTGCATAAGCACTTAGTTCTTGGAACTTGACTGGATCGTGCATGGATGCTTGTATTCGTATGGTTGAGAGTAGGGACACCTTGCTACTCATCATTGGCATCATTGCTGTGGACTTTATTGTTTGTGCACTAATTAGAACTTAGGAAATATTTCTCATCGTTGGAATGGTTACAAGATAAAATATATATATATATATAATAATAATATATAATACATTACACACTGAATACACAATCATGTCTCCTTCTTCGTACGAAAGTTTTTCACCACCTAGGTTTGATACAGGGAACAATCGGAGGTGTAGTAGACATGATAATCTGCTAGTCCCTTAATATTTTTACATGGTATATGTTCATCCTGATGAGTATATACCAAAATTTACCTTTATCCTCCACCAAGATGAACAACTGTGTTGGCAAGATTTAGAAGGTAAAATAGTGTTACCTCCCGATCGCTCAGTCCTGGGCATGCTTCTTTGTGATCTCACACGAATTGGTATGCAACACTTACAGGTAGAGTACATTGTGCATGATCATGACTCAAGAGAGTATCAACCCATGGAGGCATAGCATCAAAGGGATCTACAATAGGAGAGATGTCATGAATCCATGAAGGGAAAGTTGTCGTAGAATGTCCCACATGTCCTAAGTGAATATGAGGGCAATGAACCTACCTTGGGCAGTCGCCCACACAATGATGTTCCTCCCATTGACTTCAGTCAAGGGGTTGTGTATTAGAATCTTTACTCAACTATCCATAACCTAGATTTTTATACTAACAGACATAGAGGATCTGAAAAAGGAACACGAACACATGACAAAGATGGACATTCCAATCATAACCACGATAGAGGTTGTGACCACTGAAGAGAAGGAAGCAGGCACCAACATGGTGATGGTCCTCCTTCTTCTTCACCTTCATCATCTCCTTCACCCTCTCCTTCAGGATCTGGATGCAGTCACAAAGAAAAATATCATGAGGATAAGGGTAGGCAAAATGGGAGTCATAGAAAAAATAGTCAAGAAAGGGGACTAGGGCACTCTAGAGAAACACACCATGAAAGAAGGGAGAGTAAGGAACAACATGAGCATTATAGATGCCACATATGAGATAATCACGATGAACCCCTACTCGCTACTCAAATTATGTTAGACATAACTAAGGCCATTAGGATCCCAACAAGGCACCAAAAGGATAGTAGGATCAAGAGATTATACATGAACAATATCCCATGATTTGAAGGGGGATACAATGTTGATCCTCAAAATCATCTACAAGCATTTTATGATGCATGTGCCTTAAAAAACATAGAAAATTAATGGAAAAAATTAAAGTTGTTTCCACAAACACTAATCAAAGAAGTAGAAAGTTGGTACTAGTCCTTAGAACTAAAATCCATTCGTAGGTGGAGTACCATGTTAGAATTGTTCAACGATAAGTACCAAACATACTCTCAAGTCTCCAACCTATGAAAGCAAATCCAAGGAAGGAAATAAGGAGGACATGAACCCTTGGAGGCTGCCATGGGCTAATAGTATGTACTATTACATTATTGTCCCGACCATGGTTATTCGTAGAGGGATCAACTATGCCACCTCGTAGATGGGCTTAGGCATGAAACATGAAGAACCCTTGGGACTTATGCCCAAGGAAGACTATCCGAGCTTAGGACCCATCAAGTACAAAGATTATTGGAGCAAGTTGCTAAAGAGGAAGGTGAGTTATAGAAAAGATAAAGTGTAGAGGAATATAACATAGATCCTTTCCTCTGAAAGAACAGAGTAAGATTTTGTGAGAATGAAGAGTCACCACTCGAAGAGATGGTGAATAGGAATACTTTGCCCATTCAAAAACTTGCATCGAAAGTATTGGAAAATGTGGATCAAATGTGGGACTTCATAGATGATAAATTTTGAACTGTTCTCAAAATAGTAGATGAGTATAACGAGCAAGGTAGTGAATAGGAAAAGAAAAAAGAGAGAGAAGAAAAATATGCATGTAACAAGGGTAAGGACAAAGTTGCTATCATCAAAGAGGTTGTGGATTCAGATACAGACAATGATAGTGGATGCGAGATATCCCAATATGACCATCCTAAGGGATGTTGTCCTATAATCTCACATCTATAGGAGTCTAGGGTGTATGCACTCAACCCACAATTAAATAAAAGGCAAACACCCCGAAGGTTACCTTATCCCCAAGGTAACCCAAGACAGTTCCACCAACCTTTAACATATTATCCAAGTGGAACTCCACCACAACCAATCGAGCAGTATCAACAATGGCAATACCCAAAATCATGGGAAATGCCACCACCATGGCAACAGTATCCTTACCAACAACCTGACCCATATGGATATTACGTGTAGCAGCCAATCTCTCCACATGACTCTACTAGTCACATCACTCCTCAACCTCACTACCAAGTCCATGAGTACTATAGGACTCCTGCTTCTAGAGGTGATGTTCTATAAACATACTATCCTTCTCATCTGGCTACACCTCTTCCACCCATATCTCCATTACCACCTGCTCCAACTATGCAGGCTGAACTCCCTAACCAGCTGCAGCAACGTAACGCTACAAGGGTTGTTAACTCTCAATCTACTATTGGTTCTGAAAACCGCATGAATAAAAGACCTTTCTTTAGAACCAAAAGCCCAACTAAGCCCTTGTAATCACAAGTAGTTAATCCTTTAGATGTCTCATTATCAATCAAAACTTCGAAACTCCCTTCAGGCCAAACACCATGCCCAACACATACAATCATGTTAACTCATGCCATCACTGATTGGATTAAGGTTGGCCATCTTCCTAGAAAATTTTTTGATCTTGGAAGTCCTCTTATATATTTACAAATTTCTAGGAATGAACTATGCAAAGCTCTTTTGGATTCAAGTTTTGATGTCAACTTAATCTCTCAAGAAATGTACAAAGCTTGGAACCTACCTCCACTAAAAAAGAGTAACATTCGTTTAGATTTGGCCAACCAATCCATCACTATCCCATTAGGGCTAGTGGAGGACATTGTCACCACTATTTGTGGATGGTTGTATCCAGCTGACTTCATAGTGATTCAAGTGAACAATGGTAAGGGGGACTTCCCAATCATAATGGGAAGAACATGGCTAAGCATAGTTGATGCATGCATAGGAATCCATGATCTTTCCTTGGAAATATTGAAGAAAAATACATTTGGGAAGATTTAGAAGAAGAAAGTTTCATGTATCACATACAGTGACACAGGGTGTAATTGCCTACAGAAGTCATGGTTTGTGCAACGTTTAACATTGCCTACATGTAACCAATGTGCACAAGTGACTAATATACAAAGATGCTTGTATGTAGCAGCCACAAGACAAGAAGGCACCTAGTGGTTGATAGCTAATCAAGAGAGCAGCTCAACTATATTCATGGAACCAACTGAGGGTTTGACTTATGCTTACGTCGATAACATAGACACATTAGAGCAAGTCCATTGCCAACTTTCAAGTCTTAACATTGAAAATATCAACTGGGGGAAGTTGGAAATCCCTGATAATTTTAAGCAGGAGCCCCTTGAGTTAAAAACATTGCCCAACAGTATGGAGTACACATTTCTCAATAATGGAAAACCAGTAATTATTAATGTGAAGCTCACTCCTCAACAAAAAGAGAGACTATTAAAGGTGATAAAAAAATGGTTGAAAGCCTTCACTTGGTCATATCCCAAATTAATCGAAATAGATCCTAGGATATGCCAACATAGAATTTACACCAACCCATCTATGAAGCCTTGACGAAAACCACAGAGGTGATTGAACCCAAATCTTAAGCAAGTGGTTAAGGAAGAAATCAAACAGCTTCTAAAAGTTGGGTTCATATACGTCATTACTGATAGTGAATGGATTAGTCCCTTAGTTATTATGCCCAAAAAGGAAGGTAAATGGAGGGTGTCCATAGATTTTAAGCTAATAAATATGGTAACATTCAAGGACCACTTTCCATTGCCATTCATCGACCAAGTCTTAGACACCATTACAGGGCATCGCTACTATAGTTTTCTAGATGGGTATAGTGGGTACAACCAAATACAAATAGCCCTAGAAGACCAACCCAAGACTATGTTTACCAGTCCATGGGGAACATTTGCATACAAAAAAATGCTATTTGGCTTGTGCAATGCCCCTACAACATTTCAATAATTAGTTCTAAGAATATTCTAGCAATAGATAGGAAATGGTATGGAAGTCTTCATGGACGACTTCTCCACTTATGGAGCAAACTTTAATCAAGCCTTGGACTAGTTAGAGAAAGTACTAAAGTGATGTTTAGAAATTAATTTAAGGCTCAACTAGCAAAAAATCCATTTAATGGTCCAAGAACGCATCGTATTAGGACATAAGATTTCACAAACAGGGATAGAGTTAGACCTCGAAAAGATCAAAGTTATCCAAGGAATCACTCGACAACCTAAAATTGTAAAAGATATCCGATCATTCCTTGGACACACTAGCTACTACATAAGGTTTATTGAGAATTTTTCAAAGGTTACAAAATCATTAGTTGAACTAACAAAAAAGGATGTACCTTTCGAATGAACCATGGAATGCGAACTAGCTTTCCAAACTTTAAAACAGAATCTCATAGAAACACCCATTCTACAAGATCCTAATTGGTCCAGACCATTCCACATAATGACTAATGCATCCAACTATGCTTTAGGAGCAATAATAACATAGTTAGATGACCAAAAATGTCCTTATTACATCCACTGTGCAAGTAGGAGTATTGCTAGTGCACAACTTAACTACATCATAATAGAGAAAGAATTAATGGCTATAGTGTTTGCACTAGAAAAATTTAGGCACTATGTCTTATGCTATAAGGTATTCATGCATACAGATCATAGTGCAATAAGGTTCCTAATGAATAAACCAATGGTAAGCCCTCACATCATACAATGGCTCATAATCTTACAAGAGTTCGATCTTACAATGATTGATCGAAAAGGCACCGAGAACATAGTTGCTAATCATTTATCTCAGTTGCAATGGGACAACAAAGAGAATGAGTATCCAATTTCTAATCACTTCTTTGATGAACTCCTCTTTGCAGGTGTAGTAACTAATCAATTGACCATGGAAAAAAATTGGTATAGTAGTATTCTCACCTATCTCCTTACACAACAAACACCACAAGAGTTAGATGCTAAAAAGAAACAACAATTCCTTCACTGAGCCAAGTATTTTATGGAGATCAATGGGAAACTTTCTAAAGCATGTCCTAATGGATTGGTTTGATGGTGCATTCCTGATATAAATCAACAAGTTCTCCAAGATGTTCATAAGGGTTCTTGTGGGGGTTCTTGTGGGGGTCATTATGTTGGTAGACGAACAACCATTAAAATCCTACTTGCAGGATATTATTGGCCTACATTGTTTCAGGATGCCCATCATTTCATCCAATCTTGTAAGTGCTGTCAATGTGATGGGGGAATGACTACTAGAATGGAGGGTCTACAACCATGGATTCAACCTTTAGAACCCTTCGACATATGAGGAATTAATTTTATGGGGCCCATTACACCAATGTCCAATGGGAAAGCTTACATCGTTGTTACTGTTGACTACTTTACAAAATGGGCAGAAATAGCCACTATTAAGGATTGTACATCATCTACAGCTGCACAATTTTTTCAACAACAAATCATAAATAGGTTTGGCATGCCACATGAACTTATTTCTAACAATGGCACATATTTTATAGGTGCAACTTTTCAGAAGCTAATGCAACGCTTGGGGGTTGAACACAAACTGACTACTCCATACCACCCTCAAGTGAACAATTAAGCCAAGGTCACCAATAGGGAGATTATGAAAATATTGACAAGAACTATTAGCAAGTATAGGAGAGATTGGAGCACCAAACTGAATGATGCTCTTTGGGCATACCACTCCACATGGAAACTCCCTATAGGCTATTCTCCCTATGAGTTAGTGTACAAGAAACTTCCAATGCTTCCCATTCAAGCAGAACTCTGTACACTATCTATGACATGTGATCTCAACCTTGACCTTGATCTAGCACAAAAAGAATGGTTAATGACCCTTAACTTGCTAGATGAGAACCGATTAACCACCCTGTCATCTAACGAATTGCACAAGGCCTTCAATAAACAATGTCATGACCTGAAAATTAGGAAAGTTAAATATCAACCAGGAGATAAGGTTCTATACTGGAATCCCACACATGTGCCAAAGCACACTAAATTTCAAATGTTGTGGAAATGGCCTTATATTATTTATGCAACTTTTCCTTTAGGGGCCATGATGATTTACAAACCTGAGAGCTCAAATAAGAAATTTTTGGTCAACATCCAACAAACCAAACCTTTCCATGAGCTTAGAACAGCCAGTACCAATACTACCTCTATTGGTGGACAACCTTGCCCGTTATTTCAGATCTCCTCCTTCCAACTTAGTCGTGGGGGAGATGGCCACCAATGCTAACCATTCTAAGCCATCAACTCTTTTTTTTTTTGTATTTTTGTTTTACACATTTTTGTTTTATACATTTTTTTGAATTTTATTTATTTATTTTTACATCATTGTTCACATTTTTTCTCCTATTTCTTTGTTTGATTTACTTTCATTCATCATACAATAAGTGCTCATGATGATGGATTGTACTATAATGGTGTTTATTGTTAATGTTGGGCTTTTACCTTTGATTTTCAATGTTGATACTATGCTATGGTTCTTTTGATAAAATAGGCAATGAGTCCACACCGTCCATTCCTTCGTTCAACTCTATGATCTCCCTCGATTTTGGAACTGTACTATCCCTTTTTCTAAATAAACTTATTAATGAATTGGTGGCTTCATATTTTTTAAATTGAGAAAGGATTCAATGGTTGAAAAGGGTGTGACTTTAAGGGGATTTGATGCACGTATGCTAGCTATTCTCTTGGGTACTTTGATGCTTTTCATGGATTCTTCGCCATTCCGCCGATGACCAAACATCAGGAAGTCGAATAAATCAAATATGTCTTTGCATGGTGTGGTTCTCATGTAAAGAAAAAAAACTGGTGAGAATTCAAAGCACATCCCTTAAACATAATAAAGAAATCTGTGCTACAAGCACTGGTTATAGCACTGAAAAGACATGTTACCCATGCCTGAAGGTTTCCTCTAACTAAGGCTCTTTCTTGCTTCCTGCTTCTCCATCTCACTCTCCTTGGAATGGTGGTAACTCTTTGGGGAACCATTCTTGTTGCTTCAAGGGAATGGATTGGCCAAGTGTATTGATGCAAGGTCACTAACTGTGGTTGATTTGAGTCTGGATTTGAAATGATTTCTACTCAATCACCTTAACCATAAAATACACAAGGGACTTTACACAACCTTGCTCTTGGGATTCCATTCCATTTTCTACTCTCCATCTTTCTTTCCATTTTCCACCTCATTGCTAGTTTTATGATTAGTCTATCTCCTGGTTGATGCATTTTTATTCTTTGGTAAATTCTTGTGGGTCAGTCTTTAACCATTGTTTCCATATGTCATTCCTAGAGCCTACGAACTCTTTGGTTTGAGGGTTTCTTAGGGCATAAAGGGCATGACCCTACTTTGGGGAGGACCCACTAACATTCCTTTATGGTGCAATTGTTAAATTCTTCTCCTTAAAAATTTCTTGCAATAAGCAATTTCTCATTTGATCCTCATCCATGAAATCCATTTTATTGGCATCATCATTGTTATTTTTCCCATTTTTCTAGTTCCCTATACTTTTCCACCTTATTGCTACTAGAGGTTCACTCTTAGTTATGGGGGCCCTGTCATAAATTTTTCCATTTCACCCCTACACCTTGGGCAATTATCAGTGATAAACCTCTAACACAATTTTTGCCATAACCACAACCTAGTCAATGCGTTTTATATTGAGGCAAGGTATCAACTGCATTATGGTTTACTTATCCTTGCTCATTCGTGACTATGTTGTGTGTGCAAATGGTGATTACACAAACTATGGATTGGGATAGGAGGAAGAACTTAGGATGGACTGGAGCTAGAGCATTTACGTCAGGAACAAGTTTGGTCACGTGGCTATGGATAAACAATGGAAGGCACAATCACAACATTGGTAGCAACGCACCTCATTTTCTTTACTCTCTCTTCAAGCTATCAGTTGAGGGTCTAGATGTCATCTATGTACAGTGTTCATCACAAAAGGCATGAACACCAATGTTATAATATGTTTCTCAATCCATTCATCGGGCACTTTAAGTCTATTATTAGTCTATTATTCCCTGTCGCTATCATTTCTCATTCAGTCAATAATCCCATACCTTCCTAATATTTTGTAAGGAACTCAAGGATGAATTTTCATTCAGTTGTGGCGGTATGATGAGCCGTGATATCGTGTCTGTGGTATCATGTCCACGGTATCGAAGCCTTCCATGCGATATTGTATACAAGATATTGGGGCCTACCTTGTTGCCTATAAATAAGAGGCTAGTGCACTTGGTTTGCATAGTTATTCTTAGTCCCTTACCCAAACTCTTGCCTTTTTCCCTTTCTAGAGATAGAATTATTTTTGAGTGCCTGCAGTAGGAGTCATAAAGTGAACAAATCTTTATTCGATCATTGTGTACCTGAGCATACCTTATGTATGGCAATAAAGATGAACTTTGTAATAAACCTTGCAGCATTTACAATAGATTAATTAATGTTAATTACTATTACTTAATGCTTTCCTTAGTTAATTAATGTTCTCTCTCTCACCCTACAACTCTCTTAAGTAAGCACACT
>MNCI01016926.1:372119-386515 GCA_015680685.1 Gnetum montanum | reverse complement strand
CTAGATAATTAATCTCTCTCAACCCTTGACTCTCCTAGTTAACTGCATTCAGTACGACTACTTCGAGCACGTGTGTAACGCTTGGTAACCTAGTAACGAGTAGCGTTTGGTAATCCCAGTAGCATTGCACTAGTTCAGGGTGTGTGCAGCAAGTAGGAATGGATACTAGTGCTAGGATAATTAGAACTTAGTTAATGAATAGTCAATGAAGTTAGTCATTTAGTCTCTTCACCTTTCCCCTATTAGCATAGGCGTTAAAAAGATAAAAGATATAAAAATCATACACCTCAGGCTTACTTAACCATACAACCGTGAAAATAAAAGTAAATCTGGAAAGACAACGATTAATTAACCTTAAGTGTTCCATTAAGGCACGTAAGCACTTAGTCCTTGGAGTTCAACTGGATCACACGTGAGATGCTCGTATTCGTATGGTTGAGTGTAGGGGTACCTCACCACTCATCATTGGCACTGTTGCTGGGGACCTAGTTGTTTATGCGCTACGTAGAACATAGGAGATCATCCATATCATTGGGAGCTAAAAAAAACCCTTAGGGTTGATCAAAAGAAAAAAAATAAAATAATGGTAAATAGCACACCGAACAAGACTAAGATGTCTTCTTCTTCACACAAAAGCACTTCACCGCCTAGGACCAACACTAGAGACAGTCGATGGCACAACACACATAACCAAGAACCACCAGTTCCTCAATAGTTTCAAGTGGTATATATTCATCATGATGAGTATATACCTAACTTTACCTTTATTCTCCATCAAGATGAACAACTGCATTGGAGAGACTTGGAGGGTAACATAGTGTTGCCTCCAGACAGAGCTACCCCCAACATGCTCCTTTGTGCCCTTGCACGAATAGGCATGTCACAGTTATATGCAAAGTACGTTGCATGTGATTACAACACAAGGGACTACCATCCCACAGAAGTGCAACATCAATGGAACTTATGGTAGGAGAGTTACCACGNTAGGCATGTCACAGTTATATGCAAAGTACGTTGCATGTGATTACAAAACAAGGGACTACCATCCCACAGAAGTGCAACATCAATGGAACTTATGGTAGGAGAGTTACCACACATCTTTTAAGGGCAAAGGACCCCATAACACTCCACCCGTCTTAAGCAAAATTGAGGCTGGTGAACCTATTTCAATAGGTTCTCCACGAAATGATGTTCCTCCTCCTAACGATAGTGAGGAGGTGGTGTATCAGAACCTTCACTCCACCATTCACAACCCTAGTTCTAATCCCCATGAACACCAAGTGTTCAATGAGGGAACACAAACACATGATAAGGATGGGCAGTCTGATCGTCATCACGATCAGGGCTGAAACCAGCAAAGAGAAGGTAGGAAACATCATCATGGAAATGGTTCTCCTTCTTCCTCACCTTCATCATCACATTCACCCTCTCCTTCAACATCAGGACACAGTCATAAGGAACCTAATCATGAGGATAAGGGTAAACAAAATGTGAGACCTCAACGAGAGAGTCGAGAACGAGGACGAGGGCATTCTAGAGAATCATGGCATGGAAGAAGGGAAAGTAGGGAACCATGTAGACATCACAGATGCTATGAGAGAAATGAACATGAAGAACCCCTACTTGCAACCTAAAGCATGTTAGACATCACGGAGGTCATTAGAATACCCACAAGGCACCAAAAAGATAGCAGGATCAAGAGACTAGACATGAATAATATCCCACGATTTGAGGGGGGATACAACGCTAATCCTCAAAACCACTTACAAGAATTTCACGATGCATGTGCCTTGCAAAACATTGAGAATGAGTGGCAAAAACTAAAGTTGTTTCCAAGGACACTAGTAAAAGAAGCAGAAAGTTGCTACTGGTCCTTAGAACTGAAATCCATTCGAAGGTGGAGTACGATGCTAGAACTATTTAACGATAAGTATCAATGTACTCCCAGGTGTCCAACCTATGAAAGAAAATCCAAGGATGGAAGCAGGAAACTCATGAACCCTTGGACACTACCATGGGTCGATACTATGCATTACTACATCATTGCCCAAGCCATGGTTACTTGTAGCAGGATCAGCTACGCCATCTCATAGATGGACTTAGGCATGAAACTAGGAGAACCCTTGGAATGTATGCCCAAGGAAGATTATCAGAGCTTAGGTCCCATTAGATCCATAGATTGTTGGAGCAAGTAGCTAAGGAAGAAGGAGAGCTACATAAGAGAGAAAGTGCAAAAGATTCCAACTGCGATCCTTCCCTCCAAAAAAGGGGAGTGAGATTCTATGAGGAGGAGGAAGAGTCACCACTTGAAGATTTGGTGAATAGGAAAACCTTGCCACTCCAAAAATTAACAACAGAAGTGTCGACCAAGGTAGACCAAATGTGGGACTCCTTAGATAGTAGATTTAAAATCATTCTCAAAATCATAGAGAAGTCTAAGGAGCGAAGTAGTGACTATGATAAAAAGAAAAAGAGGGATTTGGACCATGCATGTAACAAAGGTAAGGGTAAAATGGCTATCATCAAAGAGGTTGTGGATTTAGATACGAATAATGATGGTGGATGTGAGATATGCCAGTATGACCATCCTAAGAGATGTTGCCCAATAATCTCATATCTACAAGATTCTAGGGTGTATGCACTCCACCCATGACTTAACAAACGGCAAGCACCCCGACGGCTACCTTATCCCCAAGGTAACCCAAGGCAGTTCCACCAACCCTTACTGTATTATCCAAGTGGAACTCCACCACAACCTATTGAGCAACACCAGTAGTGGCAATACCCACAATCATGGGGGATGCCACCACTGAGGCAACAATACCCTTACCGGCAACCTGATCCATATGGCTATTATGTGCAGCAGCCAATCTCTCCAAGTGACTCTATTGGTAATGCGACCCCACAACGTCACTACCAAGCTCAAGAGTACTATAGGACTCCTTCTCCTGGGAGAGACACACCACACACATACCATCCTTCGAACCCATCCGCGACTCTTACACCAATAGCTCCACTACCACCCACTCTAGCGATGCAAGGGGAACTCCCCATTCAACCGTAGCAACATAATGCTACGAGAGCTGTAAACCTTCAACCCACTATTGGTTCTGATAACTGTACAAGGAGAAGACCTTTCTTTAAAACTAATAGTCCAAAAAATCTCTCACAACCATAAGCAATTGAGCCTTCAAACGTTCCTCCATCAAATAAGGCTTCGAAGCTCCCTTCAAACCAAAAACAAAGCTCAACGCACACGGTTATGTTAACACATATCATCACTGACTAGATTAAGGAGGGCTGCCTTCCCAAGAAATTTTCTAACCCCGAAAGCCCTTTAATTTATCTCCAAGTCACTGGGAACGAACCTTGTAAAGCTCTTCTGGACTCAGGTTTCGAAGTCAACTTAATATCGCAAGAAATGTATAAAGCCTAGAACCTACCTCCACTAAAGAAGAGCAATATTCACTTAGAGCTGGCTGACTAGTCCATCACTGTTCCCTTGGGACTGGTGGAGAACATTGTTACCACTATGTGTGGTTGGTCATAGATAGCTGATTTCCTACTGATACAAGTCAACAATGACAAAGGGAACTTCCCAATAATAATGGGACGGGCATGGCTAAGTACTGTGAATGCATGCCTAGGAATTCATGATCTTTCCTTGGAAATATCTAAGGAAAACACTTGTAGAAAGATTGAGAAGAAGAAAGTTCCATGCATCACATACAGTGATACAGGGTGTGATTGCATACAGGAATGTTCAGCATTGCCTGCATGCAACTGGTGTGCACTAGAGGTTAACATACAAAGGTGCCTGTATGTAGCAACCAGACAACAAGAAAACACCTAGTGGTTGATAGCTAACCAAGAGAGCAACTCACCAATATGCATGGAACTAACTAAGGGAACAACGTGTGCACAAGTCGAAAGCATAGATGCACTGGAGTATGAGTGTCACCAACTTCCAACCCTTAATCTAAAAACACCAATTGGGGGAAGTTGGAAACTCTTAGAAAATTCAAATGAGTTCTCCGATAGGAGAATACTAGTCTGTGTGCAACAAACCAAATCTTATCATGAACCTAGAACGGTCTATGCACATAGCACATCGGAGAAAGGATGAACTCACTCACCATTTTGGATCTCTCCCTTCCAACTCATTCATGGGGGAGATGGCCACCTATGTTGATCGTTTGAGGCCCTCAATTCCTTTTAAGTTTTTTTTTTACACATTTTTGTTTTGAAAATTTCTTTAACTTTTCTTGTTTTTTTTTTTTTTTTGCAACATCATTCATACTCTTTTATTTCTTTGTGTGTTTGTTTATTTTGTTTGATTAGTCACCTAATAAGTGCTCCTAATGGTGGTATGAACTGTATTCTATTGGTTGCTAATGTTTGGTTTTTACCTTTGAGTGATGATGTTGATACTCAGGTATGGTTCTTTTGATATAGCAAGCAATGAGCCCACATCATCCATGCATCCATGAAATTCTATTATCTCTCTTGGCTTGGAATTGTACAGTCTCTTTCTTCAAAATAAATAATAAGAACTATCAATGAACTAGTGACTGGGCATTTCTCAAACTAAGGAAGGACTCAAGGACTGAAAAGAGTGTGACTTCAAGGGGACTTGATGCATTTGTGTTGGCCATTCTCTTAGGTGCTTGTATATTTTCTTCTTGAGTTTTCTTACCATTTCAACGTTACCCCATTATCAGGAAGCTAAGCAAATAAAAATAATAAGTCTTTGCATGGTGTGCTTCTCATGCAAAATAAAAAATAAAAAAACAAAAAAAAAAGAAAAAAGTGGGAATTCAAAGCACACCCCTTATAAAAAATAATCATTTGGGCTATAAGCACTGGTTATGGGACTAAACAAAAATATTCCCTCTAACCAAGGCCCTTCCTCACTTCCTACCTTCTCCTTTTTCGTTTCATCGGAATGGTGGTGACTCTTCGATGGAGGCATTCTTGTTACTTCAAGTAGATGAATGGGCCAAATGTATTAATGTGAAGTCACTGGATGTGGATTGTTTGAGGCTAGATTTGGAATGGGATCTACTAAGTCACCTTAACCATTAAAACACAAGGGGCTGTACGTCACCTTGTTCTTGAGACTCCATTCCATTCTCCTCTTTCCATCGTTTTTCCTCCATTGTTTACTTCATTTTCGATTGTATCAATAGTCCATATTTTGGTTGATGCATTGTTTTCTTTTTGGTAAACTCTTGTGGTTAAGAATTTAACTCTTTCTTCCAAATGACATTTCTAGAGCCTACGCACTCTTTGAATGTGGGATTGTCAGGGCATTAAGGGCATGAGCCTACTTTGGGGAGGACCCACTAGCATTCTTGTTTGGTGGATCCGTTAATTTCTTTCCCTTAAACATTTCTGCAATCATCATTTATTTTGTTCATCTCCATCTTTGACATCCATTTTATCGGTGTTTTCGTTCTTTCTTTTTTTTCCATCTTTCTTATTCCTTATCTTTTTCCATTCTAATCACTACCGGAGGTTCGCTCTCAGTCATGGTGGCCCTGGTCCAATTTTTTCAATTTTCTACGAACCCCTACACCTCGGGTAGTCACCAATATTATATCTCCAGATCCTCATTAGCCATATCACAACTTAGCCAATGGACCATACACTGAGGCAAGGTATTAACTACATTGTGATTCATTTACCCTTGCTAATATCATACTATGTTGTGTGTGTAGATGGCAGTCATACAGCAATGAATTGGATTTGGAGGAAATACTTGGAATAGACTGCTGCTGAAGTAGTTATGCATGGAACAAGATTGATGACGTGCTTATGGATGGACAATGAAAAGCGCAATCTTAGCGTCAGCAGTAACAGACTTCTTCTTCTTCTTTTCTCTCTCTTCTCTCTTCTCTCTCAGCTATCAAATAAGGCTAGATGTCAAATGTTTTTAGTGTTCACTCTTGTTGTCATGAACACTAATTTTGTCATGTATTGTAATGATGATCCGTTCACATGTCACCCCATTTACCATTAGTATCATTCGAGTCAACAATCCCATACCTTTCCAATATTTTGTAAGGAACTCGAGGACGAGTTTTTATTCAGTCATGGGGGTATGATGAGCTGCAATATCGTAGCTGCGATATCGCATCCACCAGTATGATATCACGTATGCAATATCGTAGCCTGTCACCAGTTCTATAAATAAGAGGCAGCTTTCCCTTGTTCACTCATCTAGATCTAGACCCTTAGCCAAACTATAGTAGTTTTACCATTCCAGAGTTAAAATAATTTCCATGTGCCCATAGTAGGAGTCTCAAAGTGAACGGATCTTTATTTGAGCAAATTGTACCTGAGCACACATTTGTGTACGATAATAAAGATGAACTTTCTGATAAACCTTGTAGCATATGGACTAAGCGAAATAGGACTTAATTATTGTTAAATATTTAAATTATTTCCTAGATAATTAATCTCTCTCAACCCTTGACTCTCCTAGTTAAGTGCATTTAGTACAACCCGCTTTGAGCATGTGTGTAACACTTGGTAACCTAGTAACAAGTAGCGTTTGGTAATCCCAGTAGCGTTGCACTGGTTCAAGGTGTGTGTAGCAAGTGGCAACGGATACTAGTGCTAGGATAATTAGAACTTAGTTAATGAATAGTCAATGAAGTTAGTCATTTAGTCTCTTCACCTTTCCCCTATTAGCATAGGCGTTAAAAAGATAAAAGATATAAAAATCATACACCTCAGGCTTACTTAACCATACAACCATGACAATACAAGTAAGTTTGGGAAGACAACAATTGATTAACCATAAGTGTTCCATTAAGGCATGTAAGCACTTAGTCCTTGGAGTTTGATTGGATCGTGCGTGAGATGCTCGTATTCATATGGTTGAGTGTAGGGGTACCTTGCCACTCATCAACTAGTTAAAGCATAGTTGAGTAGTTAAATCAAAATTAGTTACTTAGGTATCTCTCTCCTCCCTTTGTAGCACTAGGACATAAAAACATAAATAACTATAAAAATTATGTACCTCAAGGTTACTTAACCATACAATTATGCTATACAAGTAAGCTTGGGAAGACAATGATTGATCAACCCATCCTTGTTCCACAAAGGCACATAAGCACTTAGTCCTTGGAATTCGATCGGATCATGCGTGGACGCTCGTATTCCTATGGTTGAGTGTAGGGATACCTCGTTGCTCATCAATGAACAATTGTGATTCATATGATTAGGCATAGAGACTATGCACTACTCATCACCCTTAAATCCAAATCCTCCCAATTTTCACTTGAGATTTTTTGGGATTTCTTCACTTTCCCTTGCAACATTTTATGTAGACCTTGCTAAATAAGTAGATTCTTAACCTTGATCTACCATAACCTAAAGTTATTCTTTCTATTGAATTTCTTTATCTTAAACTTTGTATTTGAGATACTAAAGGTAATTCTTTTGCAACTATCTTCCACCACCTACTTTAATCCTTATTGTTATGAACTATTACGTAGGAAAAATCAAAGATCAAATAGCTAAACCATGCAAAAAAACTCCAAGAATAATAATGAAACATTGAAGAAACAAAACTTAGGAAAAATTAGAGGAACAAAGATTTTTCATGGTTCAAGAAAACACCTGTTTCTATGGTACTAAAGGTTTATCATTAATAAAATCAAGAAGTAATAATACAAAATGCTTTGCTAGCAATATAGTAGTAGCACACCTATATACATGAGCCCTCTCTCACAATCATAGGTGTTTGTCTAAGGTTCATTAAACTTGGTCATTACCCATAATCACCTAAGGCCTTTTAAATGATGAAATATTATCTTGTATCAATTTTGACTCATACTATTACAAGTTAAACCCATAACTTGGATCTTTCAAATCAAGATTCTTACTACTGGGCTAACACCTCATTATTATTGCCTTTGTATCTTTCTATATTTGTATCAGCATGCAATATGCATTAAATTAGCATTTTTTATAAACAAATTTAATGTAAATATTTTAATATCTCTAAAATTTGATTTTTTGGGGAGAGGGAAGGATTAGTGATGTTGCCCTCCAAAAAAATTAATAATAAGCAAAAAATTCAAAGTATACTACATGCTTAATCATAGAGTAGAAAATACTAAAAATAACATAAAAAGAAAAAACTTTGTAATTTTAAGGATATCTACTCATGTGTTTAATATTATAATTAATGTTGAAACATCAAGAGATGAAAATTAATTGTTACAACGGAGTATTATCCCAGTTATAATAAGATTTACATCATTTTCAATATTTCTTCTTGAAATTAAAATAACAAAATAATTCAAGGTAATAATAGAAAGTTTAGGCAAAAGACCAACTTTTGTAGAAAAGAAAGATATAATATAAAATTATTGTACATATTATCTATCACAATTAATCTTACGTTAAAAATATTTTTCATCTTTTATAGTCCATTTATCAACAAAATTCTTAATCTTTAAGTTGATAGTATTCTTATCATATAAGAAAAAAATTACCTCATGAGCTATTTTGTCTAGAATACTTAATACATTTGGTAATAAAAGTAAAAGTATTCACAAAAGATTATATCTTCTCTAGTTTCTTTATTTTCATTTAATTAATTTTATTATTGACATTAACTTGACTTTTTGTATCTTTAACTTTAGATTATTATTTTTTTTCCTATTCCCAACTTCAACACATCTTTTTTTTTCCCTTAGCATTTTTTTTCTAAAGTAGAAAATGACAAATATTAAACAAATATGCTTCACAATGGGAAAATTTACAAGAATTAGAAAGATTATAGTGTGTAATTGGTTGAATGTAATTCTTCATATTTGCTTGCAATATCAATTTCTTTTGATGATTAAGAAGATTGATTTCAATAAAAATACATCTATGAAAACCTAATAGTGTAGAAATAGATTTTACATGTTTAATGAAATCGAGAAGACTAATAATTTTTTGCTCAGCTCTCTGAAAAATCAATGTAAGATTAAATAGCTTGACAAAACATGGAACTTCAAAATATTCTTCAAACTTGATATCAAAATCTAATGCCTATTTACAAATGATCAACATGCCACATTTATGTATAAATGATCCTATATCCAAGGAATGCTACATTATTGAAGCATTACCTAGCTCAATAATTCAAAAAAATGAGAATAGTACCTAGCATGAATGTTTTATTTTTGCATCACATCATTTAATTGCAAAATAAAAATTCGATTATATGACAAGTAACCAAAAATTTGAATGAACACATATCAGTATTACTTTGAAATATTTGCACCACTTTTATTCTTATCATTAGGTATATATAAAGCTCTTGATCTTCTATCAAAATTTTTAACTTTGTATTTTAAGCCATATTGATTATTAAGACTGCCTTATGGGTTATTTGATGCATATGTTATCACTTTCACAATGTCTTTTTAACTAATAAATTACTACATATTTTAACTTTTAATTATAACATATTATTTTTTAATACGAAACTATTTATTAATTATTAAAATATAAAGTTTTCTTACATATAATTATCTAATAACCACATTTACTATTGTTTCATATGCCATGGATACGCTTTTCATTAGTAGAATAAAACATCAATTAGCTTTTACCTTCATGAAATTGCATATATCATAGCTATAATAATAATAGCATTAATATGTATTGCTAGAGACATGGAATAATTAGAGGTTGTATAAAGTAATCCTAAGTAAATTAAACATCAAGGGCTAAGAAAATTATGAAGCACATCAAAGGTAATAAACTATATTTAAAATTTTTTTATCTTACAACTAAAATCTTGATCAAATCTTGCAACCTGTTCAAAAAGCTTTCTTTCAGTTTATATAGACTCAAGATAACAAGTAACAAATGGATTAAACTCCCTAAAGAAGAGTACACATGCAAGAACTCTTTAGGATGAGCAACATGTTTTTGTTAATTATTCTTTAATTAATTATTTTTAAAAAAGTATAATCTTATAAAAAATAGGTTTGTGTGTTCTATTTTTACTACATCTAATGTTGTTTAGTTATTTTATTGAATATATATTTATTTTCTATGAGATGAATGTACTATCTATCCAATATATCTTTTTTGATATACAAAAATAAAAAGTAAATCTTATATTTTTTCTATAAATCTAATTTTTCTTCAACAAATCTATTTTTTTCTTTGGTGGATTTGATATTTATCTAGTGAATTTATTTGGAATTATATGCAATGTCACCAAATTTATTAGGTGATCCTTCAAGTGGATCCATCGCTTCTTTATCATTTTACGAGGTACCTAATGATTTATATGAATATATTACTTGAGTAATTTTTGAAAGGTATGTTTTCATGAAAATTTTGGATTATTATTTTCATTCCTTTAATTTTTCTAGTCATTTAAATCTATTTTTAAAAGGTCAAGGATTGGATGCTATACATTGTTAAACTCATTTTTGTTGGTAGAATTTGTTAATTTAGCAATGGTCTCTAAGGCCTTTTATATTGGTATTTTTAATTATCATTATTCTTTATTAATTATTCAAGAATAAAATTCTTCTTTTAATCCAACATCTCCTAAATTTTGAAGGGTTATAATAAAATCATTTAAGTTCATGATGTGGTATCATATCTACGATATCGTAGCCCTACTTACATCATCATAGATACAATGTAGTGTGTCCTAGTCTCCACTATAAATACCAACCCACCATTGTGTTAAATGAATAACTTTGATTCCACACTTAAGCAAATTCTTACAGTTTGTTTCTATGATTTTATACTTAGTGATATAGTAAATGCCCACAGTGTGGTATTAAGCAATTGTATAAAATTTTTATTCAAGTGAATTTTTCTGAGACACAGTTCATGGCCAGAAATAAAGATCAATATCATTTTCCACATTGTAGCATTCTACTTAGTTTAATTTAGTCTTAATTAGCTCATTTTTATGTAACATAATTACTATCTTCATCATGTTTACTTTTCTTAAGTTGTTTACCATTTCTAGGTACTTTACTTTTCCATTATTCCTTAGTATGATAGTATAAGTATGAATATTTTTAAATGTATAGTGTAATTGTTTCACAATCCTAGTAGTGTTATTGCTTATTTTTCCTTTATAGCATAATACTTGGTAACCCCAATGATAATTGGATAATCCCAAGATGTGAACAATAAACCAAGAATGGATACTTATTGCCTATAGGCTAGAATAGTCTCTTTACTTTTATCACTTTCATACATAGATTCTATTACTCTATTTAAACTATGTTTACACTTAGTCCTAATTTGAGCCAACAACATCAACCTAACATATGCCACATGGAGAGTTAAACCATATAGCATGAACTTCACTAACTCAAAGTGAGAAGACAATGATCACGAACTGAACCACAACTTCTAGTGAATTTACATTGGTCATCCATGGATTACAATCAGGTTGCACATGTACACTTGTGACTTGTATGGTGAAGTGTTGGAATATCCAACTACTCATCATTGGTACCATTACTAGTGATGTGTCAATGCTCACTAAGTAGTTGATTTTACAAAGTTTGTTGTATTAAGAGTCATCAAGCAAATCCTTCATACTTAAACCAATTTTTCCAAAAGTACACACTTAAGACATTAAACATGTAATATGGCTTCTACAAACAAGGAGAAATCACCACTTGCTAATGAATTTAATAAAATCCATGACAAGGAATATAATGAAGAAGACTAAAGTATGCCCATACAAACTAAAATCTCCTACACTTACACTAGTTCATACTATCTTAATTTCATATTTGTCTTTTACTAGAATGAACAACTAAGATGGAGAGATTTATAGGGCAACATTATTTTACCTCTAGAAATTTCTACACTACCCATGTTGCACAAAACCCTCATAAGGTTAAACCTTGACAATGTACAAGAAGGATCCCATGTCACAAAGCACATGACCAAGCCATACCAACCAATAGAAGCTTAGGTAACAAGGGATGATACTATGAAAACAAGGCATGAGCTTGACAAAGAAAAGAAAGTACCATAAATGGTTGTCCTAGAGGAAAGAGATGATGCTTTATTCCATATAGATAAATTCTATTAAAATCATGGATCTCAGTCTCAAACACCAATCATCTGTATCAAAGATCTTTTCAAAATGCAATTGCATTTTACTCTTGTAGAAACACCTAGAGGAGATAAGCAAGAATCCATGTTTAGGAGGAAATCAAGGCCTAAAACCTTCACTGAATCAAATAGGGATGAATCAAGGAGTCATAGAATGAGCACTAGCTGGCACCATTCTCCAACTTATTTTTCTTCCTCATACTCCCCCATAGATTATGACAAGAAAGAAAGAAGAATGAAGGTGCATGATAGGGAAAGACGAAGAGATCTTGAGAGATGATCATCAGAGAAGACATCTTGATGAAGAAGAGAAAAATTATAAGCAAAGAAGCAAAAGGTTCAGACATGAAGATAGAGAGAATTATGAGCATCAAAGGGATCACCACTACAACCAAGCTCATGAACCAAAAGATTATGAAGAACCCCTACTGGCCACTAGCAACATGATTAATATTAAAGAAGTAGTGTCTACTCCTACGAGGCACATAAGGGATATTCATATCAAGTGACTAAATATAAACAATATCCCAAAATTTGAAGGTCGATACAATGTAAATCCACAACATCATCTTCAAGCCTTCCATGATGCATGTGTCCTACAACATTAAAAATGATTGGTAGAAACTAAAGTTGTTTCCAAGTGATGAGTGGCGAGGTACCCCTACACTCAACCATACGAATACGAGCGTGCACGCACGATCCGGTCGAACTCCGTAGACTAAATGCTTTAACACCACAAGAAACACTTGGGGCTAATCATTCGTTGTCTTCCCAGGCTTTCTTGTAAGTGTAACAGTGTATGGTTAAGCAGGTCTGAGGTATGTGATTTTTTTGGTATTTTTCGGTTTATCTTCTATGCTATCAGAGGAAAGGGTTGAGAAACTAAGCTAACTCTAACTAATGTCCTAAGTCTAAATTAACTAGCGTCAGCATCCGTTCCCACTTACCGGACACACCCTGAACTATGCAACTGTGGCTTACCAAACGCTAATCGTTACTGGGATCACCACATGTAACGCAAGTGCTCGCAGTGGTCGTACTGAGGCACCTATTTAGCTTAAGTGTGATAAGCAGCCGATTCCTTGACTAGTCGTACACGTCCGTAGACGCTCGTAATCAAGTCGTACTTGTACGCACTAGGAAAGCAGTGAATAAACAATAATAAATGAAACCACTTGCTGCAAGGTTTATCCAATCAAGTTCGTCTTTATTTCCGTACACAACTTGGGTTCAGGTTACAAGCTGCTCGAATAAAGAGCCGTTCACTCTAGGACTCCTACTGCGGGCACATGGGAAAAATTCTAACTCTGGAGTGATCAATCTGCCAGAGCTTCACTACTTCTAGCCAGGATTTTCCAATAAGGGGAGTGCCGCCTCTTATTTATAGATATGGCGGCGGACCACGATATTGCGTACGCGATATCGCAGGGGAAGACGCGATATCGCGGCGCAGTGTATGTCGCGTCTCATCATACCCCCATGACTGAATGAAAACTCGTCCTCGAGTTCCTTACAATGATATCAGGTAGGTATGGGATTATTAGGGGAAATGGAACTAATGGGATGACATGTGAATGGTCTTTATTACAAGACTTGACAAAACTGGTGTTCATGACAACAAGGGTGAACACCTTATTACAATGACATCAGGCCACATTTGGCAGCTGAGAGAAAAGAGGAGAGAGAATAGAAGAGAGGAAGAGAGAAGAGTCTTGTTGCTACCAACGCCTAGATTGCGTCGTCTGTTGTCCATCCGTAAGTGCATTATCAATCCTGCTCCTTGCATAGTGGCTTCAATGCTTCTCCACTCCAAGTGTTTGCTCCAGATCCATTCCGTGGTTGTATGATTGCCATCTGCACACACAACACAATCATATATTAGCAAAGGTAATTGAATCATTAAGTAAAGCATACCCTGCTTTGGTGTAAGTTCCTTGGCTAAGTTGTGGTATGGCTGATATGGATCTGGGAAAATGTGGATGATGACTACCGAAGGTGGAGGGGTTAGGAAGAGAAACGAAAAAATGCGGTGCTTAGGATAAAAATTGAAAAATCAGGCCCTATACCCCCATGACTAAGCGCGAGCCTCCGGTAGCGTTAGAATGGAGAAAGAAAAGGAGTAGGAAAGATAGGGAAAT
Source organism: Gnetum montanum (assembly GCA_015680685.1). Classification (NCBI taxonomy): domain Eukaryota; kingdom Viridiplantae; phylum Streptophyta; class Gnetopsida; order Gnetales; family Gnetaceae; genus Gnetum; species Gnetum montanum. Next base: position 372,260 of record MNCI01016926.1, on the reverse strand, counting down.
GGGATAACTATGGCATCGGTGAAAGGGATGTCAGGATGGAAATGAACAAAAATTTTAATTAATTGCAAAAATGCTAAGGAAAAGAAGTTAACGAATGTTCCAAGTAGAAATGTCAGTGGGTCCTTCCCAAAGCAGGCTAAT